>OY292498.1:1207500-1807500 GCA_958496325.1 Nomophila noctuella
GCATCAGTATCGATCACTAATCACCCCCTGATAGTTATTTTGAAAATATATTTAATGTACAGAATTGACCTCTCTACAGATTTATTATAAGTATAGAAGATTATGGTCGATAAATAAATATAATAATTTGGTAGTATTTTGGCATTTAAAGGTGTTTTTTTAAATAATAAGTTAGCTCGTCAACCTTTTAAGTCTGGGAGAATGTTGCTTTCGATGTAAATGGCCTGTTCTGCATTTGAATTTTCTACCAGCGTGTAAGATTCTTGATCTCTAAGCCACGGGGCTAAATCATTTATTTGTGCAGGGAATACGAAGGGCATCTGTGCATGCGTACTTAGTTGTTCTCTAAATGGAATACATATCCTACGTAAATATTCAAAATGGAAAATGTAATACTACGACTATTGCAAGTTCCATTTATAATTTATAATTGTCGTGACATGCTCGTTTGCCTGAATAGAAGACATCAAAATTACGTCAACATTTCAAATGACTTACTTTGTCGTGAAATGCCAGGTGCCATAAAATAAATCGTAAGTCAAGATTGTTTGTTAAGTAACACTTCATAATAATACATATAATAAAATTAAGTGTTTAAACATTTAAGTAATTACACAAAGTACATAACAGTCGACGTATAATTGTAGCGTTACAATTATGTAACTAGCAAAAACAGTGTTATGAAGGCCTGTATGTCACACCAGTGTCAATTAAAATATAAAGGTATCTTCAAACACAACGACTGAATCCATTGCTTTACGAGTGTACCAAATAAATCTTCACTACATAGTATAAAACAAAGTCGCTTTCTCTGTCCCTATATCCCTTTGTGTGCTTAAATATTTGAAACTACGCAACGGATTTTGATGCGTTTTTTTAAATAGATAGAGTAATACATGAGGCAGGTTTATAATATGTATTTAGCATTGCACCCGTGCGAAGCCTGGGCGGGTCGCTAGTCTATATCTATAAAACTCAAAGGTGACTGACTGACATAGTGATCTATCAACGCACAGCCTAAACCACTGAACAGATCGGGCTGATATTTGGTATGCAGGTAGATGTTATGACGAATAATTTAATCAAAATCCTTTCTTAGCGGATGCCTATCCGCTAAGAAAGGATTTTGATTAATTCAACCCCCAAGGGGGTAAAATAGGGGATGAACGGTAGTATGAAACTCTGTCAATTTAAAACCTATCGGGCTGATATGTTGCATACATAAAGCTACTATGACGTAGGCATCGCCTTAGCAATTATATTGATAAATTCAAACCCCCAAGGGGGTAAAATAGGGATGTACTTTAGTATGAAACTTTGTCAATTTTAAAACAATCGGGCTGAGACTTTGCATACATATATAGCTACTATGACGATGGCATCACCTAAGCAATCATATTGATAATTTCTAAACCCCAAAGGGGGTCAAATAGGGGATGAACGTTAGTATGAAACTTTGTCATTTTTTAACCGATCGGGCTGAGACTTTGCATTCATAAAGATAATATGACGTAGACATCCTCTTTTCAAAGATTATTTGAAAAATCCACCCCTAACGGGAAAAATAGATGATAAAGACACCGTAATCCACGCGGACGAAGTCGCGGGCGCCCGCTAGTTACTTATACAGGGTGGCCCATCCATTGGCGTCCAAAAGAAAAATTTAGAAGCTCTATGCTATGAGGTATCCGAATTACCCCCATGTATGTTCAGCGATTTTTTGTAGTTTAGGAGCTAGAATTATTTTAAGATTTTTTTCAGTAATTTTTACCGACTTTGGTTTTCCTTTTTTACTCTTTTATTTCCTTACGTTTACAGATTTTTTTTTTGTTTAATTAATCATCATGATAGTAGCTAACACCTGAAATAAAGCGGTTTTGCTCAGCATTGCAGAACTTACATTAAATTTTATCTGAAGTTCAAAATTACTGTTAGAGCTCAGTAGTCAAAAATGTAAAGGGCATAAAAAATTTATAGTAAGGGGTGCCAGAGATTTCTAAGCAATCTTAAAATCTGCTATGAACCTGTAACAATGATTATCATTCATAAAAATCAGACCTTAATAGTGGTTTTTCTACTGTAACTGGCCTTGAGGTAAACAAAGGTCGACAAATTGAAAAAAAATATGTCCTCCCACAGAAATGCACAATCTACATCTCCTAAAAAAATTGTGTTTGAGGTGTCTAAACGCTTCTCTGTTGCTTCTTATTATGTTTGTTCCGCCTCAGTTCTTCTTCACTTTCTTTTATCTGATTTCCAGATGGATCGGTAGAGGAGGAGTTTTTAGACAATTTTTTTAGGAGATGTAGATTGTGCATTTCTGTGGGAGGACGCCAATTTGAAAACCTTTTATAAATGGCACTTAAATAAAATTTAGGAACTAACAACTGTGTTTTATTTAATTATCATACATTTTAAAAAAACATTAATTTATTAAATTCAATTAAAAAATCATCTGAAGCCGCTGACATGACCGCCATGTTAAGTAATACCGAATATTTAGTAATACTAGACACGTTACAATTCAACAATATCGAAAGAAAAAAACATATTTTTTTCAATTTGTCGACCTTTGTTTACCTCAAGGCCAGTTACAGTAGAAAAACCACTATTAAGGTCTGATTTTTATGAATGATATTCATTGTTACAGGTTCATAGCAGATTTTAAGATTGCTTAGAAATCTCTGGCACCCCTTACTATAATTTTTTTAAGCCCTTTACATTTTTGACTACTGAGCTCTAACAGTAATTTTGAACTTCAGATAAAATTTAATGTAAGTTCTGCAATGCTGAGCAAAACCGCTTTATTTCAGGTGTTAGCTACTATCATGATGATTAATTAAACAAAAAAAAAATATCTGTAAACGTAAGGAAATAAAAGATTAAAAAAGGAAAACCAAAGTCGGTAAAAATTACTGAAAAAAATCTTAAAATAATTCTAGCTCCTAAACTACAAAAAATCGCTGAACATACATGGGGGTGATTCGGATACCCCATAGCATAGAGCTTCTTAATTTTTCTTTTGGACGCCAATGGATGGGCCACCCTGTATAGTACAGCTGAAGAGTTTGTCTGTTTCTTTGTTTGAACGTTATCTCAGGAACTACCTATAGGTTCGAATTAATTTTTTTTGTTTTGGATAGTTCATTTCACGAGAAAGGCTTTAAGCTATAGTATCGCACTATGTGATCAGAAACCAAAATTTACGCGGATAGAGTCGCATGCGGTCGATAGTTATTCATAAGGTGCAACAAAGTTCTAATAACTAGTTCGAATGCTTTAGCTATTATTATTATAAATTGCACATAGGCATTTGCCTAAACTGGCCCACTAAAATATCTGTTGCATATACGTTTTACCTATAGATAACTCTAACAAATTGGTTAAATCTGGTTTAAGTAGGTCAAATTCGCTAACGGCCTGTAAGTACATGGTTAAAATCTAGACCCTCAGTTCCTAAATTGCCTAGGTATTAAATACAAGTGATCTAACAAACTTGAAATATGATTATAGTACGATTTTACCTACATATTTGGTTTGCAGGTAGAATATTCGCAATACCAATATGAAATGGTGTGAGACCGAGTTTCTTGCCGATTATTATCTCCAGTAACTGCTTTCCGATTCGGTGGTAGAGTCATTATTTTGTAGTTTTCTGACGATTAATAAGTGCTTCTATGAAGCCTGTGTTAATTAAGAATATTTTGAATTTGAGCCATTAGATCACCATGTACCACATGTTTCTCATCTCTCATCTTTATCATTATCTTGTTCAGTATCATTACCATTTAAAGATTTCCAATTTTCAAGACTCACGTAAACAAACATTATATTAAATTAATTTATTATTCCAAAGCCTGTCAAGACCTTTACTAAATGTTGCCTAAAAAATCATCCCGTAATTTGTCTAACAGATGTTATCTTTCGCAAGCTGCCAAAGCGATTGTCTCTGGTATAATCGTTAGGTACTGGCCCCTGTCACCATCGATCACGAGTGCCTGCTTGCTTCAACAGATCATATCTGCTTAAATACTTAGCTTTTATCTAACCCGTTACTAATTAAGAATTTAAATCCGTTTAATTTAATCGTAGACGAGAGTTCGGTAATTAAGGGTTTTGGTAAACGTGTTCAGATTTGAATTATAGTTTGCAATGACACTTTACACTTGTATCTAGTTAGTCACGACAAGTTGAATCAAAACAAAGTAAAGAAAGAAGTGGAAAAACGTAGACGTTAGGTGGAGACCCGTTGATAAGACAGGGTGTATAAAAAGTATAAGCTGTTAAAGGGCTTATAAAAGACGATGTTTTGTTTAACGGGCGGTATTAGCGTTGTAGCGGGATATCATCCACTGAACCATCTTATAATTTGACTAACAGATATCTTTCGCAAGCTGCCAAAGCGATTGTCTCTGGTATAATCGTTAGGTACTGGCCCCTGTCACCATCGATCACGAGTGCCTGCTTGCTTCAACATATCGTATCTGCTTAAATACTTAGCTATTTATCTAACCGGTTACTAATTAGTCATGTTTGCTGTTTAATTTAATTACGGTCCACCATCATATCGGAAACTGACAGCAGGAAAAATCAACAGGGTTGGTTAATTTCAAGTTTTCGGAGATATAAGCTCTGGTTTGAAAAAGTGTTTAAATTACACTTTACAAGTTGGATTTAGGTAGCTTCTAGTATAAAACAGGGTGGAAAAATTAAACCGACTTCAAAAAAACCGTGAACACAAAAATAAACTAAAAATTCAAAAATAATTCCTAATATCTATTACCTCATACTGTAATTTTCCTAAACTATGTTAAAGTAATCTTAAACATACTAACTGAAGTCGGTGCTTCTTCTCTTCTGTTTTTAGGCAGGCAACGACTTCAGTTAGTATGTTTAAGATTACTTTAACATAGTTTAGGAAAATTACAGTATGAGGTAATAGATATTAGTAATTATTTTTTAATTTTTAGTTTATTTTTGTGTTCACGGTTTTTTTGAAGTCGGTTTAATTTTTTTTAAAAAGTCAGTTTATTTTATGATTTTTAGTTGTGTAAAAGCTAGTTGTGAACTTAATTATTAACAGGAACTTATTTGTTGTTAAGAGTGAATGAGAGTAAGTATTTGTTGAGCACAAACTTAATGTAAATTTCAGACTTATTCAGTTTTTCATGGATCCCACTGTCAGAATTGGACCAAATTTCTATGGGACCAAATTGGAAGCACCAGCTTTCAAATGAAACCAAAAACATCCAAATCGGTTCACCCAGGCAAAAGTTATGAGGTAACAAACATAAAAAAAAAATACGGACGAATTGAGAACCTCCTCCTTTTTTTGAAGTCGGTTAAAAATACGAGCCGTTAAGGGAATGGCTAAGACTAATCTAGAATGGAGGAAAAGTATAAAAAAGTTGAAAGAAAATTCTTGCAACCATATTTTATTTGCGTTCTACCCCCGTTGAATAAGGATCGATTTATTTACACCACATAATGTTTGGTAGTAATCTCTTGTTCTTATGAAGCAAGATTTGTTTAATTTAGGGTTTTATGGCCTCGTGTAAATAATAATATTATAATGCAATACATGAGATGGTTTTAGATGGTCAATTATGAAACTTTTGTATGGCCAGTATTTTCAAGGAGAAATATCAGAAATAATACATCACAGCGGACAATTAAGCAAACAAGTGGGTCGCGAAGATTTTATCACTCATTATTTGCTCCGTATTTTGCTCAACACTTGATCTAATTAATTGTTTCACGCGTTGTACAGGCAGCTTGATAAATTAGGTACATTTATGTGATTTTATGAAGGCTCTTGTTGACAGAAACTTGTTGATAGGATGCTGTTTTGTCATAAACATTTTGCCACACTCAAACCTTTTTGGCTTACAGTCCATTCTAAAAAGTACATATTATTGCATACGCTCTATTTTCATGTTCCAGTATAGAAGTAATTAAATTTCGGTTAAGGCAGCACGTTGCAATAAAACCTACCAAATTACGAAAATGAGTACTACATCAAATGTTCTTGTGAAATATTTTTTTTTAAATTAAGTAATAAAATAAAATAAGCCAAGATGTACGTAGCATAATGACGGTAATAAGTCATCACAACGATTTATTATTCTGTAAAGTGTCATATATTTTCCTAGGCGGCTGTACTGGCCTACGATACATACATAACTGCATGCACAAATGAGTAATTAGGTGTAAGGTCAAACGTTCGTGAGACACATAACTAATTTTTTCAAATATTTCGCGCGATTAGACTCGAAGAATAGGTTAATTAATGCAATTTTAATTTGTGCTGGTATTTGTTTTATAATTAGTGAATGAATAGTTAACATTGTTACTTAAGAGCGATTCATGGAACTTTGGTTTAGCGCTTTAAGTTTAAGAATGGCCGCAATCCAGTTAGATAAATTAGTATCATAGAGTTTTTATAGTTTGTCACTTTAATTTAGGATGTTGTGATTCTTGAGGATTTAAATTTTGTTCTAGAATTTATTTGCAACATTTCGCTTGGCTTATCACGATCTTACTTCTGTTGATGCAAAAAACTGGTAAAGCGGAGGAAGTTAAGCAGGAAAGCGGACCCCGGCACCAGGCTGGGAAAACGCTAGGAGGAAAAAGAAGATTTCGCTTGGCTTAATACTATCACTCGTTTAAAAAAAAAGTTAAGTATCAGCCTATTAATGTCCCACTGCAGGGCAAAGGCCTCCATCATTTGAAATCATGTTTTCGTTACAAAGATGGGTTTTTGGCTTAATCACCACGCTTGCCAAATGCGGATTGGTGATCACAAACCCGGGCTGTGTTCAGAAAAATCAACACAATGTTTGCCCGACCCGGGAATCGAACCCAGGACGAGAAGACCAAGACATCGAGACCAAGGCCCGGTACTTAAACCATTAGACCATCGAGGCGTTAGATCACTCGTTTAATAGCTTTTATTTTGTGGCTTAAGGAACATAATCATGAGAAATATATGCTTCAGCTGTAACGTATCAACATACATACGAGTATATTTTACGCATATTAAGTTGCTCCATCGGTACCAGGCGAAAAGTAGAAGTCACTAAGACAATTAGAAAAGTGCATTCAATGGAGCATAGAGCAAAGTAGAGCATGCCACGACGCATATGCATCCACGCAACCGGCGTGATTGCAGCCTGCAGTAGATAACGCAGCAATTAATGCGCTTACGCACTGTGCGTCTCCATAACACAGTCATTATAGTTATAATAATACCTTTTCGGCCGTTTTCGGCCATGACGGCAGATCTTATGATCAGCCAAGTACGCAGGATATATGTATAATAGTGCACAAGTGCGTGCGCAAGCAGGTATACTCTCTGTTCCCTAACTCTCATAGTTCGGTGGGACAGCAATCTGACACGACCGTATAGAGATCAGACGAAGAAACAACGGCTTAACGTGCCTTCCGAAGCACGGAGTAAGCTCGAGATGAAAATTCACCTATCGGATGACCGACCTCTACGAAAATTGCTTAACTTTAGCAATCGCAGGGCGAACACAAGAGGCCGAAAAAACGCGACTGAAGTTCGGCGTTTCTTCTCTAAGCGACTCAAGCGCAAATCTTACCGTAACGAGTCTATAGGTCTAGTCGTATAAAATAGCCAAAGACACATCCTACATCTCCAAAATAAATTGATTTGATTGCTAATTTGAATAAAATATTTTCTCTATGAGTAATTGGGTATTTGACTGCATACGAAATAAATTATGGTATACCAACATTAAAGATTAAATCAAAAATTAAGCACAATTTTTTATCCCACAGTTCCTTTTGAGCTTTTAACAAATTATTACACCTAATTGAAACTAAAAGAGTATTGATTTGACAATACAAAAATGTGACGTCACAATTTTGTATTCTATACAGTTTTTCCTTCAAGTTTACGTTTTTTGACATTTAATAAAAGAAGGTGATTTGACCTGTCAGTCAAATACCGGATTCTGGAAAAAAACTCACCTGAAACAATAAAAAAAAAACTCTAAGCGACTACCTGTCCACGATGTCATAAACCTTACGTATTTCCCGCCACCGGTTGCCGGTTTCCTAGCCGCGCCCAGTCACAAAAACACATGCAGGTTGCAACTACAAACTGCAGGTGTATAATTTCGATATCAGAGTATGGTCGGCTTAGGTTATGAAATACGGGCGGAAAAGGAAAATGGTTTATGATTCCGCATTATTTGTGCATTCTTATAACTTAAATAATTCTCTGCACTGCGATGTATCATAAATCGTACGTGAACAAGTTTTCATGAAATCATAGAATATTCAATTTGATATTGATTTGAGATATTGAAGTAGTCGGGCCGATTCCCATATGAATTAGGACCAAAGAACGTGAAAATCAGAATGGCATCAATTGTTGTTGCTTCTACTAATATGCCGTTTTAGTTTCATTGGTTTAGTAGTAATATAAACGTGTTATTTTTACGATTTAAACTAGATTTTTATAATTTACCTTTTAATATTATACCTACATTTATTGCCAGGCTACTCTATTAATAATGTTGCCATTAATTTGCTCTCGATACCATCGCAATATTTTGCGTTTCAGACTAGAACCAACTGACAGATTCGTAGTAAATAATATGATGAATATCTTTCTCACTTAATTTCTACTCAATCTACGCGTGTGATTAAGGATCTTTATAACTAACTAGCTGTGCTCATTACACCGGAGTTTATTAGAGAAAACACAAGAATAGCTCTGTAAAGAATTACTTTCATTACATGTTTTATTGCTGCTTCACCAATTTAATTATTTTTCTAGCTTGCCTAGCCTTTAGTCTAAAAAATCTCACATAATGGGTATAACTAACAAAAGTGCTGTAAAAAAGAAAATAACCTGTAGATTTTCTACTTTGAGACCATTTTGAGCTCCCACTAATTAAGAATATGGGGTCTTTAAATGCAGGCAACGCACCTGCGACACTTGTACGGTTGTTGATGTCCATGGGCAGCGGTGATCACTATGGTGGCTCTTATGTATATATTAAGTGCTCCAAGTACACTAGCTCGATCTTGGCCTGTAAAGTAATAACAATGGTACAGATATAAGCGGAATACGGAGTTCGCTATCTCCCACAATTTGTCACAGTCGATCTAAACTCACAATTATTCAGTTCTAATCGAGATAAATAGGGTTTTCTCTCGACCGGTTTGTTTTCACTGACACAAATATGCAATTTGCTGGAAAAATTACTATTTCATTAAAGTCAGATTCTGTGTGATTATTCCTGTTGCAAAGGATATGTGAATACCGATTAAATGGCAGTGGTTTGCGGTGTGCACTTTTACGCAACTTGGAGTAAGTGTTAGGCTTGGTAAATAAATAAAAGCTTGCTCTATTAGTTTTAATCTAAGCGTAGTATTGGAAAGTAAAGTACTTCTTTTCAAAATAATGCAGCACTGAATAGTGTTTTACCGAATAAATTAACCTGAATAATATTTATCTTTAATACAGCAAAAGGTATTTTTAATAAAGTCTGTCTGACTCAATTGTAATTAGATAGGCTGCATATTTTGTATTCACATAAGTACTTGTAAGTAACATTTCTTTGGCTACTTTTTAATTTATGTGCATTGTCTACCTAAATAATGAATAAGCATCATTTAAAGACACGTTAGATTTTCCATTTGCCAGTTTTTGCTTTGCTTGCTGCTGCTTCAACTAAGCTAACACAAATAGTGCTTTTCAGATCGACATATTTGACAAAAAAGTGAAGTAATAGGAGTAACTATGGATGTTTTAGCAATCAGATTGCTCTTGTGAGTGCGTTTTGAAACGAGGCCGCAATTAATGCGGCTCATTGTACCAGTTCTCGTGGGACACCCGTCTGGCAGCGAGTGTTATTCTCGTTTCAGCTTATTTTAGTTTTGGAATACCTTATTTTAGAGTGAAGTAGACATGGACATACATTTACGTCGCACACAATAAGTTGAGTTACGGACTTTTGTACTCATGCATAGCAAAAATAATATTGCATTAGTAGTTTTTACCCGCGGCTTTACCCGCGTTATCAAGATTCCTGTTTCGTCCCATGAGACTATTTAAACAGGATAAAAAGTCCTATCACCTAAGTCAGCCCATACTCTGCCAAAATACGAAATTTCATTAAAATCCGTTTAGAAGTTTTACCATGATTGACGGACAAAAATCCAAACAAACAAACTTTCACATTAATAATATGAGAATGATACGCATGTGGAGCTGGATGGATTTATGAACCATTCATCCGCAACACTCATCTGAACCATTTCCCCATCTTGCTAAATACTAACTTTAAGTGTGTTTCTCTTCAATCACACTAAGTTGATCGTAGGTATGAATTGTTCATTTTCACATAGTTCCGCAACAACATAAGCGTAAAAAATATTATGTTTACTTAAAGCAATCTGTTTCCCCCTTGAGTCGTATTCCTCATTACTGAGGGGCGTGATCATTGTATAAAATTAACACACAACAACTCTACTGGAATTTTTAATAGAGTGGTTAGCCATTGCCTTTTCCATAATTTGACATGAATCTAAAACTTGGAGATCAGAAATACATACACTATACAGTCATTGACCTATGTATTATTCACATTACGTATTCCTGCATGAGCCGTAGTATTTGACAACCACTAGACCGCCAGCAAGTACGTATGCCAAGTAAATATCAGAAAAATAAACAAACCAACCCGTCAATTAGTACAACAAGTAAACTTTATATGTCATTCACACTGCTTTAACTTACAACTTAGCTAAGTATAACTTAGAACGTAGACAATCCGGCTAATGATGCTCATTAGCACATTTGGTAAGTAACCTGTGAGTAAGCGAAGAAATGGAAGGCTTAGAAAGTGGTCTAGCTCTCTACCGCAGGCTTAGGCCGACCGTTAACTTAGTGTTTAAGTCTAAATGGTATTTAACTTCACTTTCGTATTGGTTAACTAGTCTTTGCCTACTTAAAGAAATGATTTAATACCTAAAAAAAGTCTCAAATAGTGGTTTGCCTCTAGCACAATTTTACAGAATAAGTAAAAATACTATTTATAATTAATGTCCCGCTTCCCGCTGTCACCTGTTGGCCTGTCCCCGCTAGTGGGGACAACGAGAATTAAAAAAAAAATGTATCCCTGTTGTCCCCACCAAATATCTTATTGTTTTCCCTTTCCATTCCAGTGGGGCTAGCGGAATTTATAAAATATTTTTAAGTAATTTTTGCTGTCCCCACTAAGATGATCGGTTCTTATTTCATCAGTAAGACCGTAACTCATCCATATTATCCCTTATACATATTATAAATGCGAAAGTAACTATGTCTGTCTGTCTGATTGTCTGTCTGTTACGCTTTCCCGCTTAAACATCTCAATCCATTTTGATGAAATTTGACATAGACAATCTTTAGACCCTGAGCAAGAACATAGGCTACCTTTTATTGCGCAAAGGGATCTGAAATCCAAACGGACGGAGACGCGGGCGGCCGCTAGTTAAGAAATAAAAGCGCAATGTGCATCAATCCTTAGCTATGTACCCGGAGACTTGACCTTGCTGCCAGTTGAAACGCAGCTACGTAAGATGCCTGCATTTTACTCGATTAGAAAACAAGGTTTGTTAAACCTGCAAAATGCGTGCTTTCTTTATAATTATAGCCGTATACACTACGTAAGATGATAATTATTGTATTACGAGTGTTATGGCACTCAAGTACTACTTATGGGGAAAAGTTTGTTTCAAGTATAAAATTAAACATGTTTCTTGTTATATTACCTACACTCTTCAAGTATTGAAAAGCTTGTAAGGCATGTAGTTAGTAAGTGAATATCTGGCGGTGATTTAGGAACTAAAACATTAACACTTTAACGGTAAAGTTTTAAATAGTGAACCAAAAGTTATATTGCTGAGTTTTTGTCAAACTATTGCAGTCATCAGTGAAAATTATTATAAGATCTGAAAATAGTGTAATGTCCAAACGATAAGGTCATTGACTCCTTTGTTTATGACGCGCTCTTTATAAAAAACTATCAATAGGAATAAAATTCGTCGGTGGATTGTTATTGTAGGTATTTAATACTAATAATTATACTTATTATTACATTTAATAGTCTAAGTAATTTTTTTAATAGTCTATGTTCTAGTTAGATTATTAGAAATAAATAATAGAAATCAAGGTGTTCTAAGTGCTTTTAATAATACGAGTATTAACTATTA
The DNA here is from genome assembly GCA_958496325.1 of Nomophila noctuella. NCBI lineage: Eukaryota > Metazoa > Arthropoda > Insecta > Lepidoptera > Crambidae > Nomophila > Nomophila noctuella. The sequence continues at coordinate 1,219,735 of OY292498.1, forward strand.
ATAGTAGCTGGTTATTTCACAGAGATACAGATTTGTAGGCTAAACGTATTTGGTAAATTATTCGATAGAGCAATTTTAGTAGCAGTATAACTGTGTACCTGTTTCCGTATAAATACTGTAATAGTAAAACCTAGAGGTTGAGATTAAATTGTAACATTTGAAATAAACAATAACCAAGAAAATAAAAGGAAAATGGATGTCCTAAATTGATGATCATATACAGAATTACTCAACCTTTTTTGCCTAAACAAATGGTTACAGATAGATTCCTTTCAGTTATAGACTAAATTGTTGTGGTTGATCATTGTAAGTCGATTTGCTTTAGATTTATTGAAGACTAGCGGCCGCCCGCGACTCCGTCCGCGTGGATTTCTTTTTTTCGAAATAAAAAGTAGCCTATGTTCTGTCTCAGGGTCTAAAGATTGTCTGTACCAAATTTCATCAAAATCGGTTGCGAGGTTTAAGCGGGAAAGCGTAACAGACAGACAGACAGACAGACAGACAGACAGACAGACAGACAGACAGACAGAGTTACTTTCGCATTTATAATATTAGTTGGGATAAGATTGACAAAACCAGAAGCTTTAGCTTTATCAGTCTATCTACAGAAATGAAAATAAAAACGTGACTTCAGTCGGATCGTAAGGAAACTACGAGTCTATTTTACGTAAGACAAGATTTTGTTCTGTTTGATGATAAAATAGTTTTCTAAATTAGGTCTTTCATTGAAATAGACAGAAATCGTCTGAAATCGTCGAGCTGAATCTTAAACAAAAGAATAGCTTAAGGATGGGACTCCACTAAAGCTGTGTGCTGTGTCGAGTAGCCAATAGAATTTCTAGCTGTTATTGATCACGTGTTAAGGCCGAAATCCTATTGGCTGCTTACGACACATCTCCGCTCCACAACACACATCTAAGCTTTGGTGGAGTCTCACCCTGAACATCAAAGGGCCTTTTAGCAGCTGAATCGATACTTAATTGCTCCAAATGAAGTGCACAATAGAGGAACTCATATCGTCTGTGCATCAGATGACCCTGCTGTCATCTGGGGTTGTATAAAAAACCTGTTCCACAGACAGACAGTAATAGACAATATAGAGCAGACGGCCATAGAGCACATTGTGTGTACTCATGAATATTAACAATGTTGTGTCTCGTTCCGCTAGGGTTTCGACACTTTCCAACAACATGAGTTTACGATACAATGGTTTTATGTAGCACCTTTCACTTTTAAACTGTTATAATTTTGGTTGCATTAATAACTTCATTCGGGATACAAACAATGAGTAATTACCTCTAACACGTTTGTTGTAGGGCTTGCAAAAACGTTCTATTTAACACTTTAAGGTTTATAATTATTTTTAATGAAACTAGCCGTAAGGCTACCGGCTACGGGCGTAAGCCCGTGACTTCGTCCCCGTCCCGTCCCTTTGTCTATTCGTCAAAATTTCTTGAGTCAAAAACCATTTCTAGACTTAAAAGAACATTAAACAATAAAGGCCAGATTGGTCCAATCGTTGTTGAGTTATGCGCCTACCATCACATTTTGCGTTTAAATTTTATGTTTAAGAAGATAACGGAAAGGGTTGTTATTGTGTGTTTTATGTTATGGACAGTGACTACTACTGCACTAGGGTCTTATCTTATATCAAAAGAGTTATAAAACACCTAAATCCTCCAGGATAAAACCGCGTATTCAGTACAAAAACAATAGTCAATTCGCCTACAAATAGTGTAGGCAATTTTAAAAGCAATCTATCAAATATCAACAAAGCAATACGTAAAATCTGTCAAACCGTATTTATTTCTTAAACTTTATCATCGAATGACGGAAATTAGAACAGTAACAATTAGTGCGACATGACGGTTGGTTACAAAGTTGACCATGAAACGTCAAAATGGGCCACGACCACAAAAATTTGATCGATGGAACTTAATATGTCTCGGAAATTATGAAATAGGCTTTGTTAATTGCGGCGTATGCAAGAACCATTCACGCATTGTTGTGTTTGCTTTTGTTTACTTTTGAATTCTAATTGCCGGACCTACGTTGAGGTCATTAAAGTTCTGCCTCACAATATTATTTTAATCTAGTTTTTCTCTGTATTTTACATGGGTAATTTTGTAAATTTCATTTCAGTATTTTTAGCAACCTTCCATCTGCAAATTTTCACAGTTCGTTTAATTAGTATATTGAGTAATAGCTTTGTTGAACTTGATATGCGATCATTCTGATGATAAGTGTTTGCACTGATGTGTAAAACATTTCGAAGCTCATGCCCTTATCCTTTGCCTAAGGAACCTTCGCTAAACAGACTTTAAAAGGTCAGTTGTTTGTTTAATTCAAATAAATTACACGCATCTGTACCCTTTGAAATAGCAAGCTTGATTTAGTTAAAATACTAGATTTTGAATAATATGGAAATAGATTGGAAAACTACTGGTTCGAAAAATATTTTTTGTGTTGGATAGTTAATTTGTCCTGGAATGATTTAAGCTATAATATAACACTATGCATGGGGAAACCGAAATCCACTCGGCAGAAACGCGGGCGCCCGCTAGTATTAAAAAAAAAAGAAGTAAAAGACAATTATTTTTAAAAATAATTGTGTTTAAAATTAGCAAGCATATTTTGAAAGGGTTTCTTTTACTTTCTTATCAAACTTAACACTTTTCCAACCAGGTCAGTGAACTTACTTATCACTAAACCGAACTGGGTCAATGCAACTTTTCAAATCATAACAGCTGTTATGTTGAGGTCATACGAACTTACTTTAATTACGACCATAATTAAATTCGTGCTGTCTTAGTACATAGCAATTCGAATGCGCATTTCATAATATCGTGCATTTACTTCACGTGCGTTTTTTTCCGTTGCCCAAGTTTTAATTGTTATGGTGAATACGTGATGGAGTAGATATATCATTAAATTTGATGTTGCATATTTTGTAGTTTTGCGTAAATGCATTTGAAAGAGTGAGTGGTTTAATTGCCTATTCACATGCATAAAGCTTTAACACGTACTTTTACGCACGTTTAACAATAATATAAATTCTAGATCAATTCAATAACGGCATTATTTAAGTTATGGATCATGTTGTAGTATAAGTTATTCCTATCAGATAAGAGCTTTCCTTTAATAAAATTATTTGTAACTAGCCTTTCGTTGCGTCACCCCTTGCCCCACATTTCCGGGATCAAAAGTACACTATGTTCACCGGGGATAGTTTACCTATCCAACAGTGAAAGTATGATTCAAATCGGTCCAGTAGTTTTTGAGTTCATTCGTTACATACAAAAAAAAACCAAATCTTTCCTCTTTATAATATTAGTGTGCAGATTCTTTTTGCGATACTAAATAAAGGATCTCTCTATTGTATCTGGCCTTTACTAACGAGTATGTTACAGCTTGTAACATCATAGCTCTGCCATGATGAAACGTCTAAAGAATTGTGAACGTTAAGGGCTGTCAGCGTTACGCCACAGTCTAAACAGTCCCTACGTCAACATTGCTTATGCTTATTACCCATGGATTGAATGAAGCAAGCTTTGATATGCTGAAGCTTCGCAGTCACGAAATCTATCTGCATCTTGCGACATTACAATATGCACGTACAATCGTGCAGTATCTCCGTGTAGCTATAAATTGGAATGCCGAAATGCACGGTTACCCATTATTTGAAGGGCTGATCATCTTCTTAATTTGTGTTCTTCGTCATAATTTATTACACAGTTCCCAATGATGGTGCAACAAATTGACATTTCCCGTGAGTCTATACCTAACAATATAATAAAGCTGAAGAGTTTACTTGTTCGAACGCGCTAATATCAGGAACTACTGGATCGAGTTTAAAATGATTTTTAAGTTGTATGGTACTTTTGTCGAGGAAGGATTTAAGCTATATATATAGACGAAGTCGTGGGCGGCCGTTAGTTATCAAATATGCATGTTTTGCATTTATGCATTAGATGGCACTTTTAATTAGACAGTGCACGTGCAACTCGAAAAAAAAGGAAAAATACTAATACTTTTTATGCAAAAGTTTCTAAAACTTAAAGCCTTCGATGTAATGAATGCTCATTTACAGAAAGCTATGTACACTTCACTTATTTCTTCTTCCTAGCGTTTATCTCGTTTCTATGCGGGGTCCGGTTTGACTATGATCCAGGATTTGGCGAGAGTGGTTATTACAGTGAAGCGACTGCCATCAGACCTTGGTATCACATAGAGGGGAACCAGGTAGATTGGATCATAGTTACACATTCAGATCTAACTGAACTAAAGTCAGAAACTATCTGAATGTGCAGGTTTCCTGACGGTGTTTTCCCTCCCGCCGTGCTAATGGCACAAATCCACCAGTGACACATAATAGATATTGAAAAATCCAGAGGTGTGGGCCCAGATTCTGACCAAGGACCTCACGTTGCGAGTTGCCGTCCGTAACACTTGACCACCATCGCTACTACACTTGGCTTATTTAAATTCACTTATTACCATCCAAACTGTTAATATAAACATGATTTTAAAAGAGATATAGCTCACGGAGATGTATTACTATATATGATGCATTGGAATTCCACTAGTAAGATTGTCACGAAGCCAGCGAAGTCGCGTGCGGGCGCCAGTCGCGTGTGTGCGCGGAAGAGCGAGACGTCACTCCGGACATTCCGTATGCGAGATTACTTGCGGCGAGTCTACATTATAAGCCTGTTGCAGTCCACAGCTGGACATAGGCCTCCCACAGATGAGATGATGGGTTGTGTACATTAGGAGCCTGTTGCAGTACCAGTCCACCGCTGGAGATAGGCCTCCTATAGATTTTGACGGCCCGTTGGTCTAGTGGTTAGAGATGAGGGATTGTGTCCATCGACACCAAACTGTGCAGGCGGGTTGGTGCACGATAAAACTGCTGAGTTGCCTAGTCGCTTTTATAACACTGACAGGAACAAGTGGGATGGTACTCTTCTAGGCCGGTACAATATGGTACAAAAATCACTATTCCCTTTTTACGCAGTTTATTTTTTTATGTCAGCTGGATGCAAAAGAGCAAGAGGCCCGCTGATATGCTTGCCTCTAAATCCCACAGGCTCCCTGACTGAGCACCGTCATGGTGCAACGATCCAAAATCAGTCTTTGCGTAACGTTTCTCTCAAATACTGCAAAAATCGTTGGAACAACCACTCGATTTTTGATTTTTATAATCTTTTTGTTATGCATGCATGTTAAGTAGTAGTTATTAAATTAAAATTTTGATGTCCTACTAATCAATGAGAAAACATTGCAATTACAAACGCGCGTTGGTGTGAGCACGCCCTCGGAATATCTCATTGTACAAACTGCATCTATGAGTGCATGCGGTCGTCGACCGTGCATCCAACTTGGCCTTAACCGGTCAGCTGCATAACATTTGAATAACTACCCTTTTTATAGACATGCCATTGATATTTCTTGTAGATCTCTATTTCGTTAAAAGGCAACATTATCCATAAGCCAGTCATCGGAAGAGTGACCGAAAAAATTAATGTCGAGCTCCTCCGTGCTTCGGAAGGCACGTTAAGCCGTTGGTCCTGCGCCCGATCACTCTACCGTTGTGTCAGATTGCTGTCCCACCGAAATATGAGAGTGAGGGAATAGGGAGTGCACATGTGCTTGCGCACTCACTTGTGCACTACGAGTATTATATGTATATCCTGCGTACATCGCTGATCGTAAAATCGGCCACCATGGCCGGAAAACGAGAGTAATTTATCCATAGGTATATAGTAGTTCATTGGTCGACAAAGGTCAAAACTAGAGGTTTATGCCCATAATCCCCACGTAGGGTTAGTGTAAACGATATTTTAATAGTTCATGTAGTCGTAATTTTTTATCAAAGAGCACCTTTGGTCGTGATAGCAAATCAGAATAATTTTATTCCAACCTACTTAATCTTTATGTCTTAACAAAGACTTCCAAAAGTTTACAAAGATTTACAAATTGTCTATACCGCAGTCTGTATGACATAACTGTTATAAATAATATAAATCGTAATAGCATTCATAAATCACAAGAAATCACGGTCCAAAGTCTATTAAGAAAGTTAATGAGAAACTTAACAATACGTGCGATGGTTCGAAAAGTCCCCATTGCACCAACCAATTATCCTGAACGGCTGTGATGCAATGAACGCGCGCCGATGTTTTTTGACCGAAGAAATTACTTTTTTGTCCACGACGGAAGTAGGTAAAGAGTTTTTGCGGCGCCACAAGTAGACCGTTCGGAGATTATGCAACACAATAATTTTTAGCGGTGCATTGTGTTGATATTGAGCTGTCTACAAAGATAACCTGTAAAGTAAAACATTTTTCTATTCTATTCTATTCTAAGTAGATCTTTTTAGGCAGTGGCATGACGTGGCTGCATAGAACGGTTCATATTTAGAATGACTAAACGAAAATACGACTTTGATTTTAATTGTCTGTAAATGTTAACTTCAGTCGTGTTGCATTCTGGTAGCACCCCACACCTTCTCCTTTTCGTGTCGATCGCAAAAAAGGAAACACCTTAAAAAGTTACCTGAAATTAATTAATTTATAACATATTCGAAACCACTATTCTATATCTCTAGTACTGTAGATACCAATGGATCTGAAACTCATAGCTTATACCTAAGCTCGATTTCAGATCCTCGTCAGTCCCCGTTCAAAACATAAATAAAAAAAATCCTTGGACTAAAACAGTTTCAGGGAACGGATAGATTTATACTTAAATACTTTTATAAACATCCACGACTCAAGTAAAAATGCTAGGATTCTCCTTCTAACACGCTCGAGTCACATCAAAAATCCCTGCTTAGGCTCCCTACATTGGCCAACTACATAGTAGGGATACTATGTAGTTGTTTCAAATGTCACTAGCTTAAGTGAGTTTAATAATCGATGCATCCTCTAGCTAAACGATATCGGAAAACATCATGAGGTAACCTGTACAGTCAGATAACAATGACACAATACTAATGCCCCATTTTAGTTTAACATAGGAAGTAAGCCCATACTTTCCACGGTCGTCAGGCAGAAGGAAGCAAGTATAATCTCCGCATCTCATCTGAGAACCGTTGCGTGTCCACGAAAGTACTGCAGTTTCTAATTTTACTCTTAACAGCACTTTGAGTCTGTTTAGACTACAGTTAATAACTATGTAATGGGAATGTCTTCCTCTCGCGGTCGTTGACTGTCACATTCGTGTTATGTTAAAACGGTTTTGCCAACTGATCCCGGCACACGTGTTTTCTTCTTCCTATGGCGTGAAAAGGAATTAATGTTGACACAAGCGGCCTCCTGAGACTACGTATACGTACGACTTCTAGCATGGCTACTATAAACATTCTTAGCTCTGTGGAAAACTTGAGAAAGGGAAGAGACACGTTGCCTTACAGCAAATCAGAGCGCACATGGCGCTTACTTTTTATTTTCCGTATAGGTTCCGTAAGTTTATAAACCTACGAAAATGTAGGCGTAAAATAATACAATTTATCTCCAGTTTATGATCTTACGAAAGTTTATAAACTTACTGAAAAAAATACGTAAGTTTATAAACTTACGGTTTTTAGGGTTCCGTAGCCAAAATGGCAAAAAAACGGAACCCTTATAGATTCGTCATGTCTGTCTGTCTGTCTGTCTGTCTGTCTGTCCGCCAGTCTGTCACAGCCACTTTTTTCCGAAACTATAAGTACTATACTATTGAAACTTGGTGAGTAGATGTATTCTGTGAACCGGAACAAGGTTTGCACACGAAAATAAAAAATAAAAAAAATGGGGGGTCCCCATAGTCAGAACTGAAACTGAAAATATTTTTTTTCATTGAACATATACGTGTGGGGTATCTATGGATAGGTCTTTAAAAATTATATTGAGGTTTCTAAGCTCATTTTTTTCTTAAGTGAATACTTTGCGTGACAGACTCTTCCAAAGTGGAAAAAAGTGTGTCCCCCCCCCCTCTAACTTCTAAAGTAAGAGGATGATAAATCTGAAATAAATATATAATGTACATTACCATAAAAACTACCAACGAAAATTGGTTCGAACGAAATCTATTCAGTAGTTTTTTTAATACGTCAAAAATAGAATTTGTACGGAACCCTCAGTGCGGGAGTCCGACTCGCACTTGGCCAATTTTTGTTATTTTCCGGTGACATATATATCCCATATATCGCTTCTAGCAGTTGGTAGGTCCTGAGATACGCGTTTATACAACTCACTATTTCTAGCTTCATTGGCACTTTATCCGATTCCTAAACTTTTTCCACAAGCCTACAATCGCTTGATCCATTCAATATTAGTCAGAGTAGCCATTCAATATTACAGCACCCAGGATTAGGCAAGTTATTCTAAGTAACTCGAAAGGAGCGTCTGATCAATTTGATCATGGCTACACAAGTACAGGTATTGTAATCCCACTATGCAAATTAACACATGGCATAAATACAATATATAATTTACATAGAGAAATGTCAATGCAATCCCAGTGACACGATCAATAGACCTTACGTATGTGAGGCTGCATTTCAAATCAATTGCTTATGATTATACATTAGTTAAAGATAAGATGAGCTTATGATTATTATACATAAGAAATTAATTGTGACCGATTTACATATTTTTGTGTTAAAAGTTCACTTTTTAACAGAGTTGTCTTTCGCCTATTAGAAGCCCTGGACACAAGGGCCTTTAAAAGTCTGGTTTAGTAATCTTTGATCCAATCTATTGGGGCCCCAATAGATTGGGGTCCTGGGCACGTGCACATTGTGCCCAATGGAAAAAAGGCGTCTGCTTTCAAACCCGTTTGCTACAACAGCTCGTTGTCTCGAGGAGCTACACGGCCACAGCAAATACATAGATTGGCATCGGTGAATTTTGGCACTTCTGTAAACACACAGCTTCTAAACATAATTTAAGTAGCAAGGGACGAATACTCCTAAGCTTTCTTACGCAAGACTGCGCTGAAACCCGTTATTGCTCACGGCGTAATAATTACCTAATTCTTCTCCTGAACTGTCGCACTATTTGCACACAATTACATTTGCGTCTTTTTGACTCTTACTCTCATTTACTTAAGGTTCAGTTTGTGTCAGTGTTAGTTGATATTTGTGTCGAGTGGAGCTCTATTTAAACACAATTACATTTGCGTGTGGATGCATCTTAAGTGGGTGTAATTAAGGTTGAGTTTGTGTCTGTGTCAGTTTAAGTTTGTGTCGTGAGGAGCGATTTGTCACAGATTATGGGCGTGCGTTGACACCCGACACAATGCGTGCGCAGGCGCAGCGGACGACCTGCTTCGGTGTAAGTTTTGTAATTAAGAAAATGAGGAGGTCAATGGTGGGTCTTGTTAAATGCCCCTGATAGAAGGTATCGTGTAGTTATAATTTAGACGAATGATAAAAATGCATAAGTCTTTATTTTCTATTATAAAATAGAGGGGCGAATACACAAAGTATATATAGGTATAAGATTATGGGTTATAAGTAATTATTTATCTAAAGTTCGTTTTGTAAAAGTTCTAAGAAGGGCATTTCTCTACTATTTCATTAACGATTGCTACTACTCTATTATGATTTTTACCACTTTTATATACGAATTCCACGCTTATAAAGGACACTCACGAGAAGGTACATGACATGTAAAAGTCATGATTATGTTAAGCCTGATGTTTTTATTCTTATCGATGTTTCACATATTTATTTATACAAATGATACCAGCAAGAACCTTGATAAATCATTGAACTTAAAGCCGAAATAAAGTAAGAACTCACAGGTACACAGGATTATTGATACCTAATTGTTATTCTTGGCTGCATATGTGAAATCTCAAGTCCGGTCGCGGTTGTTACAAATTATTGCCTTGTGAATAAAACATGCATGTATGTAAGCTTACTGAGCTATTTCAAGTGCTACACACGTAAACTCCACTGACAAAATAGCCATTAAGCCTCTGTGGGAACTTAGAAAGTGCAATAGTATTATTCTAAGTTTTATTCTTTTTAGTAATAACAACTCTTTGTGATTTCTGCAATTAAAAATCTCACTCACCTATTTTAATGACTTAGATTATGAAAAGTTTGAAATGACTGCCTTAGAAATAAACTTTCCAGGCTATTAATTCGTTTGGAATCTAATCAAGCAGTAAAGTTATTCGTTTTAGCTAATACACATGGATAATTATATATAGGTTTTATTGTATTTTCTTCTCATCAGAAAGCTGTGCGGGCTCTTTTAGTAGCGTATTGTGTTATGTTCGTACTAGCGTCTCCGACTCCGTCCGCGTGGATTTCGATTTCCAATATCCTATGTGTTATTCTGATGTATAAGCTATATTGTGGTAAAGTTTCATTCAAATCCATTCAGTAGTTTTTACGTGAAAGAGTAACAAACATCCATACATCCATACATCCACACATACAAACTTTCGCCTTTATAATAGTAGTAGGATTAGGAACATAGCTGGGCACCGTTAATAAAATAGTTAACTTCGTTAATCGTTAATCCGCTACAAAAAAAGTTAGCTTCGTTAAACGTTAAAGCGTTACATTTCGGAAGAATTAACGCAAGTTAAAGTTAATCGTTAATCCGTTAACTATGTGTAAAAATGCACTTTTATATCGTTGCGTTAGTGATCTTATAAAACCTGTTGGTTGGTTTAGGTTCTGGAAGTTAACAAGTTAAGAAAGAACCATTGAGGTATTACTACTACGTATAGAGTGGACATCGCGAACAAAAGTTTTGCGTCAAATTGAAGAGAAGGGGGCGGATAATTCAGTGATATTTTTGTCTTTTTATCTATTTTATAATTGGCCACCATCTTTATTTTTCGTCTTATAATGATTGTACATGTTTTTAAAACACAAAACGTCAAAAATTGAAAATTATAACGTTGTGGTCCATGGACCACAATGCGGGTAAGAACATTTTTGTACGTGAAGTCATCTCTTTACGTAGTTGTAATACCTTAATGAATTCAAATAGTTAAATGTGTAATTTAATCATCGGACATAAGGTGCATATTCCCATTCATAAACATTAACATGTTGAAGTTCTCGTCTGAAAGCGAGGCTCGTTTTGGTGTTAAAATGTCTGTATCCGTGGAAAACAGACGTTCTACTGCAGCGCTTGAGGGTATAGCAGTATTGTATTTAATAAATAGACTTATAAATATCAATTCCCCGAGGAATGCAGCATCGTTGAACGAGTCTTTCGATTTCATGTCCAGCCAGAGTGTGCGCTTTACTCTTTAAAGAGTTGGAGCTCTTTGGTTTTTCTATAGACTGAGTGACAGAATTAAAAAAGTCTTCCACGTCATCATCGTTGTTACTTGTATTGCTCCCTTGACTCCCTTCGCCATTTAAACTGCCGGTTAATAGTAGGCATTGGATTAACGATTAACGGACTTCTGCATAATTAACGGAAGTTAACATGTCCGTTAATAGTTTGTAAAGTTAACTTAAAAGTTAATCCGTTAATCAAAATGTTAACTTCGTTAATTAACGATTCACGGATTAACGAGTTAATGCCCAGCTATGATTAGGAATGTATGTATTTGTACTGTAAACGGCAATGACCAATAGGGTTTATCTATTCAAATGTCGCATTGCACGAAAATCTCTTTTCTTTTTAGATATTTAATTAGTTAGATATTTTATTCTGTACGTAGTATCATTAAATTATTTTTCTTTTATTCCTCCTGGCGGTTTCCAGCAACCCTTGCCAATATATTGCAATAAGCCAGCATACAAGCATTATTTAGTACAGGAAAAAGGTACTTTAAATAAAATCAGGCCTAAACGCTTGTAAGCATTGTCACAATAGCACACACTCTAATTGACGGTCATGTTGTGACAATTTGTCACCTTGTAAATACGCTCTGCTTGGTAAAGAGGTGAAGACATTTGGGATTGCGCGGTTCAAGTCGGAGAAATGCTGCAAATAGTCGGAGAGCTACAAACCTGATTCACACGGATACTTTATGCACTACAGATTGTCATTTATTTTTATTTGGGAAAGAAATTGGAGAGGTATTTTCACTGAAAACGTTATAATTGCTTTTTATTTGATGTGTTATTATTCTTTAGTGTTAGAGCAAAGGATCAATCATCGTGGACATTAATTCCTTAACAAGGGTCGTCGTTGGCTGTTTTATTTTAAACCCATGCCTTCTGCTATTTTGCTGAAGACACTTTTGTTAACGGGAAAAGCGTAGCAAGAAATACACTTACTCCACTATGAATTTATGTGTTGCAGTTGTTAAAACAACTGTATTTTTTTTTTAAAACTTCCGTAAAAGAGTAAAATCATTTGTCCAAATATCCCTATTTTGTTGTACAAAAACAAAAGATCTTCTTGTTTTCAGAAGGCATCTATCTCATCGTCTACAATATCATGACAGCTGTCGTGACATCTGTCAGAAAGCCCCTATCCCCGTGTCTACAGTTATGACAGATATCGTGACATCTAGCACTTTTTCGGGGCACGTCGTGGACTTATCAAGTTGTGCGAGTAATTTCGGACAATTCCGTTGTCATGCCTTCTCGTGATCTCTCGTTGGAGAGTTTAATTTGAGCCTCCCAGCAATTTCTGTGGGAAGTCACTCGAAAGATAAACGTTCTGCTTTTTGATGGTGAAGCAAACCGAGTAAGTGGACAAGCCGTTAGTTTTTCTGTAGGGATGTTTAATTAGGTATGGAGTTTGTTTTTCCGACGCGCTGGTTGTCTGGGTGCGATTATTTTGGGAGTTAACCCTGATGAAACTTTGCGGTATTATAACCATAATAATCTACAATTTTGTTTGTGTATATTTCACAGCATTTTGCGCATTTATGGCCCTCAATGTAATTGTAGAAGTCATGTTAAAATAGAATATAGCACCAACTTTAACATGCTAAAATAATTGTTTTTTGAGTTTATTTACAGATACCGTGTGATACGACTACTTTTAAGAACAAGTGCTTGTATAGTATAATATCAGGATAGTTGAAATAATAAAATCTTAAATTGAGGAGAAACCGTACATCTTCCATTTTAAACAGCAATATGTATACCAACTGAAAATTTGGCAAATGTGTGCTGCTGACACACTAATCACAGACATAAGTTATAGCCTGATAATTACAGCAAACTCGGACTGCTTCACATGAACTAGGAATTCTCACCGGCATTGAATAAAATAGCAATAAAAGTTACTAGCCTGTGACTTAGAATGCCCAGTTAGAATTGGACTTCATAATCGAATGGGCTGGACCTAATCGAGTCGTGTAATCGAGACGCCGTTTTCGGACATTATCATTCCGATAAATTCGTGTCACGTTATTTTCGAATTGATTCGAAATTACTTTTTCGTAATGGAAGTATTGGATAACAGAATTGGTTAAAACTATGGCCCTTGGAGAAAATTTCATACTTATGTAGCAAAACCAAAATTATTATTTTGTAATAATACGAGGGTATGACATTATTACCGAATAGAAATTTTAGTTATGATGTACGTGTTACACGTGTATGAGAAAATACTCAACTCGAATTTTATATTTATATGAGTTTAACAAAAAACAATATTAATCTTGAACAGTCCATCCATAAATGCATGTTTATCCAAAATATTTTCCATATTTGAAAAATGTTTTGGATAAACATGCATTGCGTTTGGAAGAATACAAGTTTGTATACGATATTTTTGTCTTTTACTGTGCCTTTACAAAATAGTCCATTCATAATTATTACACTCTCCTTTTGTAAAGCACATTCATTGCAACACTTATGTTTGTGCCATGACGAACCTTTCACGATCATAATGTTTCATGCCATTAACTTTTCCTTCATTGTTTGTGTCATTGCACAACTTTAAAGACGAAAGTTTTCAAACTATTGTGTTGCCAGTAATTACTTGAAGCACTGATGGTGGTATCATTTAGCTTATCTGTGCAGACTGTGAAGTGGTTATGTAAGTTTAAAGTTTCAGCATCAGTTTGCCATACAAAGATTATATAGATTAAGTCACTCGTAATAATTTGTTTGCCAGCTGTCAATTCAGCAATTCATAAGAAGAACACAGCGTTCCAATTTATATTATTTATATTTCGAAAACCAACAAACAATACAAGTCAGAATTAATTATAATTATACTACTTATTCATTAGGAACATTACGAAAAGAAGCTGTACAGTTAGGAATTAGGATATACGGGTACCTACAGGTACCTATGTTATACCTTAGGTAAGGCATTTAAGCTATATTGGATAACGCAAAACAAAATGTTACATTCCATCTTCGGAAGACTAGTTGTAGAACAGCTCATCCTATGTGGTTGGCATTTTACTTATTCGAATCAAACGACTCGCCGAACTACGGAATTATAAACATAGGTCATACGAGTCTTTTCATTTGACTTAAACCAAAACTGTAGCCAATGGAATCAAAATTTAATTAAAAACAAGCAATTGTAATCTAGTCTTTGTAACCTGTACTACAATTTTATTTATTTATTATTAAATTATAAGTGGGTATTTGACCGCAACATCTCCTGATGGAAAGTGATGATGCGGTCGAGGGTGGAGCATACCCACTTATGAATAGCCTATTTACTCTGGTTTTAAAAACGCCAAGATCATATTTTTCCGACAAAACAGAGGCCGGCAAGGAATTCCATTCCATTCCATTTTATTTCTGTTGCAAGTTAATGCTTTATACCAGACAGGCTACGAGTATATTGCTCTCCATTCAGTAAAATATGCTACATCATAAATTCGCTTCAGAGTTAACCTTGAATCTACTATTATTTGTATTCAACAATGCGAACTATGACCATGCACATTATATTATTTTATAGTATAAAAGTTCATTTTACGTTTTTGTTAAGTTACTTTGAAATCATGCATGCGTAGTAGTTCATAAGATAATCCTATGTGATTACTTTGACCCCAATTTAATAATGATTTGTGTGTGAACATAAGTTTTGATTTGTATAAGCTATAAAATAACTTAGAACTTGCGCTAGTCATCTCATCGCGATTGATTCATCACTCCGACTTATACAATTTAAACTACTCAAGTTTTTATTTGTTATGTGCTTGAAGCATTTTGTCGATAAAATTCAAAAAGGTATAAACACTCACAGAAATTTTAATTAAAATTGATTCAAATTCATTGATTCAATGCAGTCAAAAATGTACTAATATTTGGTAGTTATGTACAGAAAACCAACAGGATAATTAAAGAGACTACAGCCGCGTTGCCGGTTGTAGGTATTGTGTGTGAATAAATTATGCAATTTCAATTTATAATTCATGGTGGAGAACATACTAAGATGTTTGAATTGAAACGGGTGGTCTTTGAACTTTTGAATGGCCTTCAACCTCGATGAAAAGGTAAAATAAAGGTGACTTCTGTGCGCCCTTCAACTTTAAGCGTACAAATAGGATTTCAATTGCAAATAAAGAGGACTAATATTTTTTTTATTTATTTACTTCTGAAATTAGCTCAAGAAATTGTTAGAAAGAAAAAGAAAAAAATATATATTTTATAATAATAACTTTAGCTAAGCATTTTTAATTTAAAATATGAATAGGTTCATAAAATAATAACACGTTAGTTAGTAAGTAAACATGTAGTCGTGATGAATCAATTAATAAAAGCTGGTTTAAAAACCAATTGATTATTAAATGTTTGAACTGACGGTTTCCGTTATCACGGCAATTTACGGTATAAATCCTGTGATTTATATTTCACAGTACGTTAACTAGGAACAAAAAATCTTAAGTGATACTGCGGCTCTTTTAATCAGAAGCTTTTGATTTTAATTCAAAGCACATGATAATTTAGATCGCACCTACACAACTTACATTTCATGAATGTTTCCGATAAAATCTAAACTTCACTACATTGGTACGGTTACTGTGAGCTGTGTTCAATTTAGCCCAAATATGGAGTGAACACCTAGGTTCTACACAAAGAACAACCTTCAGTTTTCGAAATTCGTATGATGACTTCTTTTATGCCTTGTAGCTTCCTGAGGGCTAAACAACCTTTAAAAAATACTATTTAAGTAAATTCCCCATCAAGTCATTCAAAAGCAAACAAAATATGCGAGAAATCTTGATAAAAAACGTATTATAATTGATTAATCTGAGTGCAGTTACTTCATTTCCCGCGGTTTTGTTCATGAGAGACCTTCATGCAACGTTCGGAAAGTTTTCTTTACAATTGGCAGCAGTTTAGTTACGACATTAGAAAATTAGGTTGTCTAGTCTCCTAGGTCTTATAAATAAAATTAGTAGTGTAGGTTATTTATTAACTGATTCGGCGCTACGAGTGTCTAAAGATGATTTTGAATAAAATATAATAACACAAAGTAATTTTTTAAGGATAAAAGTGTACACATTTTTTGACTTAAAATTATAAAAATATATTATTTCTTGTAATTAAAAGGTAGAAAATATTGTTTCGGCATAAAAAATGGACTAAACATCAATAATTTATTTATTTGACAAATAATTAAATGGGTAGATCCCAATTACATAATTACGCAATATACACACTTATCAGCTAAATCATCTAACAAGCTAACATCAACTTGTTTTAACATGCTTTATACATAATTCCTACATATCCAAAAAAAATGGATTAGACCTGTTATTAAATTGATATATTGTTTCTAGGACATAATAACCAGGAAGTATTGTTCCGCTATAAAATAAATCGCTTCAGGCCTTGCTTGTAAAATTTAGAACCAATTTTGTCTACTGCTACTCCCACACATAATATCTACCGCCATAATAGCTCTCGAATTTGTTTCAATATCTGAAGTAGGCAATATCCAGTTTCCGTTGCAATGACCGAGGATACAACCGGGAGAGGCGCTAGGATGATTATGTTGAGGTTAAATAATAAAAAATATGTACCCAAAAAACATCTATCAGAACGGATCATCTAACGAAATATCAAACAAAGTGCCTCTGGTTGGTTTCTCAAAAAGCCGCACAGCCCTTCATTCAAGCTGTGTGCCAACTGCACAGCATAAAAGCACGGTAGTATGATAAAAGAGAGTGCATCGCAATGATGACCCAGCACCTTGCGTGCATAAAACTGAATGAACGTAAAATATTATGATCATGTTTTTACATCACAGTCAGTTAAAACGAATTGGTTAGCAATATTCGGATCTCTAAATACCCATATAATGGAAGCAATCGAATAACGTTCTGGTATTTGGTATTTGAACCGGTCGCTTGTCAATAGTACGAGTAAATGATAGCTGAAATCATAGATTAAATCGTGAGATTTGTCTCCGCCGTACTTCGAAGTTAGCACATAAATAAAAGCGACAGTCGCTTCTTACAGCGAGACGGCACGTTGATAATCACCCGTTTTCAATCAATGGTCAACGTGCTTTCCCGCTCTTATCTTAGTGAGTGAAAATTTGTAAAAATTTTAGGCTCGTTAGTGCGGCTCCTAACGTGAAGTCCCACCATATGATCGATGTTTCCGTTTTGTTTTTGTTTTTTCTATTCTTAAACGTTTAATCCAATCCCAGTTTGATCCAAGTATCCTTTTGCCTCGGAAGCAAATAAGCACATGGGTCTGCCCATAAATTCGCTGTCATCTACAATAGTGACCACTTAGTAGGCACCCTAATTCTCCAAGGCGTCTGTAACCAGGCCGCTTGTAATTTAAGTATTAAACATGACAGCAAGGAATTCCTCTTATTGTTCAGAGACATTGTTTTAACTAGCGCGGGCCTTGACCTCGCGGTGGCCAATGAATTGGCCTGTAGGTGGGTGTTGGTGTAAGTACTAGTGTAAGTTTGGTTGCTACCCAGATGTTGTAAGATATTTTTATGCGAGAGATATGCAAAAGAGCTATATTTTCAGCTGAGAGTAAGCTACACCGCCACCCAAGGGCAGTGCACACACTAAATGTCGCAGATGCGTTGCCGCCTATGAAATCCCATATATTCCCAACTGAGTTTCGAAGACTTTACTCGTTATCTTCCAAATCCATTTAAAATATTTTATAAACAAGTCGTGTTGTATTGTTGTTTCACCGAGACACAAAAAGAGTGAGTATGAGATAGTAATTGAACATGTAATAATAAAACCACTTGTCCAAAATATTTACAATCTTTCGTTATTGATCTTAAATATGGGTTGTCAATTGCTGAATACGATTAGATGCATGCTCTCTTAAATAAAAAATAATTATCCTAGAAAACACAGAATAATAATAAAACTAGTCAAAAGTCGTAGTACAAAAAACACTGATATACTTTGCCAAGATCCCGCGATACCTGTTTTGTAATATTTGACATCTGCATACATCAAATCGATCGTCATTTATTATATTGTTTCGTTCGCATCAAAAGCCGCATTAATGCGAACCGTGAAGAATTTGACAAACGCCTCCATTGGTCGCACAATCGAGCTTTGTTTCGTAATCAGCTGATGATAACGTTCTGAGAATATTCGCTGTGAAAAATTCAATGGTTCTAGTAAAGAATAATTTGATTAACTACTTCGAGATGTTAAGTTGTAAGACATTTTAATTTTCTGTTTTGTTATTTGTATACATTTTGAGCTATGAATTCATAGCTGATTACGGCTTGATAATTCTGTCAAATGTTGTTGAAAAATAACGAAGTTTAAAGATTAAAATACGCTCCCCGATTCTGAAGGTCCTAAAGTATATACCTACTTTGTTTGTTTACGAGTACTTGCGTAAATAGACAAATATTCCTGTATGGCAGTAGTTTTAATTAATTTAAAAAAAATACTTTTACCGTAATTTAAAAAAATAAACACGTCCAAAACCTGAAAAAAGGAAAAAAAAAAACATAAACTTACATCATTTCCAAATAGGTTTTCACTGTTGACATCCAAAATAGACGATAAGGCAGCAGCCAACAGCACTCTCTTCCAATACATTAACATATTTACAATAAACACACTAACCTAACTAAGAAAACTCACATTTTCCATAAAAAAGTAAAAAAAATACTAACATAAACTTCTAAAGCGAAAGATATAATAAAAACTTTTTACACAATTCCCTCCTTGCATTATTGCGGGCGGGAAAATTGACAGTTATTTTTTTAGCGCGTTGTTTTCGGCCAATGTTTTTTTAAGCCAAAGAGTTTTTTTTTATTTTTTCAGCGCTTTTATTTTCGGCCAATATTTTTTTTTGGCAAAGCGTATTTATTTTCCCGCCAATTCGCAGGCGGCAGTGCGCGGTATTTCGCGGTCGGCGACTGCGCGGATCGCGACAGCGTACTACGGAACGTGGTTAGAATGTAGTGTTGCGATCAGTATCGACAAACGCGCCTGGAATTAGTGAAATGTACCTAGTGTTTATGTTTTATGAGCTGCTTATGGAATTCACCTCTAGTTCTAGTCACGATTTCAATTATTTATCCCAAAACATGTTTAAAAAAAAACTGTGTAAAAACATAATTAATGCAGATTTTGTTTTTATGGCCACATTACAATTTGTACATATTATTGAGCACATTAAAAAACGCGTTTTCGACGAACCAAAATGTATTTTCTTGATTGCATACCAAAATGAATGTTTAATGAAGACTATTATTATAATAATAATTTCTGAATAATAAGTACGGGCATCATTATAATATAAATAATCGTATAAAAGAGAGCCGTTATAGCTTCTGCTTTAAATTTTGATACCAATCAAACAGACACGAGGATGACCCATGTTTCCTAAGAACTAAAATAAGGGGGCATATTTTTCATTATTTTGCAGTTTTATTATAAGAAAGGAACAGACGAGCATGTAAAATGCACTCACGAGTTATAACATTTCGTGAATATACATTTTTCTGTAGTCTGCCCTCCGTTAGCTTATGCATTTAAAACGTTAGGGTCTTTGAGACACCCCTAATGTTGTGGATAATTTACTTCAATGTAAGAACTACCGGAACATAGCTTGACACCTACTATGAGAAGTGTAAGTTTTGCTTTACGCTGATGTCATATTATGAGGTCCTGGTAGATCGCCATATTTGGTTTCATACTAGAGCTTAAGCAACAGTCTAGATCTACTACAAAATATAAAAGATCAGTATTCGTAATTAATTGTTAAGGTATTGCCTTGCAATGGTAAAAACGCAAAATAGTGAAAATGCTCTGTGAACCAAGAGTTCCGCTTCGATTAGTGCCTCTCACGCGTGCGTGAACAGAGTCGCTATGGAGTCGTTGAGCAGACATTTTTAGTAAATAAATAATGATCTATACTAATTTTATAAAGAGAAAATCTTTGCTTGTTTAGTTGTAATGAATAGGCTCAAAAACCTATGGACTGATTTTAAAAATTCTTTCACCATTCGAAAGCAACTTTAGCCCCGAGTAAAATAGGCTGAATTCAAATTTATCATAAACTTGTTAGTCGTGTACTACTAAGAATGATCATCCCCAGGGACCTTTTTAATACGTCCACTACTAATGGACGTTGCGACGTTTTTTGGAGATTTTTAATAAAATTATTTTTTCTTCCGCAAGAGTCAGTGTTAAACCAGGTAGGTATATTATTATACGAGATAGAAGCATATTCACGTAATTAAAAATCATAGTCTTTGGACGCTTTCACAGATGTTTGGACTTATGGATTAACGTTTAAAAAGACGTTTTTCGGGGATCAAAAAGATCTCACTTTTTTACCATGGAAAACTATTGAACAGAGATTCTCACAGAACGTCATATAGATCGTCAAACTGCCATAAATAAGGTACCCAGAGTGTCACTATCTATCAGACGCTGACTGTACCACATTGATCAAATATTCGATGCGCAGGAGTCTCCACAGTTTTTCGCAGAGGGATCCCGCACATAAACAGATCGCATTCGATATGTCACACGTGCCAGCGTGTCTGTCTGCCTGTTCCATTGTTGCCCGCCTTTCTCCTTTCAGTCTTACCTCATTGTTAATGGAAAGAACATTTTTTTTGTTGCGAAAACCTGCTGAGGTGTGCATAAGCACACAAATTGGACTTAAGTGGAAGCGAACCGCAGTATGCTGAAAGTGAAATTATTTTTTTTTTCTGTAAAATGTGCCAGAAAAATATTATAATCTAAACGATTCTCAACTATAAAATATTTAATTCTGCCATGGCATTTTTTTAATAAGTCGGTACAAACTACTTTCAAGAAAAGAAATGGATTTTTAATATACTAGGCTGGGACTACATGGCAAAAAGTGCCTTATAATATTGTTCGTCTCATTTCTCTGATACATATCAGTTTTTGCACTCTCATGTGCACATTTACTACATCCTGGGTATTTGATTGATCGAAGAGGTTTTTTTTATATAATGGCTCTGTATAGTGGCTCCACTCTGCCTGATGGTAAGCAAAAGAGGAGCCCTAATTGCCATGACAGCGGATGCGGTACCAGAGTGGTACACTATCCACTGGGATCGCCATATCGGGCCGCGAGACACTTCTTCACGCTTCTCTTGAAGAAACCAAGGTTGTAGGTCAGCCATATTGACCGTAAGTAGGGTCAGAAGATGAGAATGGAGATAGTGTTTGTATGTCACATCTACTTACATTGGACCTCCGTATATTTCCGCCATCTTAGCCCATCGATCCGTGACCATTTACAGTAACTCTTTTGTCTCATTTATCGCCATTAACACAATCATAATTGACCGAACATAACGGTCCTTTTGTTTCACTGTGGGCCACTGGGCCATGCTTGTTGTGTGAAAAGGATTCAGTTTAAACTTAATTGGTACGAGTATGTTAATAAGACTTTATTGTACTTTTGTATCAGTCTAGTTACTTGAACCACTAAGCTTTGGATAAAAAAAAGTTCCTAAATATACCCCCTTTATAAGGATTATGAAATTCTAGGCCAGCTAGTATTTCTAGAACGTTATTTAAACCTGGATTTACTTGATCTAGATAATACTGTGATAACTGGAGTAGGTATATACGTAATGTTTCGTACAGTTCTTTCTTAATGACATTGTTCACAGTTACTGCTTATAATTTATTACCAAATTTGACTAAAGAATACTATTAAGAAAAAAGGGATTTTGTTGAAAATTTGCTATCACTGACCTGGTTTGAAAGACATTATTTTATTATGCTAGCGGCCGCCCGCGAAACCGTCCGCGTCAATTTCGGTTTCGCACACATTAGTATTATACTATAGCTAAAAGCCTTACCCATCAAATAGACTATCCAACACAATAATATTTTCCAATTCTATAGCTTTGTAATATTAGTATAGTTTACAGAAAACTGTGTTCTTCGAGTTGCGTTTCACCATAACATACGCAAGGCTATAAGAAGCTAGTTATTTTCCAATTGCCTTAGTAAAAGCTATTTATTTATTAGTAATTTATCGGCTAGTTTAAAACGTATTATCTACCGTACTCGTGAACCAGCACCACTATATAATAAAGTAAATTTCGCTCAATCTTCGCACTTTCGCTGTAAAACCAAACTTTCGGTTTTATACCGTGTACGAATACTAATATGGACTATATGAACAATAAAACCGGGAGAGTGAATTGTATGCTGCATTTTAATCTTTATGTCTATTCAAATAAGTGCGGTGAATGTAATTTATTTAAGCCCATCGATGGTGTAGGCTTGGAGCTAGTGTACAACGTTGTGTTCAGATGGCAAGCAGCAAAAAAAGGCGCAGCGCAATGTAGGTAATATTTAAAAACTCTTAGAATCCTATTAATATTAAACAAAAAAACAACTCTTTTAAATCAATGTAAAAATTATTTGATCTAAATTACCAAATAATTTTTAAATTGATTTAAGAATAATAATTAATTTAATTAATGAAAAAATAATGATATCATCAAACTCTATCACAAGTTGACAGGTATTTCATTTATTTCAATCACTTATAAGACACCCTGCTCACTTTTATTCTTCTTATTAATGTAGCTTTCAGATCAGACCAATCTTTCCCACTGGGCACAATGTGCACGTGCCCAGCACTTGGGGCCCCCGACCCTGAAGATTACCAAACTATAGGTTTAAAGGCCCATGTACCAAGGGCCCCATCGATGAAAAGGCCCTGTTTCAGATGCATTGTTTAAGGATTAACTTCTGTTCAAATTTTATAAAATTAAATTGTTTAGTTCTAAATAAACCACAAAGTCCATTTCCAAGTCTAAACTCGCTACGCGGGCCGAATTTAATATGAAATGTAACAAATTGTTCATGCTAGGATGAGCGCATTCGCGGATACGGGCGAAAGTGCTGCGCAGCGGACTGACATTGATGAGAGATTAAGTGAATACCGATATTATATTATACTAGCGGCCGCCCGCTACTCCGTCCGAGTGGATTTCGATGTCCGCACGCAAAGTGTTGTACAATACCCTAAAGCCTACCTCGTCAAATGGACTATCCAACACAAAAAGTATTTTTCAAATCAAACCAGTATATAGATAGGTACCTACTGGTGCATCTATTATAATTAGTATATGATCTAGATAAAGTCTGTGGTGACTACAGTACAGAAGCGATGCTTCTTTTTGTTTAAAACGTGTTATAGCTAGTGACAGTACTGAAAAGTGAAGTAAAATGTACTTATACTATAGGTTCTACTGGTGCAGGGAATTACTATTTAATGAAGGAAAATAATGTTTTCATGTGCTTTTGTGAGTCAGGTTGCAATAGGAAAGCACAAACTTCTTTTTAGTTTTAGTCCTAATTAAGATAGTACTACCATTTATTTCATTAACGGCAGGTTACAATAAATTTTATTATGTATCTTTGTTGATTTGCTCAGCAGACTGGGAAATAACATCTTACTTTAGTAAGCAATACAAGAGATAGGTAAATAGGCTATCGAAACGGTGTTAAGGTGGTCCGAGTTAGTATTTACATACTCTTCTGACACTTTTAAATTAGAGGAAACATTATATATTTATCTACTATAATTACTAAGTTCCACAACACAGAATAATTTGCCAAGTGTGGACCAGATGTGTGCATTGGATCAATTAAACATAACTATAATAATATGTATTTTGTTCCCACTGTTTAATTTTTATTCGAGTATGTAATAACCCTCCGGCCGTACTCGGCCATGGCGGCCGATCTTACGATCGGTATAGGTACGCAGGATATATTATAGTGCACAAGTGGGTGCGCAAGCACAGGTGCCACCCCCTATTCCTTCACTCTCATAATTCGAGTATGTATGTTTGTACCGACTTCGACTTCGACCAAAATGCAAATGATGTCCCATCAAATCAATAAACTGATTCTATTCAACACTGTCTAATAATGTTTAAACTGTTTTTTCAAACATTGCCATTAAAACTACTGCCTGCAATCAGATTCAGACTCTATTCATCTTTGCTAGAATAAGCTTATAGGCGTTTTCTAACAACTCTTGTCTTAATATAATTTACCTTACCTAATATTTGCAAAGTAACGAATAAGGAAGCCCATAATGTGTGCAATATCACTTGGACAAAATTTTAAAACATGAGGTTGTTATAATTTTATTTATCATGCATGGACGTAGATCCGCTACCAGATAAGCAATGCAATAAAATGCGTTTCCTATCAAAATGTGTTCCCAATAAAATAAAAACTCACAATATTATGTCTAAATTAAATCAGGGTCCTTCATAATATAATTAGGAATGTTGTATTTTTTTTGGAAATAATATTCAAACGATCAAAATAGAACATGTATTTACAAATATCACAGTACAAAATAGCAATTTATCGTCCTAGAGACCTGTTCTCAAAGTCGGAATGTTGTCGTAGGCACCAAGCTCTCTTAGTCCTGAAAGAGAAACAATTTTATCTTTCAAAAGATTTATCAAAGACTAGCGGGCGCCCGCGACTCCGTCCGCGTGGATTTCGATTTAAATAGCCTAAAGCCTTCCTCGTCAAATGGACTATCCAACAGAAAGATAATTTTTCAAATCGGTCCAGTAGTTCGCGAGATTAGCGCGTTCAAACAAACAAACAAACAAACAAACAAACATACAAACAAACTCTTCAGATTTATATATATTAGTAATTAGTAATTAGTAATTAGTAATTAGTAATTAGTAATTAGTAATAGTAATTAGTAATTAGTAATTAGTAATTAGTAATTAGTAAGTATAGATTCGATTATCTTACACGGGTTAGATTCCCGGGTTGTGTCCAGGTTTTGTGAGCACCAATCAGTATTTGATGCTACTAACTTAACCAGACACTATTTGAGATATAGGTACCATAATTTCAATCGAAGTGTCAACTTGGCTACACCACCAGGGCCTCAGGCGACAAGCGAAGACTATTATACTTACTGTTTGAATCGTTCTAAATGCATCTTGCTGCATTTGGACCAGCTCTTCGGGTGGTACCGAGGGTGGTACTTGTTGCTCATGATGTTTCTGTGCGGTCTGCAATCGTTGTAGGGCGGCCCGTCGTGCACCATGCCGAGACTGAAATAAATGAATGTTTTGGGTGCAAAAAGTGATACAACTGTCGAGTTTCTTGCTGATTCTTCTCGCCAGTAACTGCCTTCTGAATCGGTGGACGAGTAATTTTTTTTTTTGCATTTTTGACGATTAGCAAGTGCTTCTATTAAGCCTATATTAATAATGAATATTTTAAGTTTTGAGTTTGAGATATATTTATAAATCGTCCAATGTCCAATTATTTTTCTACATCTGTTTTGTCGATTTTCAGCCATAGAACCGAAAAGCAAAAATGCGAGTTTTGAATCGGTACTTAATAATTACATTGTGAACTCGTAATCAAGGATATCCTGATTGAGTTGCTAAAATGTTTATTTACTTACCTATGTCCTATTTCGTGTGCAAGAAGATAACCGATGTTCCGGGCGTTCCATTCAATAACTGTACAGCTTTTGTGGATTGCGCAAATTCCACCCATGTAGCCACGCCCTGAAAATGAAAATGTAACAATTAATGTTTCATTTGTAATACAAATCAAAACATTTTCAATCTAAATTTTATTTACTGTATGATATGGATGAGATAGTAATTTAAGGGTATTATTGTACACTTGTGGTCGTTTCGTTCTCTTACGATATTCATAGCATAAATGATTCTTATTATCTTTCAATTAAAACGAATCCTTTTTCAGGAATATGCACAATCAAATTATGGACATCTCTAAACTACTTCAAACTTAAATAAATAAATATATAAATATCTCTGGACATTATTCACACAGCGCCACCTAGCCCCAAACTAAGCATTAGCTTGTGCTATGATGGGTGCCAGACAACGGATAAACATTACTTATATACTTTTTTTTTTTATAAATACATACATATTATACATAGAAACACCCAGAACGATACAAACAGACATGTTCATGCACACAAAAGTTTGTACCGTGCGGGGATCGAACCCGCGACCTTTGGTGAAGTAGTCGACTTCTCGAACATTACACCAAACGGCTCGTCAAATTCATATTATGAAGTAGGGGTAGTTTAGCAATGATGATGATCGTCTGACAGTCACTTGTTTTTATAGTAGCATAAAAATGATAGTAGTATGAAATAAATAAGGTACCTGTACTACTCCTAACTTCTTCCCCTCTATCATTGACATAGAACAAGTCCCTTCCAGTGAGCAGGACGGAATACCACCATCGTTTCGTCTCTTTCTTCTTCACTCCTTGTTTCGTGCAGTAGTTCCTCAGGTATACTGAACCGTCATCATTCATCTGAAGTCGGCTTGGCTTGATAAACTTCGTGTCTAGAAGAGAGAGCTGGATGGATTGGTTCAAGCTTGGATGACGAAAGTATGCTTCTACCTGAAATGAATTATGGTAATATTTTCTAAATCAGTTAGGTTATGTCGCTGACTTGGGTAATTAATGCGGTTGTCGGTGCGCTTTCATGTATACAGGACACTCGAAGCCTTACCGTATAACATACGTTGCACCCCCAGTGCATCAGAGGCGTAACTCAACTTACAGTTTAATTTTAATTTCATTTAATGATTGATAATTATTTTATACCAGTTCTGAACTTTTTCACTATTTTTACTGTATTACATTTCGCTACCTTTATTCCACTAAAAGAAATACTATTCAATAGTTAATAGTATTTATTTCGGAAACTTGCTTATTAATTATACTACTACGTACGTAACTACTACGTTAGTATTCTATAAAGGGGCCCCTTAAACCTACACGCTGGGTCGCAAGTCCCAGGCGCCGACTGACATTCCTCTCTGTTCCACGCGATGGGCCCGGCACCCGCACGGAGAATCCATGGATAGCTAAGAAGTTCGTCTATTATGACCTTTAATGACATTTATATTGTATAAAGTCTTGACATTTTAATTTAATATTTATTTTGTATTGATTGCCGTATTATATGTATGAAAAGCAATTAATTATATTGTTACTCAAGGAATAAATGACTTATCAACCGTACTATTGTAAGAGTTTTCCATATTCCAGTTTATGAATTCAGCCTAGACTCTGATGCAAGATAATAATGTTATTAAAAATTATATAAATAAAGTTCGAATTTACTTCTTTCAAGATACTCCTTGACATGTCCTTCAGTTTTCGCCTAGTCTTTATTCTGTACTCCTTAGCCAGTCGGTCTGTGAGTGCCCTGTCAAAATGCACCATAACCGGTATGATTATTTGTTTCGTGTGTCTATTTGGCTTAGTGAGATATTCAATAGAAGAAGACTCCTTCGAAGATCGCCTTCTTGCTGAGGTAGCCTGGAATGAAATAGAGAACATGTTAGTTTAAGCGAAAAATACAAAACTTACTTATCGTGGCGTGAATTAACAAGCTCGCTAACCAATTTTAAAAGATCACTTGTGTGTCAAATCCAATTAAAGACCAACTGTTTTCTTAAATATATCCTTAAACTAGCGGCCGCCCGCGACTTCGTCCGCGTGGATGTCGGTTTTCATTATACGAATGTTTCTTCCCGCTAACTCCCGTTCCCGTGGGAATTTTGCAATATGCTTTTGCAACTAAGCATTAAGTTTACTAAGGGACCTGCATGCCAAATTTCAAGCGTCTAACTCAAGTAGTTTAGATTTTCCATACAAACTTCCACCCCCTCATTTCGGGGAAGTGGGGGGTTGGAATGGGTCAAAAAGTAGCCTATGTTCTGTCTCAGGGTCTAAAGATTGTCTGTACCAAATTTCATCAAAATCGGTTGCGAGGTTTAAGCGGGAAAGCGTAACAGACAGACAGACAGACAGACAGACAGACAGACAGACAGACAGACAGACAGACAGACAGACAGACAGACAGACAGAGTTACTTTCGCATTTATAATATTAGTTGGGATAGTTGGGATTACAATAGCTGGCATGGCAATCAACTTCAATCATCGATATGAAAATTATTCAGATTATTTGTTTATGGGCCAACGTAACGTAGCAAGGTCTAGTTTCGTGAAAGTTCATTGGCCGGATTCCTTAATTAATATTAATTAAATAACTATTTTTTTCATGTTATTATTCGTTCTAAAAGCTTAAACGTTTATGATCGTACAAAACAATGGTCTGACATTTTAATTTCACTATCGATCGCTTACAACATAATTGCTTAAAACATATTTTTAACCTTTATCATGATAACTTTTGAAGCATTCTGGGTTTCCTTTCAATCATCAAACATTAACGATTAGTAAACTCCATTGGTACAGAAATGATGTCATTTTGCTGAGACCACTGATGTCATATTGTCTAAATCTGAGTTATAAATAAAGTAATATTGATAAAGTCTATGTACTGATTTCACAGAAATCTGAAAGATTACGTCTTGTAATTTACATCTTCTTCTTTAGGTGCCGCTTCATCACCGAAGGTTGGCCGTCAGCTCCTTAAACCTAGCCTTGTAATTTATAGGAATATTTTTTTAATTAGTAGTGAATTCGTTCAGACTGTAAAGGGAGTGGTATCCAAAAAGAAAATAGATAAACATAAATCGGTCAAGTATTTGTAGTCTTAACGTTTTGGGATCGAGGTCCTGGTCTTTGTTTGTTAGTTTATGAAACAATCTGACAAATAGTCTACTCAAGTAGGAAATGAGAGTTGTGTGAACATTCTCCGAGAATAAAAGCTACATCAGTCAGTGCATTGAACCACAAGAACTGAAACAGATGTGAAGTGTTCCAAGTTTTGCAGATGTTAGCTACTATTACTCGTACTGTTTAATTGCATGTATTTATATGAATACTAGTGAGCGCTTGCGACTCTGTCCGCGTGGAGTTCGACTTCCCCACACATTGTGTTATACTATTTTAGTTTTAAGCCAAATGCATATAATAACACAATTTCTTTTTTCAATTCGAACTAGTACTTCCTGTGAGTTGTAAATGAAAGATTAATAATAATACCCTCCGGCCGTATTCGGCCATGGCGGCTTATCTTATGATCAGCCAGGTACGCAGGATATATTATAGTGCACAAGTGAGTGCGCAAGCACAGGTGTACTCCCTATTCCTTCACTCTCATAATTCGGGGGGACAGCAATCTGACACGACCGTAGAGAGATCAGGCACAGGACCAACGGTTTAACGTGCCTTTAGAAGCACGGAGGAGCTCGAGATGAAATTTTTCGGTCACCCATCCGATGACTGGCATCTGCGAACGTTGCTTAACTTTAGCAACTGCAGGCCGAGTGCGCTAACCACTGCGCCATCGAGCTTCTCAAATGAAAAATGAAAGATTATTTTAGTGTTGGATAGTCCATTTGACAAGGAAGGCTTTAAGCTACATATAATACTAATAACACTATGTTTGCGGTTTGTTTGTATGTCCACGGGACGAAATTGCGGGCGGACCATAGTTATAAATAAAACTTTATGTTCACTACAGGATAAATGAAAATAAAGGTAAGAGTTATTTTAAAAAATAACATACCTACTCAAACAAAACATAGTATGCAGGAGATAAGTTATTCGCCGAATTAATTTATCTGTATTTATAAAGTGAACAACGTGCAACAGTCGTGTTATCTTTGGAAAATACGTATAAAAATTAGGTTATTTTAGACTGACTAAAATTAACACTTATTTTCGTTATCAACTTTTGGGTTGGGTGGCTTAGCTTAACAACTGCAATAGGTATTGTATTTTATCAGATAGCAAAAGTTATCAATCAATAAATGCATGGACAATTTTGGCTTTAACAAAATGTATATTTTTTAAACTGAATAAAATCTTTTACCGAACAAATAAATGTCAGTAACATTGCTTTTAAACTTTATAAAAAAAATTGTAGGTTTCTCAATTTGGCCCTATTTCATTAATCATTTTTGTAACTTCTTTATTTCCTTTCCATATTTTAATAATAATTGTCTTAAAACAATACAATTTTAACTGCTAGTTAATGAATCCAAAAGGAATGATCTTTCGGTTCAACGCTAGGATGGTGTGAACAGATTATTCTTACATATTTTATTAAGATGCCCGCCCTGGTTTTACGCCCGTCAAATACATTTCAGTGTTTCTGCACTATATTATGCATGTATTTGATACAAAGGAACTTGCTTTTGTATCACTCTATTTAATAAAGAAAAATCGAATTGAAGTCCAGTGCGTAATTTTAAAGATTCCAGCATTCACAGGGACAGACACGAGAAAGCGACCTACTATAATACTATGTAGTACAAAAATAAAAATAAACAAACTTACATGATATCCCCAACATCTGCTTAACACTAACACTATCACGACACTTAGCACTAAACACAGCCTCATCATAGAACTAACTTCCTATTGGTAAAGGACTAACTGCCGCAGTAGGGGTCTCCCGCGCGGTCTAACTTGCACTAAGTTGATGCGGACATACTCACGAATTGCACGCTCTATACTAGCTAACGCTGCTGGGTTTATTCGGAAAGTCCGAAAAGAATGAACAAAGTGATTCATAATGTACGAGTATAATTGACGAAATTGTTCTGAGGAATCTTATTCTATGAAAGCTAGTCACTGCCAGGTCGTAAATTCAAATCACATTCAAGACAAACAATAATGAAATAAAGTATGGCCACAGGCAACAGGCATGGCAGCCATTGCTCATTTTTTTTAAAATAGTTTTATATAAATCGGAATAAAAAAATTGCCGAAAAATATTATTTAATTTTTATCATCATCATCATCATCAGCCTGTTGAAATTAACTGCTGAACATAGGTGTCTCTCAAATTGGAGGCAAATGACCATAACAACCTTAGGCGCAAGGGTGGATCCAGCTTTGGCGCCAGGGGGAGGGGGGTTCAAAGTCGTGGATTGAAATAATTATGTTCAATTAGTGGTCCACCGGAGGGCTGCAGCACAGTAGAGAATAAAACACAGGAGTATATCTACTGCCATTCCCATTGGAATGGTTCCTGCTCGCATCTCAAGACACCCACAAGATCTGGGAAGAGAAGAGAAAGAAATGTATATTACTAATCTAACCCGACATTACATGTCACAATTGTAATGAAACAAAAACTAGACAAATGCATGGCAAATTGATATTTGCTAAATTGAAGCCAATTGATAAAAAAGTGGTCCAGACAGAAGCTACATCATGTTTCGTAGAAATGGAACAGGATAACCAAACATATTAATGAAGAATACCCAGAACACTACGACACATTTCGGCTGTTACTTTGAATTAATGGCAGTTATTTTTCTATTAAATAGAGACTAACTGACGTATTACCATAATAATTAGACTCACAACGCTTACCGCTTTATGAAAACGGGTTTCTTAATTTTGAAATTTGCAAATGCTCAGGTGCCACTTTCATGTAAAGACAAAAATATGAAATGAACACACGGACAAAACGATTGTTTTATTTAGCAATAATATAAGTAGCTTTGTATGCCATATAACTGTAGATAATCAGTAATCATTTATACCACCTCGAGCGATGAAAAGCTCAAAGTAAAGCGTTTGTGTCTGTGCTACATACGACAGAGATAGAGATATTAGACCATATTCCGATGTATTCATCATATTTCATCTTGACCTTGATCCTATAGAAGAGTGATTCTTAACCTATGGTCCGTAGACAATATGGTCCCTCATCATTTAAAGGATACGAACGACTTCATTAGACTCAAGATAGTCTTTAGGAAATTTTAGGAAGCCAGATTTTTAGGATTTTTTTTTGTTTTACTTAACTCTTTGAGGTCAGACTAATATAAAATTGAAGATAACTAGTAATCTATAGGGTATTTAACAACAAGGAAAGCACAGTAATCGTTTTAGGGCTAATAGTGTCACGAAACTTGTATAGACTTAAGCTCTTCGAAGCTCTACCATACATATAAACTCTTAGCTCATTTTAAACTAAAATTTAAAGTGTAGAAGTTAAAGAAATAATAGTTTAAATCGAAAGCAATTTTTGCTTGGAAGTGTCTTTAATTTAATGTACCATTATTTTGTTTATAATAAGTAAGTGTAGACATTTTTTTTGGAATTTCACCTAACTTCGGGTAGGTCAAGGGCTCATATTATTGTGTTCGATTAGTCACCAAATAATAGTAAACGAAATATAGTATCGTCTTGAGTCCTCGAAGGTCAAAAATAAACAATAGACAGATTACAATAATTATGGTATTCAATTTCAACAAGATTCAATGAATACTCTTCATGCTTGAATTGATAATGCCATCAATTTATCTGTGCTGCAATAAGAATTTTGCCAAATTAACTCTATTTCTTGGAAATTGGTGTTGTCATCAATATTTGATATGACTATGGGACATTATACTCTGGAAATAGTTACCGAGTAAATTTTTGAATGGGCGAAAGTGAAGACGCCCGTTATCTAATACGAATTCATAATAATTTGCAATACGTTCTGCAATTTGGGTATTGTGGTTGTAATAATAGTTGGACTTTTTTTTAACTAGATAGTTATCAAGCAAATTTGTAGGTACTCGAATATATTCTTCAGTCTAACAATTCTAAAGGACATTGCCCAAACCCGTTTCGCTATCAATATAACGAGTATAGTCAAGGCAAATTGTTCAAAATTCATGATATAATTTTCTATGCCTTCCTAGTTATTTTAATGCAAATCTGTTGTGGGATTCATAATTTATATTTAATGAGACAATAAACTAGTTCCCATGACATCAAGTGCATCGATGAATGAGTACGAATATCGGTTGAGATTCTTGCAGAAGAAAAGTTGTAAATAGATAAGCTCTTATTATAATAATGGTAATCATTATTATTATAAAAGATAAAAAAACTCGAGTAAACATAAATTATATTATAAATACATTTTCTAAAATAAATAGTATCGATTTTGAATAATCGTACCGCTGTCAACTTCCGCGAGTTGACAACATGCGGGAGAACTGACACATCAACTGAATTCTTGTGATTATTTTGTGAGGTATTCCGGCAAGCAAATAGTATCGTTTCTTCTCCACCACGTTCGTGTTGAGTTGAGTTTGAACTCTTTCAATTCGTGCAGTGATTTGTCACTATGTCTCGCTGTGTGAACTGTGTTCACTTGCATTAGTACATCCATTGCCAAGTCGGCGTGTTGACGAGGACTGGATTAGCCCGGCACTAGTAAGTAATCCTACCTATGATCGAGGACCTTGGCCATCAAGCTAGTCAATGTTAATGATATATAAATGTGGCTCGGGTATTTCATATTCTTGTATTTTTTCAGTTGCCATCTGATGATACGGCCTGTCAAGAATTTTTCAACATACTACAGAAAGGAGATATGAATAATGTTACTGGAAGCACTGCTGGTGTAAAAATGAGAACATGAATAGAAGGAGAGCTATGTTCGTGACCTTAGAACAGACCCATTTAAATCACTTTCCAAAACTGTCGTAACATGATTTAATGACTATGCGCTAGGCTCCTATCAAGTCAAACAGGCGCGTTCATATTACGGGGAGCACGTGAGCCGGAATGGCAAATGGCAAATATTAAATAGAAATGCTGACGACATTGAGGATGACTTGCCTCTGGTGCTGGGAACGGATAAATGTTTAGTTAGGGCTAGGAAAAAAAAACGGCATCTTAGCAACAAGGTTTACTATGGCTATAGGTATTTTAGTGAACATAGTTTTACATAACGCTGCTACAGATATTGCTGGATACTATTGTATTTGATTAGTAGGCAATCGGACAGTGAGCCGCTGTGCCCATGTAATGACACTGCTATGGTACCTGAGACGTAGATGGTATTTTTAGACGATATATTTTGGGCACTAGGCTGGGAAAACGCTGGGACGAAGAAGAAGATATTTTATGATAAGAACATTCTGAATAAATGTTTAATAATATGCAATCTGATGTTTTTGTTTCACCTCTTTTGCATAATTAAATGACCTACCTAATATAATGATTTGGAGATACTTCCACGGTCAAATGGCGTATGCACCGACCTTAAGGTGCCGCTAGCGTGCCGGGTTCGATTCCTGGTCGGGTATTTAGAAATAACTTATTTTTATATATTTTCTATAGGTTAATGAGGTAATGCTAGGTACTAGGTAGTTGTTGTTTCCAATCACCTACCATAACGCACGGTCTTGTACTATTGGGATTGAAGTAGGTTCCTACAAGGTGATTTATTTATTACTAGCGGCCCGTCACGCGGTTTCACCCGCGTCCCGGGGGAACTACTTCCCGTACCGGGATAAAATATAGCCTATGTTACTCTGGGTGAATGTAGCTTTCCAACAGTGAAAGAATTTTTCAAATCTGCCCAGTAGTTTCGGAGCCTATTCAATTCATACAAACAAACAAACAAACAAAAAATCAAACCTTTCCTCTTTATAATATTTGTATAGATAGAATGGAACACCATAACTTATTTCTAATGAATTAATGTATTTCTATTCTCTCTTTTACGAACGTAATATAGCAAATGTCAAATATTTCCTAACCTCCAAACCAATACTTTAAATTGAGATTTGCAGAAAACCCCACAAAATAAAAACAAAAATCTTGGTGTGTTCAAAAATAGGGTATTTCTACTATTTTTTGTGTTTTTTTTACTGTTGTACTCGTTCATAGCCAGCGCAACCGAGTTCCATAGAAATATGGGCAATGTTCTTTACTGGTGTTTTTGTCACATAACCGTTTTTCAATTCCACAAAAACAGATAAGTTATGTTTTAAACAGCGATGCACTGAAAACATTCAAAGTTAAAAATAAACACTAGATTACAAGTAACAGAATGCTACAAAAACATGCAAATTTTATCTCGCAACCTTGATTTATTGCCTAAAAATTTAGCACTTAGATACGAAAGCCAAAAATATGCGCCCGGGGTCACTAGATAACAGTATGTTTGCTTCTCGGTTTGATAATAAAATGCCTAAATTTTAGGTCTTGCACATTTCCTGCATTCACGATGTATCGTACCATATTATCTTTCCCAAAATTAAAGTTCTCGATGAGATTTTTTTAATGATAGCTGACAAACTAAAACAGAAATGAAAATATAAACGAGAGAGGGGCACATTAGGACATTATTTGTATTTTTAGCTACATTTAAAATCAACCGTGAACATAAATTAAAAATACATATCTTTCTTAGCTTACCTACTCTTTTGCCAATATAAAAATGGCAAAAGTATGGTACATTTCGGTGGGACAACGGGTACTGGTGGAGTAGTGGCCTGCAAAAGGTTGATATATCTACTAATCATTATTACAAAAATGTACCTGCGGTAGTAGGATCAA
The DNA here is from genome assembly GCA_958496325.1 of Nomophila noctuella. Lineage (NCBI taxonomy): Eukaryota > Metazoa > Arthropoda > Insecta > Lepidoptera > Crambidae > Nomophila > Nomophila noctuella. Next base: position 1,255,425 of record OY292498.1, read on the forward strand.
CTCCCGTTTCAGGCGATCCCGCTACTTAAATCATCTGTTTGTTTTATACGAGAGGTAGAGCTTCGTGGGATTTCCACTCGAATGCACCGTTCGTCTGGGGAAGTACCACCACCATACAGAAGACCATAGTGAAGTAGCACTTCGTAACTGTTGTGTCATGTTGCTGGTGAGTAAGGTCGCAAGAGCTCAGTTAGGGAGGGTATGGAGTTTTTAAAAGCAGGCAACACACTGCGACTTTTGTATGTTGTTTAAGCATGACTCGCCATCAGGTAACCATCTTGTTCGTCTGCCTTCCTATCATTTAAAAATACTGTCATAGATGTAGAGGCATAATTGTGTATGTATGTACTCGTAGGTAGGTATAGAGTAGAGATTGAAGTAGTTCAAATTAAATTGGACATTTGTTTCAATTAAACACCTTAGTGTCATTTTATAATTATTATTACAGTAACATTGACAATGATAAGTCATACTAAAAAAAGTTATAATTTTCAACCCTATTCCATTGGCTTAAAAGCCACATTTGCCGATGGTATGACGCCATTTTATCTAAATCAGTGTAAAATCTTAAAGTACCAATCACCATTCCGAGGAATAATCAATAATACTTCTAAGAATGGTGATGGCTTTGTGTTTGTAATTGATTTGAATCGTACAAAATATGGGAGTGGCGTTTTAAGGACGCGACTTAGAAGACTATTTGTGACATAGATGTAAATCGTTAGATTTGCCCTCACCATATATCGAAATTGGCACTAAACTAAGAGCGACAGTCGCTTCTTAGAGCGAGACAGCACGTTGACGGTCACCAGTTTAAATCTATAGCCAACGTGCTGTCTCGCTCACATTTTTGTGCCAATTTCTAACAAATCCATCATTTTAAATCAATGATTTGTGAACATTTTGTTTGAATAAGTTACTGGTATAGGAAATCGCTTATAAGATGTGTAGTAGGTTCAAACCTCTTCTCTTATTCAAATTCAGGCGTATTGAAATATGAAAGGTTGATAGAGTAATTTAAGGCTAGTACACTTTGTAAGCGATGCGATAAACGAAGTGAATGTAATAATTTGTACGAGTACGCAATTATATTTATTAGATTTCATTATCTTTGAGAGTGGTTACCACAAATGAGCAGGAAAAATGTGACACATTTTTCTGTTTTAAATACATATTAGGCATAATCTAATAATTTTTCACTGAACGTATTTTTAATGTATTTTTATAATAATACACAGGAGTATTCTCTACCTTGACAACTCTTATTAGAATATTGCATCGCGAGTACTGGTCTTCAATCCTAATAATAAATTAGTCATATTTACATCAGCGCTATAATATTGTTCATGACGAATTTCTAATGGTACATTCACAGTTATTATTTGTTGATACAAGGCCGGTCATGCCCCCAGGTAGGTACCGTAGGGTTGTCCCAAATGTAACAATGTCTGAAATCGTGAAAAAAATAAATAACTGTTCATGTACAAAAAAAACTGATTTATTTGAGTAGTAGTGCATTGGTTGTTAATTTTCATATGAGAGACTGCCACGTGCTTCCATAAGAGTTCTCAGAATAATCTTGTGTTTTCTTTTGTATATTATCGTGATCTAATAAATTAACTCAGTTATGACGATCCAAAAGAACTTGTTTGTAAGCCTCTTTGAATAAAGATATTTTTGATTTGAAGGACAAGTAATATTATAATCTGGCTTAAACATTTGATGTCTTTTTGGGTCGTCACTAATAAAAGGTTTGTTTTTTAAATTATACATAGATGTTTTAAGGTAATAAAATAGTGTAATAAATATTGATCTTAATAACTTATCATTGCAAATTGTGCCAACCCTACGGCTAAGTGACGTCACCCGTATGTAAACTGATTCGGAATAGTTTGTTCCTATTTTTAAGAATACAAATGATTGGCACTTTTGTGTTTATTTATAACGGCCACAGCGACTATTGTTTTAACCGATTGCATTGCCCCCATTTGAGTTTACTTGATTTAGTTTTTTTATCTCACTTAAAGAACATAATTTAGCTATAAATAGATTTTAATATGTATTCTTTGTAATTATTATTCTGATATTTTGATGCTATACTAAAACACACAATGTAACAACCTTTTGCATAACAATAGAAACAAATGCTGTTCTATTATTAAAATATGTACTAGCGGCCGCCCGCGACTCCCTCCGCGTGGATTTCGATTTCTAAAAGCCTAAAACCTTCCTCGTTAAATGAACTATCAAACACGAAAATAATTTTTCAAATCAGACCATTACTTCCCGAGATTAGCGCGTTCAAACAAACAAACATACAAACTCTTCAGCTTTATATATTAGTATAGATTTGAGGTGCGATTAATTTGTTGAATGCAAATATTGTGTCGCTTGAAATTTGCAGTAAAATATGCACAAGGCGCTAGAGGAAATTAATAAAACAAGTGTTTTATTTTGTATAAAAATATTTACAACTTTAATTGTAAAAAATAACATTAACGTCTTATATAACAGGTTAGACTTAGAACTTTTTCCACCTAAAATAATCTCAAATATTACCAGAACATTTTAGATCGAAAAAAGCATAAATATCTAACTTTTGAACACATACTGGCCGTCTAGTCCAATCAACCACAAATCAATTTAAAAGTAGTTAATAAAAGGTAATAATGTACAAAAGTATAAATGACTAAATTAATCTGTGCTTGACTGCACTTGAGGGTACTTTAGGCGGCTTAGTAACCGGCGTCGGCGTCGTAACTGCTCTTTTGGCTGTCGTAGCGGCCTGGAAATAAGAAAATAATCAAGCAACCTCAGAGAATCGAGTAATAATACGTAAATAATGGTCAAATCTGGAATAATTTATGACCAGTGGAATCGTGAAGCCTGTGAAAATATTAATAGCAATTGTGTGACTGTGTAATTTAGTAGCGACTAGAAATGACTTCTGTCTCGTCACTCGTCGTACGACCAAAACAGAAAATTTTGAAAATTATGCACAGTGTGAAAGCTATTTTCGAAGGAACAGTGGACCACTTGGCGGAGCTAGCATGTAGTATTATTTTTTCATTATTTTATATGGAGAGTAACAGGGTCACTTAATGGAATAATATTTACCATGGACATCAACAACCGCACAAGAGTCGCAGATGCGTTGCCTGCCATTATAACCCCCATACCTTCCCCAACTGAGCTCTGGCACCCTAGCTCACCAGCAGAGTGACTGTTGTGCACATAGCACAACAGTTAGTAGTCCAAAAAATCTCCCACTCACCTCGCACTCCATCATTAAGCTGCAGACTCTTCAGGATAGCCTCAGGGATAGGCGGGGGGGTGGGCAGATGCGCTCCCTCCGCGTGGTAACCGTTTTCATCAGCGGTGTAGGTTATGGTGTAGGTCTGGCCGTCGTCTCCTACGTATGAGTAGGAGCCGGAGACTTGGAGAGAACCTTCTTCAGGAGCGGAACCGGGGATGACGCGGCCTGGAAGAGTGAGAGAGGGGTTGAGTAACAGCGTTGTTGATTATTGCAACGTTTTTTATTAGGGTACTACTGGATTTCGATTTCCAATAGCCTAAAGCCTTCCTCGTCAAATGGACTATCCAACACAAAAATATTTTTCAAGTAGTTCCTGAGATTGGCGCGTTCGAAAAAACAAACAAACAAACATGCAAACAAACTCTTTATATTAGTACTAGCGGCCGCCCGCGACACCGTCCGCGTGGATTTCTTTTTTTCGAAATAAAAAGTAGCCTATGTTCTGTCTCAGGCTCTAAAGATTGTCTGTACCAAATTTCATCAAAATCGGTTGCGAGGTTTAAGCGGGAAAGCGTAACAGACAGACAGACAGACAGACAGAGTTACTTTCGCATTTATAATATTAGTTGGGATAGATAGAGACTGTTGTAATAATCGACGCCTAGAAAGAGGATGAGAATAGAATTAGGTAACGATGTAAACGAACTTCTGCAGCTTATGCTGTAGCTATGAGTTGAACAATCATTGTGTCGGGTTATCGTGTAAAATGATTTAAGGAAAAAGTAATATTTATAAAATATGCTGTAAAAATAAAATTTTATTAATAAAAATATCTGGTATCTGGATTGCCGGAGAAAAGGCTTAAGACGAATGTGATGCTAGAATGAACACTATAGCTTCATTAGGAGTGAATTAAAAGGATCTCGGAGGCACAAACTCAAGACAACAAATTATAATTTTAATTACTCATGAGAACCTTTTTGGTAATTATACGTTGCATCATAATTTCTTCTAAACGTACGCAATTGCGCACCGTTTAAGTATAATACTGTTCAAAGGTCCATACTTTAATTAAATACATCTGTCAGTTAGTTGTTAACCTTTTACGAAATAATTGGACAGTTTAGTTTTAAACTGTTCCATCCGACTATGATATAGTAGCTTGAGAAGAATCGTGTAAGTTTAAGTTTGTTAATTTGAATTCTCACGCGTGGTATACAGGTAACAAGGTTGTTTTTGTTATAATTATTGTTTTGGTTTCGCTAACTAATGAACTAAGACTTCAATCATTTGTAATCTTAGTAGAATCGTCTCTGTGAACTATTACACTCATAGTTACTAAGCTATGAATTCACGAAATGATTTATTACAGTTTGGTTAAAAAAATCATCATCATCATCTTAGCACCTCTCCTGGTTCCATCGTTGGCCATTGCCTCGGAGCCCTGAGTATGCTGCGACTATGATCCTAAATTGATCAGCCTTAGTTATTACATTGGAATAATTGTTTGACCTTAAACCAGATCATTTGGATCATAGTCGGGACCATAGGCCTAACGTGCCTTCCGAAGTACAGAATCATCATTGTTATCTTACAAACAGGTGATTCAAGCTTTCATTGTCCTTACAAAAACTGAGAAAACCAACACTAAAGTGAAATTGTTCCTCGTGGTATTTGAGCTCACAACCTCCGAGGTTTTTGAGCACAGCGCTCTAACCACTTCACCGCAGCAGTTTGGTTAAACTAAATTCTGTGTAATTTTAGATGATCGCTTCGATGGTCTAGTGGTTTAAGTACCAGGCCTTGGTCTCGAGGTCCTGGGTTCGATTTCCGGGTCGTGCAAACTTTGTGTTGATTTTTCTGAACACAGCCCGGGTTTGTGATCACCAATCCGCTTTGGCAAGCGTGGTGATTAAGCCAAAACCCATCTTTGTAACGAAAACTTGATTTCAAATGTCCTGGCCTTGGCCTTTGCCCTGCAGTGGGACATTAATAGGCTGATACTTTACTTTTTACTTTTAGATGACCGCCATAGGGCCAACTAGTTAGTATCAAATCTTACAGTTCGTCTGAAAATTATGCAGCTGTTATAAAACTAAAATATTACACATAAACATATTCGCAACCATTATCCTAAATTGGCTGTAACCATAATCGCGACATTAACTTGTCAAGTATGTTTACTTTTACAAATACGAGTAGATTGCGCACTTGCAAGAAATTGCATGTCAGTTCAATTGTTATGATTCTTAACTTTGCAACTTCTACTTGAGCGATCTTGAGTCCAATCATAGCTGTCATCGAACCACGAAATATTGCAATAGTTAACGATGCCACAACATAATGATGTATTGGACATCATAGCATTGTGACAAGTTCAATTGTGTTTCTTGCGTATTCTTGGCTTTATTAAGCTGTCGACGGTTTGTGGTAAGATATTGTTGTATTAGTGATGAAGTCAGCCTAATAATGCCCCACTGGTATCGTTACAATGATGGGTTTTGGCTTTGTCGCGATGCTTGCAGAATGCGGTAAGCTGGCTGAATTTGTGATCTACACCAGAGCAGAAATACTAAAAAAAATTATCGACTCCAAAAATAAATAAGTTCCTTGGTCTAATACACCAATTGCCTTACCCCAAATTAGCAACAATCTTGTGTTATGCATATTAGGCAACATCCTACTACTATGATAAAGGCGAAAGTTTGTATGTATGGATGTATGGATGTTTGTTACTCTTTCACGTAAAAACTACTGAATGGATTTGAATGAAACTTTACCACAATATATACATCAGAATAACACATAGGATATTGGAAGTCGAAATCCACGCGGACGGAGTCGCGGGCGGCCGCTAGTATAGACATATGTATTTGAATACTCATATAAACATAAAAATACTCGAGTACAAATGCCGATGATCACACAACCATTTGCAACTAGTGCGATTCGAGAATCTGTGGCAGGTTTCGTGGCCAGGGTCTCTAACCATTAGACTAACGGGCGAGTCTAATCAACAATTGGGATAAGGCAAAGTGTGACGGATACCCATCCAATTATCGGAGCGTGTTACTGAGTGAAGGGCCGAAGGTTCAACAATATCACTCAAAGCTTAGCTGCCTTGCAATGTCGTTTGATTAACTTGCGTTTTGGGTGGGTGTGGATCACCGTATCTTTGTCTAAGATTTTAGTTTCTATTAATTTGTTGAGCAAAATTTTAAATAGAGTGAACATTGGATGCAGTTAGTCGTATTAAAAATAGGTGGTGAATGAAAGCTTTTTGTTAGAAATAAATATTCGTTTTTTTTTTAATCTTAACGGGCCTTTTTGTAGTAACTAAACCGCAATAAATATGTATAAGTATGATTGTGACTGAATATAGCATAGCGTCTGCAAATACCAGGTTTTGTTGGTTGAGCTATTCAGTTAGTTCTCGATTGTAATTAAATATACTTATTTTTTTTTCATAGGAGAACGCTTTTACGCGCCGTAGCATACAGGCTAGCTAGACCTGCAGCCGTGTGTGGGGCTCAGGACTAGAGACGTTCGTCCCACTACCAACTAAACTCTTGCGGTTTCCTTCGCACCCTAGAGCCGTTACACGGATTATGGGTTAAATTTTGAATGTATTGGAAAATTATAAATTGTCATTTTGCAGAATTATGTAATCAATGTAAACTTGCCACAAAAGGGCACCAATACATAATATTATTAATATCTGTAATATTTAAGCTGTCACAGAATCTTCAGTGAAAGGTTTGTTTATGCTAATGGCTGAGAAAATCACATTAATAGTTCAGATTAAGCGAGTTTGTCTGTTAAGTAACCGCTTCGCAAATTAACAGTGAATGTCTAAGCGTGTAGGGTCACTCTGGGCATGGTTTCCACATTCCTAACGACGATTTAACCAATCTTTACTGGCTCATCTACCTAGTGTTTTATCTAAAATAGCGGCCACCTGCGACTCCGTCAGCGGGAATTTCGGTTCCCGCTCACATAGAGACTATAGCTAAAGACTTCCTCGACAAACTATCCAACACAAAACGAATTTTTCAATTCGCACCATTAGTTCCTGAGATAAGCGTGTCCAAACAAACAAACAAACTCTTCAGCTTTATAGCATTAGTAATATTTGGATTGATAATTCCTTTCAATGCGATTTCGATAGGTACTGATTTACAAACTTTATTCTTTATCTTTTCATGAGCTACTAAATGCACAGATTTTTTCTTTATTTCTAATTTTAAGAAATAGTTTCGAAATGCTAGCTTTGGTTGTCATAATCATATTGAATACATTTAATCTTCTATTAATTGGACGCGAGTTAAATAAACAAATCAAAACGTTGAACGCTTCAATTGAGTCTTCAATAGATTAAGATATTTCAACACGTTAAACGTCTGTCATGATGATTTTATAAGAAAGTGATCAAAAATATTGACAGATGAACTGATGGACAAACAAACTGAAGGCCGGGTCTTGAGAAATAGGACCGGGTGCTTTTATTGCCCTGTCTCGTTGACCCGTATGATTTTAAAAGGGAATCCTTATGAACCATCAATTGATACATTCACCTCTCACACTTTTTTATTAAAAAAAGAACTAAAAATGTACACATGTATTAACACGTCCAGTCAAAATATGAAACAATCTTCTACTTGGCATTCTGATCGTCAGTTTTTGGATTTCGTCGAGTATTCAATCATACAACCAGGATTACCAAAACTTATTTCATATCCTGAACATGACGTGACCTATTTAGCCTTTGTATTACGCAGTCTAAATTCTTCTTCAATTTTAAGATCACAAACAAAATTATTCACTCATGAATTTCACTGGATCGGACCTTTTTATAATGCTACACTTACGGAAAAAATTAATGAGTTTAAAAAAAAAAAAAAACATATTGCCCGTTGGTCTAGCGGTCAGAGACCCTGGCCACAAAACCATGTGTTGCGGGTTTGAATCCCGCTAGGGGCAAGTGTCTGTGTGATGAATATCGGCATTTGTTTTCGGTTCATGGATGTTCATGAAACTGTTTGAGTATGTTTATGCGTTTCCTAGCTTCTATTGTAGGTACAAGTTTCGAGCTTAGTTTGGGGCTATTTAAGTATTTGATTTTATATTCCATCGGACTCACCTTCCTGCTCAGCCTTAGTTCCATCACTGGTCTCATAGGCGTAATGGTAACCATCCTCGTTCATCACATTCTCGTATTTCAGGATCTCTGCGTTGCTTCCACTGGAACTGCCTCGAGAGCCAGCAGCTTGTGATGAGCCGAAGCCAGCAGAAGCCTGTGCCGATGCGCCGAAGCCAGCAGAAGCCTGTGCTGATGCGCCGAATGGGGCTTGCAGGCCAGCGCTGGCCCCACTTGAGGATCCGGCGTGGGGGGGAAGGTAGGTTTGCTCCAGGCGGGCCGCTGAGGCCATGGAGACCAGGGCGAGGACTGCGAACTGGAGAAGGTGGTACAGTTAATATCATGAGTGTTGCAATGAAAGAAATCATTAATGATGCTGTGATAGGAACAGATGGTTTGTCCGATTGGGGTGAACTTTGGACGTTTTACGCTAGAATGTAGAACAAACTCTATTGACAGATGTTTTGGTTCACATAATTTATGTTTGTTTTTCAAGTAACTCTTAATTTTAGTTTGATATGAGAACATTTAATTAGAATTTTAAATGTACTTATGATGACAATATGAATGCAAGGTAAGTATGTCGAGCACTTTATCTCAGAAGATTCTTTTCTGCGTTTGAACACAGTAACTTTAGAGTCATTTAATTAAATCGATTACAGACAAACCATCTCATTTATCGATATTGTTTTAAATAGAAATGGGACCAAAATATTATAACTCGTACGTATGTATTTTAAAATGAATGTAGGTATATTGGGTTCGGAGAAATAACATAAAGATTTTTTTTGAAATGACTGGGATTTGAACCCTTTCTTGTCATGTAGAATAACCGTTAAACATGCTGCCAAACATTTCAGGCAATGATGTAAAAACACTGACACAACAACACTTCTACAAATTATCACTTCAACCACACGAGGCTTGGATGACCGATCTTATCGATCCCAATCGCCTAATTCCGACTCGATTGCACTGCACAAATCGTGACATGTAAATAGAAAGGAACCACGGTATCACTTCACGCAATCTATATAATACTAACGTATTTCATTGCTGATACGAAGATGTGCTCTCCTCTGAGGATTCAAGTGAAATGTGACCAGACGATGTCTACCCCGTATTTTATACCAACCTCGATATCCGAATACACTATTGGTATGCGACTCTCAAATTCTACTCATCCCTTCACATGCGACTTCCTTATCACCAACAACTTACGGCTCAATTTTGCTTACCTCTTCAAATGAGCCAGCAAGGTCTGAAGATGTTATAAATGTTGGTTTTTTTATATACAGTATGAATCTGTGAAGTAATATGATGGGCATTGCCGGTTAATTAGTGTAGAATTATGCTCGACATTGACGCGATTGAAGATATATCGATATCAATTACACGTATTAGTTTTGGTATTTTAAGCAAATTTGTAAGCGACAAATATATCAATTACCGGTAAAAGCTATATTTAATTATTAAAATTGCAGCGGAAGCTATGCATTTAGCGTGTAAGCTAGCTTGAAGGATATTTGTACGTGATATCATTATTCTGTTTTATTAACCAAAACGCTTAGGAAGTTATTATCAATTAGTGAACCCGAATGAAAAATGTAGGCATGCAAAATGTTAAAACCCTAGGTGAGTTGGGTTCTACGGCAAGGATATAGAGGAGTTATTAGCGCTTCGGCGATTGCTAAAGTTAAGCAACATTCTCAGAGGTAATCGGATGGGTGACCGAATCTTTCTACGGTCGCGTAAGATTGCTGTTCCACTGAACTATGTACAGTGACAGCATCTGTGTTTGTGCATTCACTTGTGCACAATGATAATATATCCTGAGTACCTGGCTAATCGTAAGATCGGCCGCCATTGTCAAAAAACGGCCGGAAGGGTTATTATTTTAGGAAAATCAATCAACTTTTAGTATCGAAATCGTAGATGTAGTAAAGTAGGTAACTTATGTAGAGGTCCTAAAACATAATTTGTATTTATCAGACATTAATGATCAAATTGTAGTTGCTCCAATGTTATATCGGTCTAGCCAAAACCATTAATTGATCATAGTTCACATCGTAATAATAGACACAGGTGTAAATAATTGAAACTGATTGAGGATATCATCTGCTAACATTTACGCACCTTTCACATTATACCTTATATACGAGTAAGTACCGACATAGCTTCATTATGACGTGTCAAGTCAAAGTTTTATTAGTAAACTCAGAAATAAAGCCAACAATAATAGAATTGTTGCCAACTCATCACATATTTCACAGTTTACGAAAACTATAAACTTTGTAATACACATTCATGTCAAAAATACACCTTTCATATTGAAGACTTCTTTTGTTTTCGCAAGCGACAATTTTATGTGCCAAATGGTCTGTTCAAAACTCCTATACTTAGTTCTTACAAGAACTAAGGACATGCAAAACATAAAATTTTCGCATTGGCTCAGGCTGACATACGCTGCTTTCAACTTTATATAATAATTATAAGCAATGGATAGCCATTGCTTGTAATTATTTTTCTGTTCCGTTCCGTTATTATAGAATAACGTTTTTAAATTAAACATACAGAAAATGATATCAGTTCGAATACAACATGTATGGAACATATCATCGCTCTAAAAAAAATAATTATTAAATCCAAAACTTACGTACAAATATCCACCACAGCGTCAGTTCAAGATTTTCAGAGGATAAGCAGACCTTCTATAGTGCCATTTAGATTCCTTGTAACGTTAATACTGAAACCGGACATAGGTTGTAACATTCTTACAAATCTATAATTAATATAATAAACCTGAAGAGTTTTATGTTTGAACGCGCTAATCTCTGTTTTGTTGTTTTCTCCATTTGACGAGGAAGGCTTTAGGCTATTGTATAGCACTATGTGTGCGGAAATCGAAATCCACGCGGGCGGAGTCGCGGGCGGCCGCTAGGTAATTACATATTCGATACTACAGACAGACAGTACATACTCGATTGTACTTAAAATAATATAGATTGACGTTATATAACAGAGAGCTGTCAGTTTGACATATGAGTGTACGATTAATAATATTTGCAAACAGGTAGACGAAACAACATTATGGTATACATTGTTAATGAAAGAATTTATTAGTATTGACATGAGCAATCAATTATTGAGCACTTACCGAAATCTGAAAAGTTAAACATAGCTATTAGTAACGAGAAAATGGTTTAACGATTAGATTATATACTAGATATCTTTATATCAAAGTAGTTTTTACCCGTGGCATTGCCCGCGCTTACAAGACTCCAGTGGAGACTTTTAATTGGGATGAAAAGTATTCTAACACCTAAGTCAGCCCATACCCTACCTGCATAACATATTTCATCAAAATCCGTTCAGCACGAGTAGTTTCAGTGTGATTGACGGACAAACATTCAAACGAAATTAGTATGCTGTTATGGTTTTCTGATGCCGTAAAAAAAGGCATCCAGTATACAGCAAAATGTTTTCGTGTTTCTTATAGCCATCTTCACCATCTTAGCTCGGTTGGCATCCTTGGCTATAGCCTCCGAGCCCAGGGTACGCTGCGACTAAGATCCTGAATTGACCAGCTTGGTTGTATGTTATGGTCATGTAGCATTTTTAATAGTTTTTCCGATATTAAATCATATCAAACGCAGTAAAAAACCAGTTTGCGTGACCGAGGAGCATAGGGTTTTATTGCTCTGTTCCGATAGTGAAGCAAAACCCTTTTATTACACAATAACGTAACAAAATGAGCAACCGTTTATGATGCAATTAATTATTTCAACAGTCTCAATTGAATCAAAATTGACAGTATTATTTCCTGTTGACCTAGATTTGTATTGTCGTTATCGCAAAAGTTAGCCTGTGTTCTCTCTCAGGCTCTAAAGATTGTCTGTGTCTTTCATCAGGTTAAAGCGGGAAATCGTAACAGACGGACAGACAGGCAGACGGAGTTACTTTCGCATTTATAATATTAGCAAGGATAAGGATTCAAAGAACTTAAGACTGTAATGGATATTCAACAAACCTACTCTAAGATCTAAAGTTATCAGAAAATTCGATGGTTAATAAAATCGTTTCTAAAATTATCTAGGCAAGACATGCCAACATAAAAAATATTAAGTTCCTATCTCGCAACTTCTTAAAAGTATCTAACAACTACTCTACCGCTTTAAAAAAAGGTATGTTGTTTATTTCAGACCGAGTCGTAGGACATGTCATACTAAGACATTGATTCACCACAGGAGGTTGTCTCTTCCAACACATGTACTTGTAAGTCTCATAGTAATGGTCAAAAACTCATACTTGAAAAGGTTAGATTTAGATAAAATCTTTGAATGCTGGAAGCATGAATTTAATGACAATGTGTTTGTATAAAATTATAGTGTACGATGCTTTAAATGTCACAGCTCGGGTTTGCTTTCTCGGAGATTTGAAAATTTGCTTATCTATACTAATATAATAAAGCTGAAGAGTTTGTTTGTTTGTTTGTAACAGTTTGAAATTGAAAAAATATTTTTGCATTGGATAGTCCATGTGACGAGGACGGCTTTAGGCTATAGTTTAACGGACGCGAAAGCCCCATGATGTTCTTTTGATCTTCGATCCATTTATGTTAAGTGTCAATGACACCAACTTTTAGCTATTCCACCAATCTATATACATAAGTGATTAACTGTGTAGTGGAATAATCATAAAACACATAGGTTCTTCCGAAGGGCATTGATAAAATTGTTAAGCCATCAGTAATATAGAATTTAAAAGAATCCCATTGATCAATTACTTCACCTTGAGCCAAGCCCTCAAGAATTCGAAACATCAATAGCTCTAATTATAACAACTTGATGAGTTTTTCATGATACGTTAATTTAGATACATGAAAAGTCAATTAAGAGTTTGTGTAAACATACGCCTAGTATGGAGTGATTATTTTATTGCAGCTGTGCCTTATAAGAAGATGTTAATTACATATTTCGTAATTTAATTTGAAACTTTGTATGTTGATGACAGGTCAAATTGAATGGTCTAGCTTCGTAAACTTTGTCAACATCTATTGATCTGATTAAAAAGTGTGCTAATAGAGTTTTGACTATATAACTAATATTTACAGAACTAAAGGGTAGGTATAACGCTTGTGAAAGTTTTGCCGAAGAAACCTTTAAATTAAAAAAAAATTAAGAATCTTTAATTCCTACTCCTTACTTTTATAATAAAGGCTAAAGTAACCCTCTCTGTCTGAATACTGGAATTGGTATGGAACAACTCATTTGTTAGCTAACATTTAGGTGTTAAATGTTCATAAAAAAGGAATTAAGTTATATGAAGAAATCGTTGAAACTTGCCTATCTGACTGTACAAATAAACAACTTTTCTCGTGGTCCGTATTGACAGTGAAATAAGATTTGGTCTGAGTAAAATGTACTCAAATGCTCAAGGTTATCTAAGCATTTATTTTCCTAAATACGTAATAGTATGTCAGCTCATTATATGTGAGAAGGCCTTACGAGATAATTTTACAAATCTGATAAACGACGAACTGTTGTTTAGGTCAAGTTGTTATTGATAAGTTAGCACATTTATATCTGCAATTCGACAAATACTCGTTGGCGTTGGTAAAAATTTTTCCTCAATTATGTAATGTGCTAAATAGACAGGAGTTATTGTATTGTGTGTCATAGATTTTTGAATCATTATTGTTATTGCATTTATTATGTACACATTACATTACTTTTTCTAGGCAATAATGCCTGTTACTTTATTGGTAATACAAACGTATATTGTGTGTATTTTTCGTTGATTTAGAAGAAAAATGCAACTTCTTAACTTACATATTTTGGGAATATGATTGAAGTCAGGTTGCAAGAAGAAAAATATCAGTCTATTTATGTCCCACTGCAGGGAAAAGGCCTCCATCATTTGAATACCATTACGCCATTGTAACTTCTTAAACTACTTATTTTGGAAATATAACTTTAGAGTGATGTTGTAAAACATCTTTGAAAATAATTATGTTAATTCGAATTTAATTGACGTATTTACATAAAAACAGATCGTGTCGCTCGTAATGTTACGGGAAGTAATAAAATCAGAACGATTGCTTTTTTAAAGTTTCGCATGAAATACTGCAATTTAGACGTTATGTGAAAATTAATGATCTTGTAGGTGCAGTCATTTATTTTTGGATTTGATACTAATTGGTAGCAGACTTAGATGATACTTTTTGTATAGTTTTATATCTCAGTAGCTTTTAAGTGTGTACTCTGTAGGTATCGTGAAATTGATTTTTCCCTCTATTATTGACACTTCATTTTTCTGGTATAAATTAAAGCGGCATTGTAATGTAAATGGTATATTTCATTGATATAAACTAATGAAATGAGATATGTATTATCTACATATATTTCATACATGTCTCATTGGAGCTCGATGGCGCAGTGGTAAGCGCACTCGGCCTGCGGTTGCTAAAGTTAAGCAACGTTCGCAGATGCCAGTCATCGGATGGGTGACCGAAAAATTTCATCTCGAGCTCCTCCGTGCTTCGGAAGGCACGTTAAGCCGTTGGTCCTGCGCCTGATCTCTCTACGGTCGTGTCAGATTGCTGTCCCACCGAATTATGAGAGTGAGGGAATAGAGAGTGCACCTGTGCTTGCGCACTCACTTGTGCACTATAATATATCCTGCGTACCTGGCTGATCGTAAGATCGGCCGCCATGGCCGAATACGGCCGGAGGGTATTATTATTATTTATTACATGTCTCATTGGGACTTATAAAATAAGATTAGACGCATTGTTCTCCCGGATTGTACCTAATACACAATAGTTTACTAAAATTATCCATGTCTTATATGCATAAACCTTAGATTAACCTTCCTCTTGAATCACTCTATCTAATATAAAAAACCGCATGAAAATTGCTTGCGTAATTTTAAGGCATAAAATACATATAAATAGGGTCAGACAGAAAAAACAGGCGACTTTGTTTTATACTATGTATTGATATCACATCTTGCTTCAAAGACCCATACACCATCTTGGGTTTACTCGATCTTTTTTAAGTTCATCTTTCTAAAAACCATTAAAACGTCTTTTTCCACGACCGAATTAAAAATGATATCACGTATCATACGCTCCAGTTTCCATGAAACGTATATCAATGCATGAAACCTAAATGCTTGCAAAATTCGTCCTTGACTTCTTATCAAACCCAGCACGAACTAGAAGAAAGATCAAATGTTAAACGATCACAGTAATATACAACCGTTTTAATGAGCCCACTTCCATGAGCATTGGTTCTATCTGTAATGATCTGCTATGGGAATGTGAACTCTGATACGTTGTAATAAGGATTGGTAATGTGAGGGGGAACAGAGAGCCTTGAGTATGGTATATGTTTATTATCCTAATACCAGAATTATGACGTTGTTAACTAAGATTCCCAGAAACGTAATTGAGATGCAAACTGTATTAAGGCACGTATTCCATTGGAATCTAAGTATGACACCGCGGTGTCTATTGGCCAATTAAATAAGAGGATTATTCTGGGACCGGGGTCAAAAATAGGGAAAAGTGTTTGTCTGTGTCTATGAGAAGCTATAACCCCTTGCTGCACTACCTATCATATTTCTATATACAAGTAGGTAGTCAAGCTGTGTTCTGTTTGACGGTTTGCGAAGATCATATTTTAACCGCTCGTCAATAAAGTGGCTATTCATAACTCTTCTGTTTAGTTTTTATTTTGTGATAGGGAGACAAACGAACAACCATGGACATCAACAACATTTTGGATATCTTTAACATTTATTTGGGAGAACCTTTAGGAGTTGTTTACGTGTTTGATTATTTCTACCATCAGATAATATAATTAGAATCTGACTTAATTGATCTTTTTCTCCGTTTACACAAAAGACATTAATTAAAATATGTTAAACGTGATGTCAAATTTTAAAAGTTGCAATAAATACCATATTTAGCGTTTAATATCCATCTAAAACGGTTAATTAATAGAGTACGTCACCCAAACAGATTATTATCGTATATGAAAAATACAGCGATTATAACATTCAAAATATTTTACAACATACAGGTTCACACATTTCACTTAATCTTTAAGTCTCGCCCATTTGCCTGTCACTATAATTATACTAAATCAGGCATAGTTGATTCGTCGTTACATAACCTAAAATAACTTATTACTTAACACTTTTTCACCGTAAAGCACTTGGTGAATAATAACATAAGATAGCTTCAGACTACTGATGAGCTAACGTCTCGTGTTGTATGTTGAATCATCTGTCAAATGTGACCTCTAGGTCAGTATCAAAATTGCAATACTTTTAAAGTAAATACATTGCGATACTTACTAGTTAGGAAGATTGTAAGGATGGGATTTGGCAATGTTATTTTTTAGTTGACTGCATCAGTGTGACTTGTGATAGCAACACTTGAAGTGTTAGTTCGATATCCTGGTTATATAAGAAAATCAGTACGTTTTACTCGTATGTGAAATTACTTTAGTTGAATTTTAATCTAAAGGTCTAGTAGTTTGATTTTCTTAATCGTTGTGCATAAGTGCTATTGGCATTTCGTCTTTTTAGGTAAGAAAATATTTATCATTCCCATACCTGTATCTATCGTGGGAAGTCCTTATGTACTCTTATAGAGTTGCTTTATTTACTCATATTACATATTATGTACATATACCATTTTTATAGTAGCATGATATATGTGCTCTACACTGCCTGATGGTAAGAAAAAAAGAAACCCTGATTACCATGACAACGGATGCGGTACTAAAGTGATACTTTGCCGTTGTATATGGTCATATATTTAATAAATGGGTGTTATCAGACTTTGTTATGTAATAGTTCCAAAAAAAATGGAACTTAAATTTTATTTGTTTCCATCACTGATATAATCCAAGGAGACAATAGTCTACACTAGTGACATGCCCGTTTTTCTTATGGTCAAAGACCCTGGCTACAAAACCGAGAGTCGTGGGTTTGAATCCCGCTAGGGACAAATGTTTGTGTGATGAATATCGGCATTTGTACTCGAGTCATGGGTGTTTATAAAAGTATTTAAGTATGTCTATCAGTTCCCTAGCATCCATAGTACAAGCTTCGAGCTTAGTTTGGGGCTAAGCAATTGGTGTGTCAGTCCAATGAATTTATTACTTATTTATTTGTTTATTATTAATATTTGATTGATTATTTAACTTTAACAATATATAACTAAATTGTTATTATTTCTTTGATATTTGTTTATCGATACACTAAATATCATTGCTAGATGTAGGTAATTCCAAAGTTCAAAGCTGCGTTGTTCACGTCTCGACGCCACGACACGTGATACCGGAGCGAAGTGAACTTTTAATGAAAACCTCGTTCAAGAACAACGCACGCGCATACTTCTGTAGCACTTTAGTTGCCGTGAGCGATCAATATAGATTTGTTAATATGAGCGTGAATAGAGAAGGGACATAGTTGAGTGCCGGCATAGAATAGTACTATCCAATTTTTACGTTGGGTGTCGTTTGAAGCGAATAAGGGACTTTTTTCGGGGATTGGGTAGCAGAATTTCCGTTAAGTTTTCTGCCAGTTGGTCAAATCCGTCCAGCGTTTACTGCAAAATGCTGATTATGATGTTCACGATTGTAGTCGTCATGATCATCGTGATTGTTCATAGGCAGAGTCATCCTATCTGGGGTTTATGCTATCATACCTAATATTCGAACGAGATTTGTGCATTGATGTTCATTTTTGCATTTTGTCCCAAAAAATACTTACACAAGGGATAATATTTTACTATCTTTCTTATATTACCCACCAGTTTGATAAAAGTATTTCCCAAATTAAGTTTCCATATCGGTTAAATAAAACGCATACTTTTTGATCATATATCCCATCCCTAGCCCTCCACAATGACAGCCAAAATTCGTGATCTTAGTTCCGGCCTAACCCACAGCCGGCATGTGATCTATATCCTATCAAAAGTTCATCTCTCCACCACTTAAAGCCATATTCAACCCTATCCCATTTAAACAAGGCTCATTTTCCAATTTCTCTCAAACAGGACTTGAGAAGTTGTCACAAAGGAGATGAAAGGTTAATAACTCGAGCTAAGGTTGAAATTCGGTCGTGATTTGGCAGCAAGAGGATTCACGATGTGGTGAATTTGACGGTGTTGGGTGTGATTTGTTGTGGCATGTTACTTGTTCTTGGTATATTGCATCCTGGTATTTAATTTTGATGTTTGGTGAACCAGGACATGCATTCACGGTGATAAATGTTTTGTCAAGTTCAATTGGATTATAAAATAAACTTACTGTTACGGTTTTCCGCACACATTGTGTTATATTATAGCTTAAGTCTTCCTCGACAAATGGACTATCCAACACAAAAATATTTTTTCAATTCCAACCGGTTGTTCCTGAGATAAGCGTGTTCAAACAAACAAAATTCAGCTTCAGTTTTATTATATTGTAGTACAGATTAAAATAAATAATACATTAATTACATAGGTTTACAAACAACCTTTCCTATACTTCCAATTATTACAAATTAGGGTACACTGATAGTAAAAAATATAATTATATCTCGCCATCGCACGCAACTGTAGAATCAAAGACATGCATGAAGTTACGACATTATTTCGGCAGCCATAATTTAGACCACTGTAACCCATTTTTTTTCGCAGGAGAACGATTACATACGCCATACTTACTAGCTAGATCTGCAGCTACATATGTTATCTCACAATATTTTTTTTCTTAAATAAAACAAAACCTATGACTATGGCTTACGGCTTGAAGCCGTGATTTCAAACCCAAAACCTAACGCACGCAAAGCAGCTTAATAAGTTTAGCCAAATCCTATGATGTATCATATGTACGTATTTCCACTCTAATACAACCTGGGTTCCTTCAATAGAAGCATAACGAAGTATCTTGCGGGCCGGTATGGCGATGCCAATAGGATACCACTAGGTACCGCATCCGTTGTTATAGCAGTTGGCTCCTCTTTTGCTAACCTCCAAGAAGAGTAGAGCCGATATTACTTTATATTGGCTCTACATTTCTTGGTGCGACGGGGCCAATGTAAAAAAGAAACTGAGTAAGCATATTAATCCAAACATGCAACCATGCCTGTATGTTAAACGCCCATCAACAAATGAAACCTCATCACTCAAAATATCATAATTGGATACTAAACACTCTAACAAATTGTTGTTTATACGCTGTCGAATTCCTTAATTGTAATTAATATTTGATTCCGCCTGACCCTAACTTTGCACCTCGTAAATAATCACATGCTTAACCCATCATCATAACAAAAATAAGAAGGCATATATTTTATTATTATTTCCTACTCTGCTATCTTAATCTTGAAGTTAAGATTTATTAGATCCATTCGTTTCAAATTTTATTTGATACCTCATGGCACACTTATTTGCCATAAACATTGCATAAATCGTAAGTCACTACTTATTTTGGTTTACCAAAAAAGTCTGGCCTCCACTAAATTGATATTTCAACTGGCCCACTCTATATGACTGAATATAACTAGAACTATGTAGAATAGCTAACGTCTAGGATAACTCCTAGTAAGTATTATTATGGTGAAGGTAATCATATCAAAACAGGAGTTTAGAATTGTGATCTACATCCAGCAGTAAACTGTGTTAGACTGATGAAGATGATGATGACGAGGATGATGATGAAATTATTTTGTTTTTGTAAACATTTATTAAAATGCAACATTTTAAAGTGACGGAAGTTTACATATAAAATGCAATACAAACTTTGAGCGTTGCATTTCGCAATTAATTACTTAAGAGCATTTGGACAGTAAAAAAATAAACTGTAACTCACGCCCATACTACTGCGAAGATGAACCGTTAATTGTTATTACAAAATATGTAAGTAGTTTGATGAAGAAGCATTTATTAATTTTTGAGTACTTTGGCAGGTACCAACCTTGACCGAAGCGTATGGGACAAGTCACAGACTCATTGAATTAAGTCTGCTAACTGTGTATTTATTCGTCGAAATTAAGAAGTCGATACAATTGGGTTCAAAACTGCGAAATGTTTGATTTGAAAGATAAATCTTTTCAAATCCATCAATTGACATAATGACACAGACCTACATATTATGTATATTTCAATTGAGCTTTATTTAAAGTGAAGTTCAATTAATATGAATTTAATAAATTGCTTATCAATAATAGTTTATTTTTCGTTTATTCCGTTCTCACCAATGCTTTTCAGCAGTTAGAACTTTTCCTTCTGTTTGTAATTAAGCTGAGATTACCATATGAATTAACTTTATTAACAAGATAACGAAGTCTATCACCTTTCACAAGATTCGAGCTTATATAGTTTTCCGTGACATACTAACGCAATTCGCTTCTAACTTGGACCACTTAATTGCTATAATGGTGCTAATTAAACCTGTGTCTAAGCGAACCATGTGATGTAACTTTATAACTTGTAACTGATGTACCGTTTTGACTTGATACTAATTATGTTTCGCGATTTATTAGATTGGTAGCTTACAATATGACTGTTTTCATCATTTGTGATTGACCAAGTACTATCGATCTTTTTTAAGGCATATGTTCAGTTTGATTGTATATGCCATGTTTTGTTGTTTGTGAAAGCTTTTTTTGGACAACTATTCTGATTTGATTGTATGACTGTCATGGAACTCAGCGTGTGTCAAAAGCTGTCAAGATTATTGATTTCAAATTATAAGTTTATTTTTTAATTCGATTTACGGACAAATTCTAGTTACACATAATTATTAACTGTCTAGTTTTTTTTACTTAACTTATTAGCGTTTTTGATTTTTTTCAATTACTGCATGTTATCAGTGCCTTATAAAAAAAAATTCTTTGTCAAATAAGAAGTGACTTCTGCTCTTAACAAATGTGGGAATGGAGCAATGCTATCTTTAAAAAAAATCATAATTGATCTCTTGAAATCCCAATTCTATAATAATCATAATATTTTGTTCCATTTATGCACTGCTTACTCTTTATTACACATAATGACTTGTGTTGATAATGATATCATACAAAGAACAGGAACTATTCAGAGATCAATATTATTATATGTAACCTTAAACTTTTCAAATACTACTGGTTAAATTAATATTGACATAGATTCATCACGGATCAATCAATAAAATTCACTATAATCACTGTAGAAGAATGGACAATATAATTTTATCTGATAGCAATTACTGACATTAAAATGATTGAAATAAGTTATTTTATCGATACTGATATAATAAAACTGAAGAGTTTGTTTGTTTGTTTGAACGCGATAATATCAGGAACTACTAAAAATATTTTTTCGTTTGATAGTCCATTAGTCGTGAAAGGCGTTAAGCTATAGTAGGTGTAGCGTACAACCTCATTTGTACATATTTTCTATATTGCAGCCTTTTAATATGTCAACTGGCATTGTGGCATTCTTGTCTGTCATTGATTTTATTGTTACATTTTCTCATATACATTTTACTCTTTGTTTTCTCGCATTAAACCGTAGTTTTACAACAAAACCATTTAGTTTCCATTTCAATCCACATTTTACATTGGTCCTTCGAGCCGGATATGAACTGGAGGCAGTCGAAGCCGGTCTCTTCCTCCGGTAGGCCTCTGCTAGGTGGCGTCCAGGCCACTTACAAGCGCTACAAAATGTATTCAGTTTGTCAATCACACCTCATTCTTCTTAGGTCAGGATCAGACAACCAAAAATGACAACTTAGAATTTCTAATCAAAGAATGTTATAAATTGGAGGCTAGGGTGGCACCGTTAAAGCCTGTCTCAATCCCAAGGCTAGAACTTCAGGCAGCTTTAATAGGTTCTCGTCTTGCTGTCACAATCAAGGACAGTCACGTGAAAAAACCTTCCTGCACATATTTTTGGACTGATTCCTCAACTGTTCGTGCTTGGCTGCGAAGCGACGCTCGCTCGTTCAAGCCTTTCGTTGCCCACCGAATCGGTGAGATCATTGAAAACTCTGAAGTAAAGGATTGGAGGTGGGTACCGACAGACATGAACGTAGCCGACGATGCCACTCGAGCGCGATCTCTTAAACTGAGCGTAGCGAGTAGATGGTTTACTGGGCCATCCTTTCTTTTACTTTCTTCTAACGATTGGCCCACAGAACCAGTAATAGAACTCCCACCACTTCATGGCCAGAGTGAGTTAAAACACAAGCTCCTTGAAGTGGTCGGGGTTCTAGCAGACAACGTGGAACCAACTAAACCAGTCACAGCGGACTGCTCTCGATTTAGTAGTTGGTTACGTTTGGTGCGCGCTACCGCACGCGTTCACCAAGCAGCGTACATTTTTCGGCACTCAGTTCAAAATTCCTCTCAAACTGACCATAGTCGTCGTTCACAAAACACGTCAACCACTCTAATCCCACTCGGCGCAGAATTCGTGAAAGCCGCAGAGAGGCACATTTTGATGAAGACACAGATTGATAGTTTTTCAACAGAATTTCGATGTGTACTAAACGCACAGCCGGTCGCCAGAAATAGTCGTCTTGCCAAGCTTTCCCCTATCATTGGAGAAGATGGGCTCCTTCGGTTGGCAGGGAGGATCAGAGCTGTTGAACATGTGAGCCAGAACCTCAGAACTCCAGTGTTGTTGGACGGCTCTCACCCTGTGATCGGACTGTTAGTCAAGCACTACCACGAAAAGATGGGTCACGCAAATCACGAAGCCGTTATCAACGAGCTTCGGCAACGGTACTGGCTTCTTCGTTTACGAAATACCGTAAGGTCAGTGGCGCACCGATGTCTGTGGTGTAAGCTAAAGAAAAGTGTTCCAGAAACGCCACCCACTGGAGACCTACCTCAGCAACGAATGGCACATCACTACCGGTGTTTCACGTTCACTGGTTTGGACTATTTTGGACCCATTGACGTTACCATTGGTCGCAGGCGTGAGAAGCGTTATGTGGCGCTATTTACCTGCATGACATCCAGAGCTGTCCACCTGGAGCTAGTGCATTCTCTTTCTGCGGATTCAGCGGTATCCTGCATTCGTCGATTCATCGCTAGAAGAGGTGCACCCACTACCATTTTTTCGGATAACGGCACAGCATTTGTGGGCGCAAACAGGATACTGACAGAATTTTACAACGGTGCCGTGGAGAATTACGCCGCAAGTAATGGCATTGGCTGGAGTTTTATACCACCGGCCTCCCCAAATTTTGGTGGATGTTGGGAGAGGCTAGTACGGTCGGTGAAAGTGGCACTCTCGGCGACCCTAAAAGAACGTGCACCAAAAGAAGAGACGCTTCTCACACTACTCGCCGAAGCAGAAGCGATAGTCAACTCGCACCCTCTCACTCATGTGTCTGTGGACCCTAGTGACCAAGAAACGTTAACGCCTTTTCACTTTTTAATCGGCTCATCTTCCACAAATGCGCTGCCTACTGGTCTTGACGACAATGTACTCATGGGGCGCGCGGAATGGAAGAAGGCGTTACGGCTAGCAGATTTCTTTTGGTCGAGGTGGGTGAAAGAAGTACTTCCCACAATGCAGCCTAGACAACGTTTCCAGCGAGCCGCCACTATCCAGATTGCTACCGGAGATCTCGTCCTCATCGCCGACAGTAACCTTCCCCGAGGCGTGTGGCCTCGAGGCTTGGTGACAGCGACATATCCAGGACGTGATGGAGTGGTTAGAGTGGTAGATGTGTCCACTGCGGCAGGTACGCTCCGTCGTCCTCTCAGCAAGGTAGTCAAGCTTAACCTGTTAAATTAGTGCTTGCACTAGGGGGGAGGATGTAGCGTACAACCTCTTTTGTACATATTTTCTATATTGCAGCCTTTTAATATGTCAACTGGCATTGTGGCATTCTTGTCTGTCATTGATTTTATTGTTACATTTTCTCATATACATTTTACTCTTTGTTTTCTCGCATTAAACCGTAGTTTTACAACAAAACCATTTAGTTTCCATTTCAATCCACATTTTACAGTAGGTATAACACGATGTGTGCGGAAACCGAATTCCACGCGGACGTAGTCGCGCGCGACTGCTAGTTATTTTTAGACCGGAATTGAACCTACGACCCCTTGCATGACCACTGCATAATGCATTTTGTATCAAACTTTTTTTGCATACCTACATGTGGACTATATCAATAAATGTTAGTAACATCGTGACCAAAAGCCAAACAAGTCTTAATAAAATTATTAAGTACTGTAATTAATCTAAGTAATTCAGAATATTAATTAGTACCTGTTAATATGCACTTAGAATAGCAACACTATGTTTTATTGAAATATCAAAGTTTATTTGTATGTTTGTTAGAATATATTAAGTAAACTAATTTAATTTATGAGTGTTCTTTAAATGGCTTTATAAAACACAGTGGTTATACGACGTCTAGTTGTCTAAATGTCGGGTGCAGTTGTGATCGAATAATTTCAAACCGAACTTGTAAATTGTATTAGAACTAGTTTTTATCTGCGTATTTTCCGCGGCTATCTAGAGTCTTGTTTGATCACATGTGAGCTTTCAATCGGGATGATAAGTTCGTATCACCTAAGTTAGCCCATTCCTTGCCTGTACTTTTCATTAAAATCCATTCGGATGTTTCAGTATGATTGACGGACAAACTTTTGCATGTATAATATTTTTGTAAAGCCTTTTGAAGTCTCACATTTGAATAATGGCTCTTCACTAGTCAGTCTATCATCCTCTATTTATTTGGCTTTTGATCAAAAAGTAACCGACCTCTTAAATAAATGACCAAACGCATAAAATATTTTAAACTATTTCACGACGAAACCAAATTTTAATTGCATTCGTATTCGTGACCGGTCACAAATGGTCGTTTATTGTATAATACATATAATATGTTATTTGAATTGGTTTTAAGTGCACTATTCCGAATTCCGTAGTTACTTGCTAAGGTCAACCGATGTGCTACCAATTTGAACTGAATCCTACTAAATACAGGATGTTGTATATTAGAGACGATTTATTTTATTGCATCCTGTTAAAATGGTTTACGGTCGTTAATTATTGTTGTCGGGTACGCGGTGATATTTTAATAAGACCCTAAATAAGTGTGGTAAAATTAATAAGTAATTAAGTGATTCGATGGCGCTCCTAAATTATTTGACTAAGTGCTTCAATTAAAGTTAAAAATGTGATCAAACCAAGTGTTACTATTTTAATGAAACTTCGAAATTTAGTTTATTTTACCTTCTATTTTATTTAAACAAGTTGGCGCGGGAATGCTTTAAATAACAAATTACTATTACAAGAAATTAACTTACACAATAAAACAAAATAGTGTTTTGAGCCCTGTTTCTCAGCAATCCATTCACATCAAATTACCCGTGCTTTTCAAACAATATCACGCTCAAGTATACAAAAATATAATTCAATGAAAATTGCAAAACAAGTAACATGACGTTGACATTACCATCCAAACTTACATTTCTATACGAATATAATTATATGGACCCACCGCATCAAGATTAAAACAAACACTATTCTTGTCAAAAGGTTTCCCTCGGATGTTTCAAAACACCCTGTGTGCGTCATATCTATGGATGCGCGCCGCCCACGTGGCGTCACGACCAGGCATCGAACTGCGCATTCCTTGTTAAGGAGAAGTCCACTTCGCGCACCCAGTTTTTGAGCACTCGCAACTTGAGCACATTTTTAGGGTTCCGGAACTAAATGACAAAAACGGAACCCTTATAGATTCGTCATGTCTGTCTGTCTGTATGTCTGTCCGCCAGTCTGAAAAAGATTTTTTCCGAAAATATAAGTACCTACTATACTGTTGAAACTTGGTGATTAGAGATGTTTTCTGCGAACATCATTAAGATTTTCACACGAAAAATAGAAAAAGAGGTTTGGTGATCCCCCAGTTAGAACCAAAGCTTTCACCACCCTGCCACCCTGCTCCTTTTAATTGTAGCGTAATGAAAAGTATCCTATAATTTGTGCAGGAGTATGAAGAATAATTGTACCAAGTTTCGTCAAAATCCGTTCAGTAGATTTTGTTTCTATAAGGAACACACACAGAGACAGACAGACAGACAGACAAAAAATTTACTGATTGCATTTTTGGCATCGGTATCGATCCCCTATAGTTATATTGGAAATATATTTCATGTACAGTATTGACCTCTCAACAGATTTATTAAATGTATAGAAGATTAAATAATAAAAAAATTGGCCAAGTGCGAGTCGGACTCCCGCACTGAGGGTTCCGTACAAATTCTTTTTTTGACGTATTAAAAAAATCTACTGAATAGATTTCGTTCAAACCAATCTTCGTTGGTAGTTCTTATGGTAATGTACATTAATTAATTATTTCGGTTCTATCATCCTCTTATTTTAGAAGTTAGAGGGGGGGCACACACTTTTTTCCACTTTGGAAGGGTCTGTCACGCAAATTATTGACTTTAGAAAAAAGTGATATTAGAAACCTTAATATAATTTTTAAAGACCTATCCATAGATACCCCACACGTATATGTTCAATGAAAAAAATATATTTCGAGTTTCAGTTCCGACTATGGGGACTCCCCACTTTTTTATTTTTTTTCTATTTTCGAGTGAAAACCTTGTTGCGGTTCACAGAATACATCTACTCACTAAGTTTCAACAGTATAGTACTTATAGTTTCGGAAAAAAGTGGCTGTGGCAGACTGGCGGACAGACAGACAGACAGACAGACAGACATGACGAATCTATAAGGGTTCCGTTTTTTTGCCATTTTGGCTACGGAACCCTAAAAAGTGGACTAGGCCAGGAGCTCCTGCTGAAAAATCAGGTGCTCAAAGTGAATTACCTCGCCGTCAATGCCGCCGCACCCTCGCCATCGAGATTAATGTAATTTCATTGTTTAATGTATTTAATGTAATCTTTATCGTGTTCGCTTCTGGCTTTTGAGTTTTGTGAATTGAGGTTGGAGTATAATTTGAATTTTTGTTTGTGATTTTGAGTCATCATTTTTCTTAGTCGTAATTTTCATTACTTAGGGTCACGATCGTTATAGGACATCTTTAGTCTTATAATAAAGAGGCTTTTTTATTATGTTTGACCTGTAAGGTCAGTAGGTGCAAAACTACCATCCCAATTTGGGAAATTCGTGAATGAAGGAATTCATGATAAAAAAATCTGAAAAACATAAGAGCTAACAGAAATATGGAAAATTCAGGCTTATTGTGTAAGTATTTATTTTGTGACAATACTTACGTTGGGTTTACTAATTTACACTCTTTACAAGTCTACATCTTAAAAGTCATTATAACACAAATATTTCCTTAAGTTGTAATGTAAAATTTTAAAAAATATTAAATTTATACGCTATAGTCAATTTCAGCTAAGATAGTTCCGTTACCAGTTTGCCTCCGAAGGAAAATCGACGATATTCTAAAGTAATTAGACCCTACGAAAAATCCAAATTTTAATGTCGCTTAAGAAATAGACTTGACAAAGAGATCATCTTAATTTAAATTGTCTTCAATAAGTATTGATTATTCCTAAAAACTTTATACGATAACCTAGAGAACATTTTCCCTCAGTTTTACAACACTACATAATTTGATTAAATTGGATGCGCACGATTCTTATTCAAACGTCATATTCCTCTTAACGTGTTGTAGCGCCATCTATTGAATAGAGCATGATTCATCTTATTTCCTGAAGAGCTTGAAAGTTTATACAATGTATACTGTATAAGCAATGTTGAGCTTTGACTTGGGTCAGTTGTTTCTTGGTAGATGGAGCTAGCGTACCGTAGCTACGTTTACGGTATCTTTTACTTCTTCTTATACTCTTTACAAAAATGTTCAAAAGAATAAGTATATCTCTTATCTGTCGCCATTATTGTGTCTAAAAAAGACATGGCCAACATTCTATGGAACGTTTGCCTAGACACCAAATTCATTTCCCACAAACATGTCGTACTGCATTAGACTCGTTACTATCAGAACATTCAATATCATTAACAACTAAAGTCCAAGAACTTGAGGTTATAATTATACAGACACACAAAGATTGCAAAAAAAATTTCAATCCCTTACTGTAGCATTGTTTTGATTGATGACATGATACATTGGTTACTACTTACTAAGGTTACTCAACGGTGTACCGTGAAAAAACGGTTGTCTCTTTTTCTCTTATCGTAATTTTGCTGACGCTTACTCTGTCACGCATTGTTCATTATTTCCATGGCAACGGATTTAAATATTTGACAATAACTGTCGAAATAATGACAATAATATTCATTCCTTTCTGCTTAAAGTAATATTCATTTTGGGAAAAATAATAAAATACTATGTTTAAAATAGTTTGTTGGTGATAAATAATACGTTAAATGATACAATTTCAAATATTTTTTATATTTGAAGCTATATTTTATTGTATGTCACTGTTTTTCATACAATATTATATTGTGTCTATGGAGGACAAGAGCAGACTATCCGTAGTTACGTTGAAAGGAACGCATTTTCTCAAAAGCAGTGTATAGCGGAAGTTAAATTACTAATTAATTTCTTTTAAATACTGACAAGTTCTACAAGATTGTAAAATATATGAAAATTCATATTTTAATTTAATATATTTTGTGCTTTTGTGCCATTCGTGGCCATCACTACTTCACTAGGCAGGAATTGGCCATGTCCTTTGCTTCTAAAATTAACATTTCCAAAAAGGAGATGATCCATTTTGGGCCTGATTGAGCATGGATAAATTATATACCAAAAAAACTGTATATTTTTGTTAATTAACCTCTATAAATAACAACGGAATAGGCTTTGGCCAATTTAAGTTTTTTTCGTGGGTAGGAGCTAAAAAAGTGAACAACAGTCTCTTCATTATAAATCTTTAATAATTAATTATTTGCATAAATTTACATATTTTATACTCAATTACCTATTCAATTGTTGCCATTTATCACTGGGAACGTTTGTGATAACCTTCATGCACTAATTTTGAAGCACTTCCACGTCTGCATCCTGCCACTATTTTTCCCACTGTTAAGTCAAGTCTTAAGCACCAGAAAACATTTGAACAGCACTAATGGCCCACCTGGAACAAGTATTCAACATGCAGAAGACCATGGAGACGGTTTGGTCCAAAAGGATGGAGCAGTTTGAGGAGCAGCTACGGACTTCGAAGGATCCCACGACTGTCAGCCGCCTGGCTGATGACTTTAAAGCTTTCCGGGATATTGTTTTTGGGACGCTAAGTCTTCTACGCCAACAAGTCTCAGAGCTGCTCTTGACCACTGACGCCTTAGAGATGCGGCACCGGAGGAAATGTTTATTGTTTGGAGGTGTCACCGAGGTCCCTGGAGAGGATGCTGCGGCTTTAATCGTCGAGACCTTGAAAGGCAAGTTAGAAATTGCCAATGTTGAATCATCTGCCCTTCAGTCTTGCCATCGGCTGGGTGTACAGAGTGGCACCCGTCCTCGACCCATCTTGGTGCGGTTCAGTGACCACCAAATGAAAGCGCTGGTGTGGAAGAAGAAGACTCTGTTGAAGGGCTCTCCGCTGGTAGTTTCAGAGTTCCTTACAAAACGCCGGCAGGCCTTGTTCCTGGAGGCAAGGAAGAGGCTTGGAATGTCTAATTGTTGGACGCTTGACGGTAATATATACGTCAAGGTCGAGGACAAGCGGCATTCCATTGTCCGTGAAGAGGACCTGGACCGTCTCGCCGCAGTCCCCAGTGATGAGCCTGCTGTCCCTCCGAAGACACCGCAGAAGACCCCAGAATGCGCCAATAAGAATGTTAAAGTTGGCCCAACTCGTTCGAGGCGGCGGTAGTTCTATTCGTAAGCACTAACTACCTCCTATAATATCTCTCTATAATTTTACTTCTTTTGTTTTGTGTAAACGTGTTTAAGTTTAGTTTATCTTTTTGTAAGTCACCCTCGAAAACTATAATATTGTTTTTCTATAAGTCAATGTCAATTTTGTTTTTTATACCACTGACACTGACATCTCTGATTGTTGCGTTTCGTTTTAACGTTCAGAAACGGTACTAAAACTTTGAACATTTGGAAATATTCAGATGTTCTTGTGTTTTTTGTATTTTTTTTTTGTTTCTTTTTAAGTCAACAATTTGTGTTAGACCGGCAGGTTTAGGCAGATAGTGCATAGTGCTGATGATATAACGGCAATAGTTATTTTAATATTTTTATTAGTATATTTATTATTTAATTTTAATTTGTTTCTGTTTGTGTTCTGTATTTTATATTATTATTATTTTATATCTATTTTATTATGATTGATGATGCCTCTTTTCATACGTGTGATAGCTTTTCTTGCTCTTCTGACGATGATAACTCTTTTTATGATGTTCTCTCCCTTAAGTCCTCGTTGGACGGCGACCTAAAGCCTTTTAGGAAGTTCCTTAATGTTTGCCACATTAACGCGCAGAGTATCCCTGCTCATCACTCCGACCTCCTTGATACATTTTCTGATAGCCTTCTGGACGCCATACTGGTCTCTGAGACTTGGCTCAAGCCGTGTCTCAACTCTGCAGCTGTTGCCCTTCCTGGGTATGTTCTCATCAGGAATGATCGGATTGGCAAGGGTGGTGGCGGTGTTGCCATTTATCTGCGTAGCAGTCTGTCATATAAGATTATGGCATCGTCTCCTCCTCTTTACTCTGCTTCAGCGGAATTCATTTTCATTGAAGTTGATGTTGGGGGGGCTCGTGTCGTTCTTGGAGTCGTCTACTGTCCACCTTGTATCAACTTCTATTCTGATCTTGAATCTGTCCTTGAGCCATTATGCACTGATTACGCACATTTCATGCTCATGGGTGACCTAAATACTAATCTACTTAATCGCTCCTGCTCCGCAAAGCTTCTTTCTCTTACTCTTTCTTTAAATCTTTCTATCTTACCTCTCAACCCTACTCATCGCAATAGCAATGCCTCGGCTGACACTTGGCTCGACTTGATTATGACGTCGGCACCCGATACCGTCCTCAAACATGGCCAGCACGCTGCACCTTTCTTTTCTCGCCACGACCTTATTTATGCATCGCTTAAGGTGCACACTTCGAAGCGTTGCCCAGTTAAGGTAATGATTCGCAGTTTCGCTAGGCTGGACAAAGATGCCCTCAGACGAGATGCAGCTAGCTATGATTGGAATGCAGTGGCCTCGGCCTCTTCTGTTGACGACAAAGTTACTGCTCTAAATGCTTCCATACTCTCATTAATGAATGCACATGTCCCACTCCGCCTTGTAAAACTCAAGCGCCCTCCTGCTCCTTGGATGACTAGAGGTGTGCGCATGGCAATGAGAAGGAGGGATCGTGCCTTCAATAAACACAAGCGGTTGAGGACTGATGAGAGTTGGAACCTCTATAGAGTTGCCCGTAATCGTTGCAACCAGATGGTGAGGGTGGCCAAACGTCGTTACTTTTACGACACTCTTGAGAGTGCTTCGTCGGCAGATGTGTGGAAGTTTCTTAAAAGTCTTGGATTTAGTAAACGCCAGCAGACTAATTCTCTTGCTGGTACGTCTTTTTCCCCTGATGATTTAAACGTCCATTTCTCTAGATCCTCTCTCTTAGATCGAACCAGAAAATCTTTAACTATCTCTGAAATTACTTCCTTGCCGCCTCTACCCTTAGATTTTTTTTCTTTTTCACCTGTATCCTGTGATCAAGTTGGTAAGGTCATTAAGTCGCTGAAATCAAATGCCGTTGGGTGTGATGAGGTCAGTCGCACTATGGTGATCTTGCTACTTGATTTTATCCAGCCTATCATTACTCACATCATTAATTTTTCCTTAGAATCTGGGGTTTTCCCAAGTATCTGGCGTAAGGCCTATATTATTCCACTCCCTAAAATTTCAAATCCCACTGTTCTTAATAACTTTAGACCTATTTCCATTTTACCTTTTCTCTCCAAAATTCTAGAGGCAGTTGTTCATTCCCAACTGTCAAAGTTTATTTATCAAAATGACCTTCTCTGTCAATACCAGTCTGGGTTTCGCCCTGGCCACAGCACGAGCACTGCACTCCTAAAGGTTACTGAAGACATCAGAGATGGCATGGAGAAGGGCTTGATCACTGTGCTTGTCCTAATTGATTTCTCCAACGCCTTCAACACGGTTGATCATGACATCCTGCTATCTTTGCTGTCTCATTTATGTCTGTCCTCTTTAACAGTGCAGTGGTTTTCTTCTTATCTTCGGAACCGTCAGCAGGCGGTGAAAGTGAATCAAACCCTTTCGAGCTGGTGTGATATCCCCACGGGCGTTCCTCAGGGTGGTATTTTATCTCCTCTACTCTTTTCAATCTTCATTAACTCTATTACTGTCCTCCTTGATTCCTCTTACCATCTGTATGCTGACGACCTCCAACTGTATCGTCAATGCCACATCAGTGACGTCGACTCGACCATAGCGAGCCTTAACAGTGATTTATCTTCTGTTGCGGCGTGGTCTGCTCGGTTTGGTGTGGCAGTTAACCCGAGCAAATGTCAGGCCATAATTGTGGGCAGTCACCATTTTATGCGTTTGCTGGATGAGGGCTCCATTTCCCCAGTTTTATTTGATGGTGTACCTATTCCCTTTTGTAGCAGTGTTAAGGACCTGGGTCTGCACGTCGATAAAACACTTAGTTTGTCTAGCCACGTGAGCGAGGTCTGCCGTAAAGTTACTTCGTGTCTGCGTGCTCTCTATAGATTCAAGAATTTCCTTCCTATTCCTACTAAAATTACCCTTGTGCAAACTCTCATCTTACCTATAATTGATTACGCGGATGTATGTACTACCGATTTAAATTGTGACCTCCTCGCCAAATTGGACCGTTTACTTAATTCTGGCATACGTTTCATTTTTAATCTACGTAAATTTGATCACGTTTCCTCCTTTCGCTCTCAACTTAAATGGTTGCCTATTTCACTTCGTCGTAATGCCAGAATCCTTTCTACACTGTATTCTCTTCTCAATGATCCTAATGCCCCTCCTTACCTTAAATCTAATTTCCAACTCCTAAGTTCGACACATGAGCGGCAGTTGCGATCTGCCAACAGGTTAACGCTTGCCACTCCCTCCCACCGATCCGGTTTTGTAGCGAACTCCTTCACAGTAAGTGCTATCAGATTATGGAACACTCTTCCGGAAAATATTAGGCAGGCGCCGAGTAGAAGAGCATTTAAGTTTCTTGTCCATCACTTCCTAACTAATTCTTGCGCTTCATCGTCCACCGTTTCCAGTACTTAATCTAGCATCATTTATCAGTTATACTTATTTTCTTTATAATATATTATATTTATGTATAGTTGTATTTTATTATAAAGTATATATATTTTTATATAAAGTTATATGTGTATTTTTTATGTAGTCTGTTATATGTTAACTAGTTAATAAGAGTAATTATTATTATTAATAAGAGTAAATTATTTTATTTTAATAGCACTACCTACCTACTATTCACTTTCTGTTTTGCCCTAAGGTTGACTGGTAGAGAATGCCATGAGGCATTAAGTCCGCCTTTTGTACAAATTTTATTTCGTGCAATAAAGTTTAAATAAATAAATAAATAAGTTAATTGCATAATTATATATTTTTCATTATCAAACACACTTTATAAACGACATTGCACTAAATTTTTTATTTTTTAACTGTCTTCAAAAACGCACCTAATAACATAACAGATTAAATAATCGATTAGAGAAAATCGATAAGCGGAGATTAAATGAAATGCATCATGTTTCAGTGTCTTTTTGCTAAGTTTTGAAAAACTACAATCATTTATTATATGTAATATATATTCGTTATCTTAATAATGATCTACTTTTTACGTCTTCATAATAAAGATAATAATAAAATCAAACAATTGATCGATTAAAGGATCAGTACAATTGAAATGGAGCCAGTTTGGCACTGACCTATATCTTGTCTATACATAAGTCAGTGCATTTTGGTTTTACGTCATACGTCAATGTCAGTCCTGTCACTTGATGTCATTCGCTTTTCATTTTACTTAAATGTTTTTCTGGATTTTGTTTTCACGACTTGTCCTCGAATACCTGACTCCGACTTCGATTCCTTTCTGGCTGACCGTTTGCTTGAATACTCGACACTGTATCTGCTACTCATATTAACCTTTGGCGCTAATACCGGCACACACCATACAGATACGGCAATAATCATGAATATTCATGCATGATTTTAACATATTTGGCCGTTGTATTCAGCTATAAAAATTGGGCAAATGTAATCTTTTGAAATGTTCTAATTGGTGACCAATTTCTAGCCGTGCACATCCGGGCCCCAGTTTGTATGAAAAACGGATTTCTCCTTTGATTCCAAAACCAAAATTCTTAAAAAAGCATCCCTACTAAATTATAAATGCGAAAGTAACACTGTTTGTTTGTCTGGTACGCTTATTTTGATGAAATTCGGCATAGACAATCTTTAGACCCTGTGAAAGAACACACCTACCTTTAATTGCAAAAAGGGAACTGAAATACACGCGGATGAAGTCGCGGCCGGCCGCTAGTTAAAAATAAAATTTATTTTGGCATAATTTTAACATAATATACTACGAGTATTACTAGTATTGATAATGTGCTAAGTGGCTAACAACTGTCAATAAAAATTGAAACCATAAAGTATGCTACCATTAACATGTGTCTGTCAATGTTACAATACATTTTATTCCATTACAGTGTTTCTTGTGCAAACGTCAATACTTCATTTCGACACAGATTTTTAGACTTCTAGAGCCTATAGTCGCAAATAGGCCACATTGATTGATGACCAGGTAATTTAATATTGTGTGTACAGCTTGCATAATTATTGAGATGTAAAATGTTAGGTTTTGCAACGATAAATCATAATTTAGATCTAGTGTCGATGAGG
The DNA here is from genome assembly GCA_958496325.1 of Nomophila noctuella. Lineage (NCBI taxonomy): Eukaryota > Metazoa > Arthropoda > Insecta > Lepidoptera > Crambidae > Nomophila > Nomophila noctuella. The sequence continues at coordinate 1,290,710 of OY292498.1, forward strand.
TGCAATAGTTCCGATGCTAAGGTATATAGGGTTGGTAAAGTGAATGTGTTGGATATCGAGTGATGGGTGTAGAATTTAATGTAATGAACGGTTATAAGTATTTGTCTCATTTAAAATTGTCTCATTTATACAGTGAATGCATAAGCTCAATAGGATATATTAATATGGAAATTAGAGTAACTAATCTATTTCTAATCGAGATATGGCTTGAGGAATAAAGCTTTATTCTTGTCTTTGAAAGTGTTACTTCGTGGAAATGAAAACAAGAAAAAACACAATATTTTTTTACTTTTCGAGACAAACTGTTTTCATTTCATCTCCTCCAAAGTCACGGCAACTAAGGTAGACTTTAATCATACTAAAATTATATTTGTTTGTTTGGATGATTGTTCGTCAAAAACGCTGAAAGTAACTAAATTTAACCCAAATAAATTCTCCCATTGGATAAAGCAAGAATCTTGATAACGCACGCAAAGACGCAAGTAAAAACCAGTAAAATATAGTTTCCCTCGAAAAATTGCCGTAAAACATTCAATACCATATTATATTATCGATATTTTGAAATATCGATTATTCAGCGCAGTGCACCGCACTACAAGACTGGTTGCGTCTGGGCGGCGCGGGCGCACCTTGCACGCATCGCTCAGACTCTGACCTTTCACACGAACGGATCGGTAACCTTTTTTGTCTGACAATTTACTCTCATTTTCCTTTGGAACGCTATATCGGAATAGACTGGCGATGATGCCGTCCTGTGTCTCGATAATTTTAGCTAAGTCAGCGAAATACAATGTTGTGTCCCTACATTTTAAATGTGAATATTGCTTCTTTGTGTGATTGTTCGTCAATAACGCTGAAAGTAACTTAACTAAACCCAAATACATTCTCATGCGATGAAGCAAGAATCTTGATAACGCACGTAAAGACGCAAGTAAAAACCAGTAAAATATAGTTTCCCTCGAAAAATTGCCCTAAAACATTCAATAACATATTATCGATATTTTGAAATATCGATGATTCAGCGCAGTGCACCGCACTACACGGGCGCACCTTGCACGCATCGCTCAGACTCTGACCTTTCACACGAACGGATCGGTAACCTTTTTGCCGTGGATTATATAGTCTAATTTTCCTTTAGTACCAGATCCACTTTAAACTAGAATTCAATTTGACGTATGATTTTTATACACTCGTAGTGGTCGTAATGTTTATTATTAGCACGATTGCGGCAAGACAAATCTTTTCACCGTGTGCTAAGTAATCCTACTACTATTAATATAAAGGCGAAAGTTTGTATGTATGGATGTTTGTTACTCTTCACGTAAAAACTACTGAATGGATTTGAATGAAACTCTACCACAATATAGCTTATACATCAGAATAACACATAGGATATTGGAAATCGAAATCCACGCGGACGGAGTCGCGGGCGGCCGCTAGTTTTAAAATATAAATATTTAACCTTTATACCTTTTGGTGATTAAATTGTCAATTTAACCAAGCAACAATGCATCTTTCAAGATATTACGAATGTTATTCATGTACAACTGTAATTTTTAGATACTCCATTATTCAGGTAGTAAAAAAATATTATTTGGTATATTAAAAAGACCCCAACTGATTTAAAGAGTTTGTAGTATTCCTCATCCATAGTCCAGAATCATTAAAATAACAAAACTTTTAATGACTAAAAGGTTCTCTACCACTCCAAATATAAAAAGCAGCTAAACTATAAATTCATAGAAAGTAAAAGTAAACGCAAAATGTTTGTCTCAACTGGCCGCGTGCGGTGACTCGCATTTGGGTCACTGGTTCGATGCTCGTTACGTCACCTGCGCACGCGTTCATTGTAATTAACCACAATGCTAAGTGTACCTTCTTTCATTTAGATTTGAGTTCTTTTCTCTATGATATTATAGCAGATGCAGATGTCTTTCTCTGAAGTAATTTTGTGGATTTTTGATGAGATAATTGGCTGTGAGATAATAGTTATTCTAAGGTTATAATGAAGTGGTTAATCTAGAACTAACTTAGTAAAGAAATTTATAAATGTTTTTTGACATTCCCATTGGTATTGACTAATGGAAATGTCAAGTTTTCTCCTAATTCATGCTAATTTTTCCTTTTTACGTCTGAGAATTTTCTGCTACAAGTAGTTTCGCAGAAACTCTTACTATCACGGACGACGAAAAGCTAGTTAAGCTTCTTGACCCAAAGTATTAAATTCTTCTATTGTCAGATATGTATTTGACTTATCACGCCATAAAGTAATGGAGAGCTAAACGCTAACTAACAATTGTTATCATTGACGTTTTATATTCGACTAGCCTTCCGCTTGCGGTTTCTCTCCCTTTGGTCACCGGGAATAGTGAAGCTACCCAACAATGAAAGAATTATTCAAACCGGTCCAGTAATTTTTGAGTTTATTCGTTACATACAAAAACACAAATCTTGCCTCTTTATAATATTAGTGTAGAAGAAGAAGAAATATAATGCGGATGAATCACTTAAGTTAAACATTAACTCTAAAATAACCGAACTAATTTCAATAAACTGGTTGATCACAAAGTTTCTTTACCTAAACTTATCTAAAAATAGACTCATTAATCTGCTTTTTAAATAATAATCAGTTGTAATTGTGAAACTCTCTGCGTAATATCATTGCATAATCATATAATTAATCTGTGACAGACGCAAAGGGCTTAAGATGAATTATTACATAAATAATGCAAGCAAATTACGTCAAAATGATAAATGTAAGTCGATCATTAATCTGTATTTCTGTTTGATAGTAACAAGCTTTTGATTCTAAAATATTATGGTATTTGATCGTTCGTTTATGTAATCTCAATAAATTAAATTTAATCAATAGTACAAATAATTAAATAAGTGCTAAGATAATGATTAGGATCATAAAATAACAATTATTCGATCGTTTTTGTTATGGGGTGATAATATGTTTTAAAGTTTTATTTGACACAGATGTCAAGCTTCAATTTTTTTACAGAATTTGGTCCCTAGGATACCACAAATACGATATGTGACAAAAAGCTATATGTGATAATAGTATGTCCAACAAAGAAATACTCGCTTAAGTTTGCATGCACGTTTAAAATGTTAAAACTACGTAACAATACAATTTCATTATGTCTCCCCATAGGCGTTAATCCACACAAAAGATTGATGACCATAAAAGTTAAGGTTACAATTACAAAGGTCATTCAGTGTAAATACGGGGAAGACGTAGGTACATACATGACACAATTAGACAATAGTGAACAGTTTGAGATGAATTGTTTTTAGGGTTCCGTAGCCAAAATGGCAAAAAAACGGAACCCTTATAGATTCGTCATGTCTGTCTGTCTGTCTGTCTGTCTGTCCGCCAGTCTGTCACAGCCACTTTTTTCCGAAACTATAAGTACTATACTATTGAAACTTGGTGAGTAGATGTATTCTATGAACCGCAACAAGGTTTTCACACGAAAATGGAAAAAAAAATAAAAAAATGGGGGGTCCCCATAGTTAGAACTGAAACTGAAAATATTTTTTTTCATTGAACATATACGTGTGGGGTATCTATGGATAGGTCATAAAAAATTATATTGAGGTTTCTAAGCTCATTTTTTTCTTAAGTGAATACTTTGCGTGACAGACTCTTCCAAAGTGGAAAAAAGTGTGTCCCCCCCCCCCTCTAACTTCTAAAGTAAGAGGATGATAAATCTGAAATAAATATATAATGTACATTACCATAAAAACTACCAACGAAAATTGGTTCGAACGAAATCCATTCTGTAGTTTTTTTTAAATGTCAAAAATAGAATTTGTACGGAACCCTTAGTGCGGGAGTCCGACTCGCACTTGGCCAATTTTTTAATGCTATTGTAGGTGTCGGCCTTTACCGGCAAAGCATTAGTGTATAATGCATAATTAGTATGGAGTGAATAAGATCTTCTTTATAGTCTATGAGGTATTACTACTACGTATAAAGTAGACACCTTGAATAAATATTTTCTTATAAGTACGCACTGTTGTCCATCCACGGCAATAAAATGCTTTAATCGAAAAATTGTGTTTTCAAAACATGAACAAATCAATATAAAGCTAGTGGCGTGTCATTTCATGGATAAAAAGACAAAAATGCACTTGTTTATCCGCCCCCTTCCCTTTCAGTTGATGCAAAGATTTTGTTCTGTATATTCTTAATGTTTATAGTTCGGTTGACGCCTTTCAAATTATTGTATCTTAACCTCCAACATAATTATATATAGGTACAATTTAAATAAAGATTAGTGTCGTCTTCTATTGTATAATATACAAATCAGCCGCACTTGCAGTTCCATAGTAGACCTTATGCCCCTGGCATAAGAGTGGTACGAACGACGTAAGAGTCATACAAAGATCAAAGTATCTCATCTGACGCGTTGTAGTCTTTCATTGTACAAAAGTTTACACTGAAAAGACAACAACGCGTCACAACTTCATGTAGTATGTTTCACTTAAGATCCCTGTAAAAGTTTGCATTTATAGGAAATCGAATCTATTCTAAAGCAAAAATAAGTTTATTTTTATTCATTGAATACCTTTGCCTTAGCAAAAATATTTCCTCAACACAAGGCTACCTATATTATCTATCTTCATTTCAAAGAACATTTAGTTCGAATTACACACTCAATCTAGTTTAATCTAGTTCGCATCGATTATTTTGAACACAAAATATCAACATGTTCGTCCTTTCGATAAAAAAACGTCTTTCGTTCTATCTTCATAACTCATCGGACGAACTAACCTTTTTAATATATATTTGGAATAAATAAATAAATAAATAAATGCCTTGGACTAACACACCAATTGCCTAGCCCCAAACTAAGCTCGAAGCTTGTACTATGGAAGCTAGGGAACGGATAGACATACTTAAATACTTTTATAAACATCCATGACTCGAGTACAAATGCCGATGTTCATCACACAAACATTTGCCCCTAGCGGGATTCGAACCCGCGACCCTTGGTTTTGTAGCTAGGGTCTCTAGCCACTCGACCAACTGGCCTGTCAATAATAATAATTTTGTAGTTTATTTGAAAACGACATAATAATTGATGACTGATTTAATTAAAGTTGGGCATTCAAAACACCTACGGGGTATAAGGCTGTGTGTTAAGTAATAGAGGAGAGTTTAAGTAGTTTTTTTAGAAGTCATTACAATGGTCATTTCATTTGTCTTTGATTGAGATTAGTTCCATGGTTTTCAAAAGGGTGACATCTTTGTTCTACGAAAATGATAATTATTCAGGGAACCAAAACCAATTCGTTAACTATTTGTTTAGAGGACGACTATTGTAAGCCTCGTATTTTTTTAAATAATACTTACATATAGTTGAACTGATAAAAATATTGTATTAATTGTTTTATTGTGAAAAAAAGTTCATTCAATTTTCCGCCAACAAACATAATAAAATGAGATAAAAGAACGAAACAGGTGTTTGTTCTTAAAAAATATGAATACATTTATACACGATATTATTTGTTTCGTTTCTATGAAGTAGTTTCTTTAGAATAGTCGAAGTGCTAGTAGGGTTAAATAATATATGACGTGCATACGAATCTCAGTGTAAATCAATTTGCAAAATAAAAGACTTTTTTTACTTTGAAAATGACTAAACGCCCCGCTTATCGCTCCGCTCGCCACCAAGCCCGCTACCTAACCGTAACTAGATCAGGGAGCGAGCCCATCTCTTGCAAATGTCACAGCCTTGTACTACAGTTCCTATATTATTTTATGTATAATATGAACAAAACCTGACCGGTAGGTAACATCAATAACTCGATTAATGCTATTAATGCTAATTACAATCAATTTAGATGTTTTATTACGTGCGAATGCTATTTATGAGTATTTATTGGTTGAAGATTTCCTTTGTTTTTTGTATTGAATTATTTATTGCAATGAAGTCAATGATTAGATGTTCAGTATCCTGTAGGTAAAACATTATATTCCATGAATCATAAACACAGGACAAGGGTCTTCTTGAATAATAAAAAAATGAAAAAAATAGAACTTACTTTAAAAAATTGTATATCATCAAAAATGTTTTTTTTTTATAAAAAAAAATGTCTTAACCAGAATAGACTGAGATGGAATAACAAATTATCAAAGAAACTTCTCTCCATTATAACATTGCCATTCTTAAACAACAAAGGATTTATAATATTAATTATTCTTTGTTACAAACAGTGTTCACATTTACTGTATTTCTATTTACATTCGAATGTCTTAAACACTGAAGAGGCGGTCGAAAAACTGATAGTAATCTAGCTATTTGCGCCGTAACAAATAAAAAACATTTTCAAAAAGATTACAACGAACATAACATTTATGTACCATACAAACAAACGAAATATATTCAAAGTTATGACTGCAAAAACATTTTTGAGTGCTTTATAAGAACATAAGCCGTTTGAGTCACATGTCGTCCTAATTTGTAGATAAGGATACTGATTTTAATCGTAAGATGTCCTTATAAAGAATGCGGATGCTAAGATGCCACGTATCTACCCTTAAATACTAAAGTTCATGTGCTCTATTTTAGGCAAACCCATCTTTAATACATGCGGCATAAAATTTATTATGCCTAAAAGTAATTTGCATTAAAATATTTTATTTGATAAGTTCAAGGGAATGCGTACACTCGTATATCTGTATCGAATGCAATTATTATTCAAATTACCATTATTTTTTTGTAGATTACTTGTGTATCAGAAATGATGAAGGCCGCACAAGTAATTCTGTATTTATTTATTACTTTAAAGATTTAAAAACTATAGTGCCGTGTATTCTTTTGAATAATACTTCCCATTTCTTTCCGTCGTAAAAAGTGACTGAGAGATATTTCGGAGGGACGGGAAGCAACATTCTCCAGTTTTATCGTTCTCCAAATTGCGGTCACCAAACCGCCTGCCTTTGTGTATTTTGGCATAACCCTCTATCTGGGGGCTGTCTAGCTCCAGCAGTGGACGGCTGGGTTGATAACTGCGGCCCAGTTCCCCCGAAAAGTATCTTCAGTTACCTCTTACAAGACACACATTACTACTCGTTGGCACTATGTACTGATGCAACTGTCATTATCATCATCCTAGCGCCTCTCCCAGTTGCATCCTCGGCCATTGCCTCGGAGTCCAGGGTACGCTACAACTATGATCCTGAATTCACTTGCCTCGGATATGACAATGTACGATTGATATTTCTTGTTTCAAAAATAAAAGACAGAGGAGGCAAGAAAATATAGTAAATTATTACATTAATACATCCATTAGTAGTCATTGGATATCATATATACCCATTAGCAGCATTCATAAATTAGCTAAGCGACCGTACCGTATCATATTTTCCAAGATTGCATCCTGAGATCGTTGTCTAATCGTAACCAATAAGCTTAATGAATGTGAGTTTGATTTGAATGCAAATGCTGAAAGATAATACAAGTGTGATGTAATTGTATATTGGCTTAAAATCTGCGCAAATACATTTTGATTAGCGATTTACAGGTCAGAAGTCGTTTTTGCACATGAAATGCACATTACCTGTCTGTAATACTTTTATAAACATCTATGATTCAAGTATAAGTACCAATGCAAAAAATAATAACACACAAAAATGTATGCTCCAAGCAGGATACAAACCTGCGTCCCTCGAATTTTTGGTCAATGCCTTCATCGACTAAACTAAGGAGCCTGATTTTATTGTTAGATAATCGTAGTTAATAACTGAATTATTTTCAGCGTTTGCCTGCGTATTTCAGAAATTGCATGGATTTCAGATCCCTTTTTTCGCTATAAAAGGTAAGTAAGGCTCATGTTATTTCTATGGGTCTAAAAATTGTCTTGGCCAAATTTCTTCAAAATTGGATAAGAGGTTGAAGCGGTAAAGCGCAACAGACATTCGGAAAGACAGAGAGACAGAAATTATTTCGCATTTATGATATTATTAGTAGAGACTAGTAGGGATAAAAATTATTTAAAATTTATTTACAAATTAAGTGCGGCTAAACAGATTAACATGCCCATACTTTTACTTGTAAAAGCTATTGTCTTCATACAATTACGACGCTGACACATCATTACATCAGCGTAGTAATGATGACTATATACAGACCGATCGAAGGTTACATCAATTACAAGTCAGTGGGAGTGAAGCGACGCAGGAATTCCTCTAACAACTTGCACAGTCATCTATCATTCTAGTGCAGTTTACTGCTTCTCAAACTGCAGTGTCAGATTTAATGGGCTAAGACCTCCGTTCGATTTTTAAAAACATTAAAAAAAGTTTAGTTTCCGAGATCGGTCGTTTTTCTATTGTAACTAATAAATAAGTTTATATATTCTTTGGAGTAAAACATCAATTGCCTAGCCTAAAACACTTAAAACTTGTACTATGGAAGCTAGGGAATGGTTACACACACTTAAATATTTTTATTAACATCCATGACTCGAGTAAAAATGCCGATGTTCATCACACAAACACTTGTCCCAAGCGGGATTCGAACCAGCCTCGCTTGATTTTATAGCCACGGTCAGATCAACTATTAAATTAATTACGTTGATTTGTACTAATATGATAATGAAATGCACAGAATTAATAGTTAGTAATTGTTCCAAAATTGTTACGTGTAAAAAGTGACCATATCCTGATTATTTAGCTTTCCCTCATGCTGCAAAATAAACTATTTTCATTTGACCCCATTTTGTCAGTTATTTATTAATTAAACAATTTGACGGTACAACTCGAACAAAATAAAAATGATAAAAGCTAATAGTTTGAGAAACGCTGACTTATTGAAGTGTGATGGACTGAAATGCTAGACTTCAACCAGCGTAATGTGTAAGCTAGTGTAATATGTTACATAAAAGCTTTTATTAAGTGATATGTTTGTTTAAGCGCTGTTACAAATCTTGTTATTATATCATGTTTGACACACTGCAGTCAAGTGACAGATCTTAATACATTCGAACATAATATGTATTTGTTCAAAGTCACTGTCAATTGGAGAAACATCTAGGTCGCCAAGTGTCTTATATAATTTTCCGATTAACATTTATATGAATGTTGTTCAAATAAATATGAATGTTTGATATAAGACGTAGATAATACAAATAGGCTGTAATAACCAAACCCTAAGGACCGATAATTGAAAAGAAAACTTATTCATATTCATATTAATTTATTTGTCAAACTATAGTGCTAAAGATGTTACAATAAAGGCAGTACAATTATGGATCCTCTCGGGAGATTGACAAAGAGTAGGAGCGAGGAGGACGCCGTCATTCAATAATTGGCTCTTAGTAAGTTGTAAATAATAATAGTACATGAATTGCTTGCTGGGTCAGGAAAGACGAAGTACTCGTATATGATTTTTTTTATCATTCGCATGGTATCTCATCAATAAGACAATTGAAGCGACAAAACAACGAGTGTAAATGGGCTTGTTTGTTCAATTATACACATTTATAATCAACATAAAAGGTTAATTGTTGAATTAGCCTCCTTTGTCAGTATCCGGCATGGAATGTACAATTTATACCCTATACAACATTAAACCATGATTGATCTGAACAATTACGATATCATTAGCAGATTATTGCTTATTTGTTCCCATAAAATTAACGGCAAAAAAATACTAGTATGATACATAGAGTTAAACTCATTGAAGAAGACAATAATGTTTATTGACGTACCCGTTGGTCTAGTGGTCAGAGACCCTGGCTACAAACCCGAGGGTCGCGGGTTCGAATCCCGCTAAGGGCAAATGTTTGTGTAATGAACATCGGCATTTGTACTCGAGTCGTGGATGTTTTAAACTTATTTAATTATGTCTATCCGTTCCCTAGCTTCCATATTACTAAGCTTCGAGCTAAGCTTGGGGCTAGACAATTGGTGTGTTAGTCCTGTGATTTTATTACGTATTTATTAGGATTTTTGCAATTTGGCAATATTTTTTTTCATTTAATATGGAGGTAAACGAGCATTGGTCTCTCTTGATGGTTATTGAGCGCCGTAGACAATGGACATCAACAACCCCACAATTGGTGCAAATGCGTTGCCTGCTTTTGAGACCTCAAACCCTCTCCAACTGAGCTCTGGATACATAACTCACCAGCAGAAATAGAGAACAAAAAGTCCAGAATTCGAAATGTATTGATAAAAAAATACTTTATCTATACTAACATAAAAAAGCTGAAGAGTTTGATTGTTGGCGTGAACGCACTTTTCTCAGGAACTATTGGTTTGAATTGAAAAAAAAATGTTTAACACTATACGTGCGGGTTCCATGCGGACGGAGTCGCAGGTGGCCGCTAGTTACTGTTACTGCTAAAATATTGTGCACAAGTGAACACGCAGAACAAAATGGGGGCTTGTAGCTATAAAAAGATTTATTACAAATTGTTTGTAAATAACAGTAAAGCAACCAAGCCAAGTCAACAAATACCAATTCAATTACTAAACGAGTGTTTAATTAATAAATATCATTATTACTTGGAAGGAATAATAACTGTTCAATCAATCAAAATGCAGATGCTTTATCCAATAAACCCATTGTTATTCAGGAAGACGAGTACTATCGGTCCAATTTAAACTGTAAATAGAAGTGGATAAGATTGATTATTCTTTGTGCAATGATAGCAAACAATTGTAGGTGTGTATGCACCTACGTTTTCCAATAGTGTTTTACATGTCTTTGGTGTAATTACATGTATTTTATCAACGTTATGATCTGTTGAGCTGTCTGTGCGATCGTCTTCGCCGCTTATTGATAATCCTTCAAAGGAATGCTCATAAAGTATGACTAGTTTGTTCTTACACAAGTTTCTTCAAATGAAGATTGTAACTAAATAGTTACAACCTTCGTTTCGGGCCTTTGGGTATCTAAGTTTTAGTGTTTTACGAAAATGCATGTCAAAAAGACACGCACATTTTATAATTGTAATTTTTTTGTCAATTTTGAAAGTGTATTCATAAGGCTTTTTGTCGAATTTATAACGCTTAATGTTTTCAAACCCGTAATGTAATACATGCTGTTTAATCATACGGTGTGATTCAGATTTTGAAGAATCATTCAAGCAACTATGACTCCACTATTTGTCGTAGAACACCTACAATTATGTAAATGTTTTACATTGAGAGAATCTTATTTGCATAACAAAAACGGTCCAAACTAGCATTGTAGTAACCCAAATAAGACTTTTTTTAACTGTTTGGCAAAAATTCTATTGTTTTGTTTTATTGAAGTCCTTTTTTGATGTTAATGAAAATAAATAGTGCATACCTATTTTGGGTAGAAGTAGTAAATACTTAGAAGAATAGCTGAATTTCTTCATTTATCCCAACTAATATTATAATTGCGAAAGTAACTCTGTCTGTCTGTCTGTCTGTCTGTCTGTCTGTCTGTCTGTCTGTTACGCTTTCCCGCTTAAACCTCGCAACCGATTTTGATGAAATTTGGTACAAACAATCTTTAGACCCTGAGACAGAACATAGGCTACTTTTTGACCCATTCCAACCCCCCACTTCCCCGAAATGAGGGGGTGGAAGTTTGTATGGAAAATCTAAACTACTTGAGTTAGACGCTTGAAATTTGGCATGCAGGTCCCTTAGTAAACTTGATGCTTAGTTGCAAAAGGATATTGCAAAATTCCCACGGGAACGGGAGTTAGCGGGAAAAAACATTCGTATAATGAAAATCGACATCCACGCGGACGAAGTCGCGGGCGGCCGCTAGTTTTCTATAATTGGAAAAAATAATTTGCACTCAAATTAAATGAACGAACGCAATAGTACATATAAGGTACTAAGGGATATTCTGGGGATAGCTAATAATGTCCAAATCAACATAATTTTTGGGTCAAATTCCATTTGAAACGTAAAAGGTAATTTGTTGTCCGTTTTTGAAGGCAGAATGGCGTGCTTACACAAGAACAAGGCAACATACCAGTTATTTGAACGAGAAAACTTGTGATCAATACAACTCGCAGATAAACTGCACAAAAGATATAGACACCGGGCAGAAATTATAGAGGGCGCTAAAATCCCGATTTTTTTTGTGGTTTGACAGTAAAATTTGACATTTAGCGTAAAAGTTTCGAATAATATGAGTCACTAGATGGCAGAATAAGGCACCTTGTTTTTCCGTAGTTCGACAGTAGAATTACCGTCATTGAGAGTAAAAGTTTTGAATATGAGTCACAAGATGGCAGAGTCATCGCTTCGCACGGTGCCTATTGTAGAAAAATATATAATTCCTCTGTCAAAAAAATCTATTGCTTCTTACGTAAATGGTTCGAACTAGTTCGAAGGCTGCCTATCAAGTTCGGAAATAATTGTACCTACAAAAACAATAATGATACAGGTGCATAATTCGCGGAGATTCCTATCTTCCCAAATAGACCGTTGTATGAATCACTCGATCCTTGACATCGGCGTGGGAGGAACAATGAGGAAGTACCTACATACTGCGAGTCAGAGATTTAAATCGCTAGATAATATGACCTGCTAAGTAAAGTAGCCTGTTAAAAGATTCCCTGTCCAATGAATTATTTCAAAATACATAGTTGGTCGGGCTAGGAACTTTGAACTATAGTACATACAATACGTTGAGTTTGAACTTGATATAGGGCAATTTTTGTCACAATTTTTATACGTTCATGAACCAAATACTTATGATGAAAGTTAGAGGTGAGTATGGAGGTAATTTTCTTGCGGACTTGGCGGAACAATTTCAATAATTGTACGGCACAAGGAAGCTGTTAATCCCTACTGCAGGGAGTATCCATCATTTGAAATTATGTTATTGTTACAAAGCTGGGTTTTGGCTTAATCACAATGATTGTCAAATGCGGGATGGTGATCACCAACACGGGCTCTAACAAAACTGACACAAACTTTGCCAGACCTGGGAATCGAACTCAGGACCTTGAGACCACGGTACTTAAACCACTAGGCCATCGAGGGTTAGATTTACCTGAATACAATTTTGCATTATTTTGATTAACGTGGAGTACGTTGTTGCTGTAACTGCGATAAGAAGCGACAGTCGCTTCAAATTAAAACTTCAGTGCCAAGTATAGCAAAGGCATATCTTCCGATTTAACTCTTTACATCTAGTATTGTCAGTATTGTCGATCCTGCACGAAATAATTAAGCCATTGTTTTACGGATTAGCAAACGAGGAACTTGAGAACATGTTACTTGACGGATAAAATAGAATGGAGCATAAAAGTTAACAACCCGGCAGCGAAACCGAATGAATGAGATTATGAAGTTGTTGAAGATAATTTCTTCAATCTTCAATGAAATATTTCATTAAATGTTGTTTGTGTTGCAATCAAGTATTCGGATTTATTATGGAATAGAATCTTTAATTTGTTTTTTGATTGTGCAAATAGTATCTAAACTATTGTTTCAAGTATTTTGCTTATTCCCATTAATACAAATCCTGTTTTATCACAGATCGACGAAACCTGGTTATTTTTATCCCTGAAAACATCACTTTTTACCATTTGGAAGTCTATCGAGAAGTCTCCATGGGAATATCCGCCGTCGGAAAAGACTATGCATTTATTTATATTATTATCAACATAAAGCTTTTCACAGGACTTTTAATTAAGTTTTGTTGTTAGAAATGTTTCTGCATCAAACTTTGAACTTTATGTAATGCAGTAATAGATAGTCTGTAATTAGCTCGCAGACAATAATTATGACCTAAAGCTGTTATACTTACAATAAATTTAATAATTGACAATGTTGAACTTTTATCTAGCCTCAAGCGATATCTAGCCATTTTGCCGGTCAAGAATACCAATCAAGTCTCGCAGATAGCGAATTGCAACAAACGTGAACCTTAAAAGTGTGCAGTCCGTACACTAGCGCTGCCAATCGTTTTTATTTAATTGTAATGAATCGATATTCTGGTGTGCACTGGTATCATTACATTGTTCATCATGAGTTAGTCAAAAACTAAATTCTGTACTAATATAATAAAGCTGAAGAGTTTGTTTGTTTGAGCGCGCTTATCTCAGGAACAGCTGGTTCAAATTGAATAAATCTTTTTGTGTAAGAATATAGTCCATTTGTCGAGGAAGGCTTTAAGCCATAGTATGTGTGAGAAAACCGAATTCCACGCGGACGGAGTGGCGGGCGGCCGCTAGTCTAAAATATTGCTAAAAGTGGCCACTTATAGCCATATTTTAGATTATGGCGTTTTGTATCTAAATATCTTAAAATTACAACTACAGAAAAATTAATAGCGGCGCTAGTGTGCAGACGGCACGCCCTTAATACGTCTGTATTACGCGAATTTTGGCATGAACTTCACAACATCACGCACGAAGTATCAATTTAAAGTAACATCACCCGAATTCAACACTTGGGCCTATTTCGCCATCAATAAAATAGTGTTGCGAAGACGATCACTGCATTTTCTAGGTTCAAACTGGTTGCCAAATGCCAATTGGATTCAGAACTCATTTGTTCGGATTATGTACTAATTAGATTTTAAAAATTACCATTGAAATTACTGACGATAGTGGTGATGTGACGATTGACCATTTTGAACTGTGATCGTCATTTATTTATGCATTGAGTTAATTGAAAAGAAGGAACCCTCTGTGTGTCTCCGAGCACATATTATTATTATTATAAATAAAAAAAAAGACTCCGTGTAAGTAGCTTAAGTACTTGTGTTACAGATTTCAGAACCAACAGTGGTATGAAAAAATATACTTAAATAGATGCATATAACACCCAAAGCAGGACAAACAAACATGTTCATGCACACAAATATTTGTCTTGTGCGAGGATTTAACACGCAACCTCTTGGTCAATAGTCAATTTCTTGACCATTACACCAAGCAAGGCGTAAAAGCCGGCAGTAATACAAAAACGTACACGCACGTACATTTTTGGGCGAACTTGCTCCATCTTAGGCCTCGTCTATGCCCCTGGACTAGTCTAGAACAAAGAGCAATCCTATAGCTAATGAAAAAAAAAACAAAAAGCAGATCAAATACACATAAGTTAGTACAGTTTTACTGAACAAATTGCTCTGCCATTAAAGAAAAAGAATTGAAGGATGTTTAAATGATTAGAGCAGTCATTAACAATGATTCGATATAAATTAAGAACAGATTTTTTGATCTGAACTTTGATTTTTACTCCTACGATGACTTGATTTTAATGATGACCATTTGCCTTGGGCTATGTTCTTGTAATTTTAGTAGCTAAATAATATGATTAAAATGAGGTTTATCGCTAATTGGAAGAATCTACAGACTTGTAGTATGTTTAACATTACAACAATGTACATTGCAATAAAAATGAGAGTTATTTAATCGGGAATCAAATGGCGTTGGTGAACTATCAGAACATCAGATTAGTTTGTAATAAATTAAATTAAAATAAAATAGTCTCTCGGCTTCGATTACTGCCTCCGTGGTGTAGTGGTTAGAGCACTGTGCTCAAAAACTACGAACTCGGAGGTTATGGGTTCGAATCCCGCGGGAAACACTTTAACTTTGTGTTGGTTTTCCCAGTTTGGTTTGGTTTGCTTGAATCACCTGATTGTCCGATAAGAATGATGATTCGGAAGGCACGTTAAGCCATTGGTCCCGACTATGATCCAACTGGTCTGGTTTCCGTTGTGGTTACGGAGGTCAGACGACAGTCACTCCATTGTTATAACCAGGCAAGTCAATTCAGGATCATAGTCGCAGCGTATCCTGGGCTCCAAGGCAATGGCCGAGGATGCAACCGGGAGAGGCGCTAGAATGATGATGATGAGTATGACGGCTTCGAATCAGCGTCCGTTCGTCCGTCCGTCCATCATCAGAGAGTCCTCTGCTTTTATAGTTAAGTTAATTAACATATCTTAATAGGTACCATTGCTAAATGTCTACTTGTAATATTACTTATACAAGTCCTTTTATTTCAAAAGTATTGCTACTCTAAGTTCCTCCGAAACACAGCCGGGCCTATAACAGTGGCAAGTTTATGTTATTGCGTTAACCAATACAGATTAAGTCTAAGCTACTGAGCTACTCGAACCATCAAATTAATTTAAAAATGTTGAAATAAAAAGTATAGGTACTCATCATCAATAATCAGCATGATTGAAATCAATGAGATAAAATTGATTAAATTACACATAAAGCGCTTTGTAAATTTACGGTTAGAGGGAAACTGCTTTTTTTTAAACAAATTAAATTTTGCATTATTTGTTGCTTGGAATAATAATATTATGTGTTTGTGTAATAATTGTGTATAAAGACGAATAGAATGAAGGACATCTGAAGTAGTTATTCATCCATGACAAATAATCGAAATTAAGCATTGTTTCTTTAATATATTAATTTTCTTACTAAGAAACATTTCAAAATAAAGATGTTTGAAAAATAAATAAGAATTCTAGAAAAAGATTAAATAATTTGACTATATGGCGGTAGTTGGATAAATTGCTGATCAAAATATCAAAGGACGTCCTCATCTGATGTCCTCATTTTGGTATTCCCAAGTCATTAAAAAAGTTAAATGTCAATAGGCATGACTTTCTATTCTAGTTCAGGAATGATAAACACACAACCTTTCAAAACCACACGTTGAGAAATTGACATTTCCTAAATCCAACTCAAAAATTCTCATATGCAACACCACTGACATTTTAAACGAAAAAAAATGATCTCGAATTCCTCACAGATCACCGAAGTTCGAACAATTCGTTGTTAAAGATTCGACCTGACATCCTACTTAGGAACCTTGACAATGAGAATCTGCCCAGCACCTATATAAACTGAATTGGCACAGACAGACAACATTCCTTCATCGATATTCGAAGCGATAACAACATGAAATTGGTTAGTGTTTTAACTAGTTCGAAATATTCACGAGTAATGGTGGTTTTAGTAAAAAAAATCGGAATTGTGTTTGTGTGTTGCGTAAAATTGGATTTCCAAAAAAACATTAAAATTCACAAAAAAATGTGAAAATTCGCGATCAAATACACAAAACGTTTGATAATTAATAAAAAAACTAAAATTAAAAAAAAATTAAACCTTTTTATATTTAAAATTAATTGTCGCCTAATGACGCAATGTGCATTCATCTTCGTCCGCGAGAGCCTATGGCATAATAACTAGCTTGTATGCCCCTGTAATTACATAAGTTAATAACAATGTTAATATGTAACCAACTTAATTACAATGTAACTAACACAAATAACATGCTACTGTTAGCTTTTGAATTTTGTCACACGGGAAGTATGTAGTATTAATAACTTTCTTCTTTGGCATTTTATTATAAGTTTACTTTTATTTGTAAATTTTCTCTCTCAAAACTTAATAATTTATATTTTATCAGTAACTAGCTTTTAGCCCGCGACTTCGCTCGCGTGGAGTTTGGCCATCAAGTTAACAATATTTTAGTTTTCCCTCGGGAATATCAATCATTCATCATTCATCATTTATATCTATGGTTCCTTTGCCTGTAAACTGCATTAAACACAGATCACAATTGTAATAGAACTTCGTAACTGTTGTGCTATGTTTATGCTGGTATTAAAATGTGCCAGAGCTCATTGCGAAAGGGTATGGGGTTTTAAAGGCAGGCAACGCATCTGCGACCCTTGTGCGGTTATTGATTTCCGTGGGCAGCGGTGACCACTACCCATCAGGTGACCCTATTGTTCATTTGTCTCCCTATAACATAAAAAAACGATTCCAGACAATCCTCATCGCCCTGTTCGGAGCCTGCGCCGTCAGCGCTCTCCCGCAGAACTACTTCGGTCAGCAGCAGCAGTACAGGCCGCAAGCCTACTACCAGGAGTCCACCAGGCCCAGAGCAGCCTTGGAGAGGAACGCACAGATCCTGAGGTCGGTGTCTGATGTCAATGAGCAGGGGTACAACTTCGCGTATGATACTGAGAATGGTGAGTTAATTGTGTTTTATAAGTGAACTAGCCTTGTTTCATTTCCCGTGAGTAACTATGTTAACTTATTTAATTTTCAAATTAGGACTTACGTTCAATAAAAAAATAACCTAGTTACAACGAAAACTTTATTATCAAAAAAAAATAATTACTTCAAACTTAACTGATTAGAAAATAAAATTACATCATCTTGAGCTTAGTAAAAAGATGAATATTTAATATCCGTCGATATTTAGGCAAGCATCTTAAAGTGAGGAAGCAACCATGTGAATCTACTTCATGTATTTGTTCATCTTAATAAGTAACATTGGCGGTTTGAAAATGAACCAAGGATCGGATGAATGATTTTGTTCCTTTCCCTTTGTCTTAAAAACATTCACACTAAAATACACACCAGCATAATGTTCGATTTACTAAACCGAAAACTACATCGTTTCCAGGAATTCAGGCTGATGAGACCGGTCAGGAGGCTGACGGAATCCAGGCTGCTGGTGGATACTCATACACCGGAGACGATGGCCAGGTAACCACGAAGAATTAAAAACACCTTTAACTGTCAAGTGCAAAATGTCAAGTGGTATCAGAACGTCCAAGTCGCAATATGTTCAAGATTTAACATGAGCGAATTCGCAAATGGTCAATAATCCCAAAAAAATGTGGAATGAACATTTAAGACTGTAATAGTTCTTATTTATTATTTGTACGCGTGGATTTCTTCTTTTCGAAATAAAAAGTAGCCTATGTTCTGTCTCAGGGTCTAAAGATTGTCTGTACCAAATTTCATCAAAATCGGTTGCGAGGTTTAAGCGGGAAAGCGTAACAGACAGACAGACAGACAGACAGACAGAGTTACTTTCGCATTTATAATATTAGTTGGGATTCATGTGGAATAATTTATAAAACCGTAGAATATCTATTTTCTGTAAAAAATCGCGTAATATTCATATGGTTCCTGTGCATTTCGCGACTTGGACATTTTGAAAACTTCGTCATTTTGAGACTTGGACGTTTTTGGAATTAACCTAATCTAAATTCCAGGTCTACACCATAAGGTACACGGCCGGCGCCAACGGCTTCCAAGCCCAGGGAGCTCACATCCCCACCCCCCCTCCGATCCCAGAAGCCATCGCTAAGGCTCTCCAGGAGAACGCTAGGGACGAGGCTGCTGGCATCTTTGATGATGGTGAGTTTTACAATAAATAAATCCCAACTAATATTATAAATGCGAAAGTAACTCTGTCTGTCTGTCTGTCTGTCTGTCTGTCTGTCTGTCTGTCTGTCTGTTACGCTTTCCCGCTTAAACCTCGCAACCGATTTTGATGAAATTTGGTACAGACAATCTTTAGACCCTGAGACAGAACATAGGCTACTTTTTATTTCGAAAAAAAAGAAATTCACGCGGACGGAGTCGCGGGCGGCCGCTAGTAAATAATAAATATTTCACATCATCACATACATTGATCTGACCCCGTGTTAAGTAGCTTAAGCACTCGTGTTACAGACATCTGAATCAACAGTGGTATTACAAATATACTTAAATAGATACATATAACACCCAGACCAGGACAAACAGACATGTTCATGCACACAAATGTTTGTCCTGTGCGGGGATCGACCCCGCGACCTCTTGCGTAATAGGCAACATCTTTACCAGTACACCAAGCGGGTCGTCAAACTAAATAACTAACTAACTCTTATGGCTCAACTACCTTAAGTATGTCCGCCTCCGAAACAATAGACTTCCACCGGTCTTTCTCCACAATGAGTATGACAATGCAAAATTCCTTATGGTATTAGGCTTCTAGTGATGCGCTTACAAATCGTCATAAATTGCTTAGGATGTCTGCGGAACAGAAATTTAGGAAGGACCTTTGTTTCAAACGTGTGTGGTTGCTTTTCATTTTTGCATAGGTATAATTAGGAAACAAAGAGTAAATAATTTCAGGAAGCAGGGCATGAAATTCAGTTTAACCATCTTGTAGTTCACTTTTGAACCTTTTAATTAGGGAATGCAATCTCGTTCTCGCGAGATCTCGTTTTTACGAGATCTCGGCCTATTTTAGCGAGATTGAATCTCGGGCGAAAATGGACGAGATCTCGCGAGATTGACGAGATTGAACTTGGATTCTTGGTCATCACCAAAAGGCGAATGCTGCATAATATTCATGGTTTCCATTCAGAAAAATGATAAATTAAAACAAAAATGTACATACACGTATGTAAATTGCCATTTCTAAATCAAATCTCGCAGAAAAGAGTGCCATACACGTGCAACTCACTGAACAAAGTAGGCCTGTTGAGTCAATAAATATTAATTTCACACCTACGTGTGAAAATCTATACTTATAATAAATCTGTAGAGTTCAATTCTGTACATGAAAAATATTTTCAAAATAACTCAGGGGGTGATTATTGTTCGATACTGATGCCAAAAATGCAATCGTAATTTTTTTTTCTGTCTGTATGCTCCTTATAGAAACAAAAATTACCTTGACGGATTTTAACGACACTTGGTTCAATTATCCTTCATACTCCTGGCCAGATTATAGGATACTTTAATAACGCTACAGTCAATAGGAGCAGAGTAGTGTTTTTTTTATACAATTAAAAAAGAAGACTGATATAACATACATACGAAAATTAACACGTTTAAAGCTGTTGCAATGAAAATTTTATAAAATAAGTCGTAATAATTAATGTTGATTTCACAATAACTATGATTTTCATAATTTTCTTCCTAATTCATGGAAATTTTTTGATTTTATGTACGAATTAACACTCAAAACTGGCAATCTTGCGAGATCTCGTAATTGACGAGATCTCGCGAGATCGTCGTTCGTAAACTCGCGAGATCTCGCTGGAGCCCTAATCTCGCGAGATTGCATTCCCTACTTTTAATATGCATTTATATAGTCTTTTAACGGAGTAGAGATGAAGCATTCAAAATAAAATCTTCAAGATTTTAAAGTGGCTTCTATCTAAGTATATAATATTCTAATTATTATGAATTGGCTTCTATCATGTGAAAAATCAAACCGCTACATAACTTTTTGACCAAGATTCTCAAGATCCTCTTTCAACAATTCCAGGAAGCTACAAGGGTGAGTTCAACTCTGGAGTGGTCGCCGCCCGCGCCTACCAGCCCAACAGACAGTTTGCCGCCCCTGGGTTCAGATCCCGATACTAGATAACCACTATATTAACTTTGGATTGATCTATACTTAAGCCATTCTGTCCATTTTTGTTATCTTAAAAGTTTTCATTTTTGTTAGTCTCGTAATTGGCGTCGATAAAAAAATTAAAAATGTCGTAGTTTAGACCGAATTTGAGCATCATCATTATTATTTACACAAGTATGATGAGTTTATATAAAATTAATCTGTTTTGATAAGGTTAATTTTAACTGAGCAGATTTTAGCTTAAATGGACGAGAATGGCTTTTGAATGACTTGGATTATTTGTAAATGGCTTAAATGACTGAGAGAACAGTCATTTGTTATGCTATACTTATGACTTCTTTAAAAATTAACCATCATTTACGAAGTCAACGAAAAAGCTTAAGTTTGAAGTTAGATTGGTCATAAATATTATAATAACTGACTCATTGATGATTGAAATAAATGTTTTTGTCCAATCTAACTTGAAACCAAATGTGTGTGGGTAAAGTATGATAAGTTGTGCCATCCAGAATTAGATAAGTTTTTTATGAAGAAGCTATGAATAAAGTACTCAACTTTTGTAAAGAAAATGTTTTTGTTGTTTTCTTCCAAAATCTCCCATTGTTTTCATGTTATATTACTTAAGAGTATTTATGAATCCAATAATCAACGATAAATAACGATTTAATGCATATTCAGGTCAAAATACTCGTGTTGAATAGTTTTGTTTGTTTAATTGGTAAAGTTTCAATGAACTTCAGGTTCTCAAATAAAAACTATTCATAGCTCATGGGATTTCCCAACCGTCAATTTGTTGACAAGGCAGAAGGCCTATTAAACTATTTTTAGGAACATAATTTACTATGAGAAACTTTATAGAACAATTGTTAATTTTACTTACTCGTAAATATAATTATAACATCGCATGAAACCCGGAAGCGAGTGCCAAATATTTTATTACCTTTAGAAATTCGTGAAACAACAAATAACTGTAACCGCCACATAATTATTAACATAATAGGCAATTAGTGCAGTAATGTTCGTTCACTAACACGAATTTGCTAACAAACTGAATTGCAATGGATTACCGAAATTCTGTCATTCAAACGAAATCTGTAACAACGTTTCGTATTGTATTCTTCTGCAAATAACAAAGAAATATCGTTCTTTACACTGTTGAGCAGAAAAGTGGAACCAATTTATGAATAGTTGTTGTTTGTGATCTGTCTTGGGTCTATTCAAATTATTAATAATAGGCAGCGATTATTTAACGCAGATAAGAAAAGAAATAGAACGTAATCATTTCCCTCCAATTACTTTGATGACGAATCATAATAATTATTGACATAATAATGTGTTATAATCAAATATTTTTACTTTTTAATGCAGTTAATGTCTGCTTTTAAAGAAAAACTAATATTTTCATTGTTAAAAGCGATAGCCATCCTTCGTTCATGTTTCTTCAACTACCTAAAAACCAATTTTAAAGTGTCGTTTTCGACAATGCCAAAAAGTGGTACTGAAATAGTACATAATAGTTTCACCAGTAAATAAATAGTACCATTATGGTTTCGGCGTTATAGCTATAGGTTACTGAGGATTATGGCTTGAACGTCAAGCTGTAATCCTCATCTCAAAAGAGAGGTCATACGTTTCCTTGCTCACATTTGTATCCAAAAATAGCACTCATCATTATAAGTACACAGTATAAGAATCCATTGTGGCGCGTGAACAATGCCATTATCTCGATCGCGACACATAATACAAGATCACAACACCACATTTAGGCTGTGTTTTCGTTAAAGACTTACGAAGCTTGAATAGCTCGATGACGAAGTGGATAGCGCAATTTGTGATCGGATGGGTGACCGAAAAATTTCATCTCGAGCTACTTCGTGCTTCGGAAGACACGTTAATGGTCTTCATCTCGCGCTCCTCCGAGCTTCGGAAGGCACGTTAACGGTCTTAGATCAGATGATGATAAATAAATAAATAAATGCCTTGGACTAACACACCAACCAAATGCCTAGCCCCGAATTAAGCTTGTAGTATGGATGCTAGGGAACGGATAGACATACTTAAACACTTTTATAAACATCCATGACTTGAGTACAAAATGCCAACGTTAATCACACCAACATGTGCCCCCAGCGGGATTCGATCCCGCGGCCCTTGGATTTGTAGCCAGGGTCTCTGACCACTAGACCAACGGTCCCGTCACGATAGCGACTATACATCTTCCATTTCTCTTCGAACACCACTTATGTAAACACCGCCTTACTCATATATCAACCGATGGGAGTTCTGACACGCACGCACCTTTGTTCAAAGATGGACGCCGAAATTTTAATTGTAACAATGAGAGCAGAAACTTGTCTGTTACGAGTGGTGAATAATATCCGAGATCCGGTCTAGTGGGTTGTTTCCGAGTTAGGCTGTAATTTTGCAAATTTTGGTATGTTTTTTTTTGCATTAGAAGATGTTTGGAGCAGACGTGTCTGTACTTATTTATTTGTTTGGTCACATAATACACATATCAGTACAATTACATGGACCGCAAAACCGTTTTGGCATGGTATATTAATTTAATACTATTTAATTCAATCCTAGAGCTGATTGAAAATTCTGATAACGTGTGTCTATTTAGAAAACATTTAACTGTACTCTACATCACTCACACTTTATCTTTATACGCTGTCTGGAAAATTATACTACTGTTATTACATCTGTACCTTGACAAGCTTGTGACTAACTTAATTATTTAAATGTTGAGCCATGCGTCGGATTTCTCCCAGCTCTTGTCTTATTTAAGTCACACCGACCTATAAGAGTAAGTGGATAGACAAAATCTAAAAAAATATATAATTCTTGACTTTGACAGTCGCAAGTTGACCTACGTTAAAGATTTAAGCATGTAATCAAAATATAATTAAATGATCAGTTACTGATTAGCAAACATTAAATATTACACTTTTGTGTCATGCTTTAAATTAGAACCATAAATAAAAAGTTAGTAACACCCAGTAACGTTTATTCGTGACCCAAACTAGCATTTCACACCGCAAACTAGATTATACGAGTGGGCAGATTTGCGATTGCTTGCGAGGTGTGATTGTGATAATTACGTAGCGTAATGTTGGTACGACTTGCAAAATTTGGCAGGCGATAATTTTTTATGCAATAGATACTCGTATACATTGAATAACATATACCGAGCAGAACTGTATTGTCAAATAATAACGGCAATACATTTTCTTCACTAAAATAACGCGACCAAAATTCGGCGTCTCTACATGCAATGTGTTTTAAATGAAAAAAATGCGTTTCACTCATGTTCAATTGTTCATGTCACATGTTTTCCAGACCACCAACAGTTGCGTTAAAAGTGCATTACTGTTTTAGAAAAAAGCTACGTTTTTGATATTTAATATTTATTTGGTATAAAACGTCCTAACCATCCGTTTTACCGCTAAATGTGTTTCAATATTTAGTCTGACATGTAACAGTTGTACTTTCATTACACTAGTTGTTTTTATATGAATAATTTGTAATAATCTTTTATAACATCCTTATTGCGTGTTACAACTGAATTTCGTTTCATTTAGCATTTTCTGCAACTTAGCAATTATGATTATTTTAATAAATTAAAGTTATCTTAATTTAGCAAATAACAGTGTATGAAATGTAACAGGGATTTATAATTAGACAGTAAACTGTGACGGTTATATAAATTAATAATAATAACATTTCTATGCGTCCGTATATCCGTAGAGCGACTTGGTACGGATAGGCAATGCTGGACAAATATTATTATACTCACAAGTAATTCCGCTTCCGTAGACTTCGGAATATTCAGATTCGTCTAAAATAAATGGTGATATATATGATTATGGACTAATTAGTATTTGAGTCTGTTTTTAAATAAATATCATTTCAATTTAATATGAATTTGTACAATTTACAGTCAGCGTCAGACGCAACCAAACAGTCAAACAAAGTTTTCATATTGTTGAGAACATCCTAATCTTCTAATCGTTCAAAAAGTCGACACATTCAAAACGTCATATACATCGGTTCTGTCAAACCGCCATCGGTAGCCAATGGTATCGAAGCTTTTCTAAAGATTCTTGGATACCATTTGCGATATGTGGGTGAAGTAGCAGCTGCCCCTTGCGTACATTTTTACATTTCTAGTGGATTTTGACAAGCTTCAAATATTTTTTTTTTGTCACGCTGACTAACTAGTATTACTTTTACATAAAAACATAATATGTCAATTTATGCAAATAAAAAAATATTGAAGGAAAAATATTTGTGTGGCCTCATTATATTGTGATCAATTAAATTTTCTTTTACTAAGCCTGCACTTCAAGTATGATTGTCCATTCTATACTATTCCTAGGCCTACGTCCCTCGGCCCAGTTGCTCAGCGGGTGCGCGCATCTTGTTACGCGCATTACCTAACAATGCTCCCGCGCATATGCGACGACCATTGTGTGTGTGGAGTTCCCCCATTTTACTGGTCAAGGGATGTAGAGTAAGAAGGCATACAAGTATATTTTTTGACATGGAGTAAATAATTATTAAGGTTCGACATAAATTGCAGATAATAACAATTTTACATGTTGGTGATCATATTTGAAGAAGAAAATACTCAAAACTTCCGCATTACATTCATGTATAGTTTGTAACAGTTATGTAGGGAAACATCGATATAAACATTGTAATACAAAATCAATCAAAATCAAAATCAAAATCAAAAATATCTTTATTCAAATAGGCATACAAACAAGCACTTTCGAATCGTCAAAACTATGAAAAAAAAATATATTCAATACATTTGAATACATATATATGGTGATATATAAAATATACTAATATAAATAAACATACTTAATGCGATTCTACCACTGGTTCGGAATGCTGATTCTGCCGAGAAGACTCCAGCAAGAAACTCGGTCAGTTGCTCTTTTCAATCGCCAATTTAGTACTACAATCATTTCAATACAATATTTTCAAAAAAATGTTACTGGAATACGACGTCATACAGGTAACGGAAAACTCAATTATATAAAACAAAAACTTATACTCTAGTTGTTAGTGAAAGAACATGTATGACGACGTTTGCATAAAAAAAGCAAGTCAAATACTTAATACAATATTAGTAACAAAATTATCCTACGAGGTGAAGGGCTTGATTCCATGCTTCTTTATCGCCGATATATTCCTCAGTAGAGTAATAACCTTTACTTAACAGTGTAGTTTTGATTGTTTTCTTAAACTGGCGAGTTGGTAAATTTAGGATATCTGCCGGGATTTTGTTATAGTAACGTATACCTTGACCCAAAAAGGAACGAGACACTTTAGCAAGTCTATGACGAGGCATCATAATTTTATGTTTATTCCTCGTGTTTTTACTATGTACGTCACTGTTCTTTTTAAATGTATTGAAATTATTACGTACATACAAAATGCAATTATATATGTATTGGGACGCTACTGTGAGAATACCTATTTTCTTAAACAGCTCCCTTAGAGAAGTACGTGCGCTAAGTTTATATACAGATCTTATAGCCCGTTTCTGAAGTACAAAAATAGAATTAATTTCTGCTGCCTTTCACCAAAGTAAAATCGCATAAGACATAATACTATGGAAGTAACCAAAATAAACTAGACGAGCTGTGTCAACGTCTGTAAGTTGCCTAATTTTTCTAACTGCGTATACGGCAGAACTGAGTCTTTTTGACAGAGTGACAATATGAGGATTCCATTGCAATGTTGAATCTAATGTAATGCCCAAAAAAATTGTAGAATCTACTATCACTAGTTTCTCATTATTAATGGATAAGTTAATGTCCAAAGATTTGACGTTAGGAAGAGCAAAATTTATACATTTAGTTTTTTTGGCATTGAGTTGGAGGTTATTTGTTGTGAACCAATCCAATGCCATTGCAAGAGCTTCATTAATTTTGTCAAAGTTACAATTGTTTCTCTCAAAATTAAATATCAAGGAAGTATCATCTGCGAATAATACAATATCGCAAATATCCTTAACGTAAAAAGGCAAATCGTTTATATATATTAAAAATAGAAATGGACCCAAAATGGAACCTTGAGGAACTCCCATCTTCATCGAAGAGCCCGAAGATTGAACGCCGTTGATGTCTACCTTTTGGACTCTGCAACTGAGATATGACACAATTAATTGCAAGTTAGCACCTTTAATCCCGTAATAATCAAGCTTGCTAGCAAGCGTTTCGTGATCCACGCAATCAAACGCTTTCGATAGATCACAGAACACTCCTAGAGCATTTTGCGAGTTCTCCCAGGCACTGTATATTGTCTGTAAAAGTGCTACCCCAGCATCAGAGGTTGAACGACCTCTAGTGAATCCAAATTGTTGCGAGTGGAGCAAATTATTCTGAACAAAATAAACCAAAAGCTGTTCGTTAATTATTTTTTCAAATATTTTACTAAGAGCGGGTAGGATAGATATCGGTCTAAAATTACCGGGATCTTGTTTACTTCCGGATTTATATAGAGGTAGGATCTTGCTTCGTTTCATCAAATCAGGAAACACGCCTGTGTCAACACATTCATTAAAGATATCCGCTAAATAAGGAGCAATAATATGTATTACATGACTAATGAATTTCACCGATATGTCAAACAGATCACGGGTGTTTTTTAAATTGAGTGATTTGAATACTTTAACGATATCCGAACTATTAATATAAGTAAATTTAAAAGTGGAATCACATTCAGTAATGTTGTTCTTCAATAAACTGATTGCTTTCGAAGGCGAAGAATCTAATTTAGAAGTTACATTTAAGGGAATATTAGTGAAATATTCTTCGAAAGCGTCGGCAACTTGCCCATTGTTTCTTAGCACTTCGTTGTTAATATTAAGTTTATACGAAGTGTCCCTAGGTTTTATTCTTCCATTTTCCAGGCTTATGACGTCCCAAGTAGCTTTAATTTTGCTGTTAGATTTAAGAATTTTATTACGAATATAAATGGATTTAGCCTGGATGCACACTTTTTTAAATACTTTTGAATAATTACGTACATACAAGATAAATTGAGGACTTAAATCAAACCTTTTCATGTCGTACAATTCATATAGGCGTTTCCTACTTTTGAAGATGCCTGACGTAGCCCAGTCCCCAAAAGTCAGATGATCTTTATTGGTGCGTTTTTTTACCGGAAAAGTTTTATCAAATTCACTACTTAGCAAGTTAAAAAAGTTTGTGTACAGCTGGTCTGGATCCTTTGGCGTATAAGAAATCCTAGGTATATTTTGAATCAAAGAACTTTTAAACTTATCCAATTGGGTACTAAAAATTGGCCTGTATTTAGTCTCACTAATTCTAATACTTTTAACATTGTCATTAAATGAAATCATTTGTCCTAGGTGGTCAGACGTTAAGTTCGATATGACTGATTTCTGCACTGGTTCACAGTTACAGAAAATATTGTCAATACATGTTGCAGAGCTAGCAGCTATCCTAGTAGGCTCCAGATACTGACTGTGGAGATTAAAAGACTTAAATAATGAGTCCAATTTAATACTGATAGGTGAATTAAGCAAAATGTTAACGTTAAAATCTCCACACACTACAATGGATTTTTTTTTACTGTCCAGTTTCCTTAAAACCTCTTCCATAGTCACTTCAAATATGTTAAAATCGCCTGAAGGAGGCCTGTATACACATACTATTATGAAGCTCTTAAGTTCCACACAAGATAATTCCACAACTTGCTCTGATGACAAATTTACTATGTCCCTACGTTCCTTACATTGGATGTCATTTTTAACAAGTATAAGAGAGCCACCCCTTATGGCAGTCTTCCTCTTAAAAGCACTAATTAATTGAAAATTATTTAAATTAAAAGATTCATCTGCATCCCTAAGCCAGTGTTCCGATAAACATAAAATATGTATGCCATTACTGCGTAAAAATAACTCTAGTTCTAAATCTTTGCCAGCCAGGCCTTGTATATTTTGATGAACTATATTTAATGAATTAGACCTGACTTTTGTCTCAACACTCAGTTTAAATCTGAGGATGTAGTCATATTATTATAAAAACTATTAGTAAATCTACTAATGCGTACTGATATTGAATTTGAACAATTCTTTTTTATTTTATCAACTAGTAAACTAGCTAATTGTTTCTTGTATCTGATTGTCAGATACAGAGGGTCCGAAGTCAATGTAAAGTTATTAATAAATTTATTAATGTCAAAAAATATAAATTCGTCTCTATGACGACATGTCAAATTGTATAAATTTACATTCAACTGATGAATGAAATTATTTTGAGCAGGACTTAAGCTCTTAGAATATGGGAATGCACCTAACATTAATTTACAACCATATTCTTTTTTAATTTTTAGGAGATATTTAATATTTTTGTTGATCTCCGGCATTCCTATATTACTGCTATCCCCAAATAATATAGTCACAATTGAATTTGTATTTAAGCTAATATGATCAATTTTTTTAATTAGTTCTGTATAAGAAGACCCCGGATAACAGAGATTAGTAACATTATCTTCTGTTTCCATACTAATCAAAGAACCTAGGCCTTGCCCTATCTTGTCAGACAGAACAATAACTTGTTGGCCTAAATGGGATGGTGCAGTGTTGAGTGGTTGTGTGTGTGTATTGGTGTTGGGCGAGGTAAGTGAGTCTCGCGGTTCGACTGGAGCTTGTGGTTTGCAAGCATATTAGCAATACAGCCACAAACATAAGTTTTAACTGATATGGTAAGACTGTAAGATTACCTGATTTTATTGGACAAAACATAATTAGGTCCTTTGTTATTCTTCATCTAGGAAAATATGAAAAACCGATTGTTGTATTGCTTAAATAGATCTTAAGTTCACGTCTCCTATTTTCTGCCTCGAAACCTCGGAACAATACTTGGTTTTATCTTCAGATTGTCTTAAGTCCGTACTCTATGCCGTCACCCTCCAAAAATGTGCGACTTCGTAGTACGGTGCGTATCAACAAATTTTTCGGTATATAAACGAATCAGTGAAATGTTATAACAACAATCGTCATCAACGTGGCTCACGTTGTAGACAAACAATACAACAAGCCAAATATTAGATCAAAATGAATCTGGTACGTTTTGTGACAGTATTCGTGATTAGTTTGGTGAAAGTTTCAGTGAGGATTGTGAAGTGATATGATAATTATAGGATAACGTTATGTGGTTTACGGAATTGTTTTAGTTTTCCACTTTGGATCTATTAACTTCTTAATGGAAACGAATGGAAAATGCGATAATTTTCATGTTATAAGACGACAGAAAATGTAGCTTAGAAGTGGTGAAAAAATTACGTTACTAGTTTGCAAGTTTGCACAAATGTTGCACAAATGAACCCTAAAGGCACATTTGAAAATATTGAGATCAATAACGAACTTCTTTTATTCTAACACAATGAAATAGCAACCGAAAATATAATTGTGGTTTTTAAATTATGTAACTTAGTCACCCTTTAACTGCTTTTGAAAGTCTACTTGATCTGATAAATATACGGTTTTAAAAAGATCCACAAACACTCGATGCGAAAGCACCACTGTTTTTGTAACCAAACATCTATAAAATTATTTTCATATCATAAAAATAGGTAGTTATATTTTTCGATTTGCTCTTTTTGAGTACATAACTATAAATAGTAAATTACTTTGTAGGTGTTCTTACTCCTCGCTGCAATTCTTGCGGCTGCATCATCCAAACCAACCGCGAACATCCAACCAGCGGAGAGCTATGCGAAAGCAGCGGAGCTCTACCAATCAGCGCTCGAGCTGCAGCAGCAAGGCCTGTATTCTGACCAATCACAGGCTCACGTGAATGAAGATGTGGCCTATCAGAGCCAAGGATCAGCGGAGAAGAACGCGAAGATCGTGAGCTACAAGATGGGCAATGACGGCCATAACTACGAGTACCAGTATGAAACTGATAACGGTAAGTATTTTCTTTTGTTTATGATTTATTAAGCTAGCACTTATTTTTATGACAAGAAAAGATGAGGAAGGTTTACGGTTTGAAGAGATTAACATTAAATCTAGTAACTGACTCACAATTTTTTTTACAATTTCATCTCATTTTATTAAATTGTGTTTTTATCGAGCAGAAATTACATTATATAAGCAATATAGGCACACTAATGAATGCCATCAATTTTAAAACACAATTTCCTTCAGTACAGTTTTACCTCATACTTACTTACCTAAATAAATGTAACAAATCATAACTTTTAATTCAACATTTTCCCATTGTTTTTAAGGCATAAGGCACCTCGTACCTGTCAACCTTAATCAATTTAACTTATTGATTCTTTTAATTGAACAGTTTCCCATTCTCTTTCAAGGCATAAAAGCTCAAGAAATAGGCCAGACGGGTCACGAAGGCACACAGGCCCAGGGCGGCTACTCCTACACCGGTGATGATGGCCACGTCTACACGGTGACTTACACGGCCGATGAGAACGGGTTCAGGGCGTCTGGAGCTCACCTGCCAACCCCCCCTCCGATACCTGAGGCTATAGCTAAAGCGCTGGAAGAGAACGCACAAAACGAGGCTAATGGTGTCTTCGATGATGGTAAAGATACTGTTTTATTGAATGAATGAATATATTTATTTCAACCAACAAGGATCATAATACACGCTCAAATAATGTCATATCTATTATGTCATATCAATTATTTCCAGAATTGAGTATCTTATAGTTAGTATATATATAAAATAGTAAAAAAAAAACTGACGACAAGTTTCGCAAAATCAAAAATGTATACCACTTCTTTATATTTGGCGATTAAATTAATACTTACTATTGAAGTGAAGGCATTAGCAAAGCTTAAATTGAAGCAATGATCCTTTAAAAATGCAATGTCTCTACGTCTGTTTCGACAATAATTGTTAAGAAATAACTAATGATTGGTATTTCTCCACACCACATATTTGTATTTTTAATCTTTTTCTTGTGTGTTCTTTTACACGGTGTTTTGTTTCATTTTAGGTAAATACAAACCTGAAGCCGATCAAGGTTATCAGCATTACGAAGAAAATCAGCAACAAAACACTGAACACCATATATCTCAGCCAATCCAACAGACTGAGCACGCATCTCTCCAGATTCAGAACAATGAGCACCATGTAGCGACGCCAGTTCAACAGACACATCACCAGATCTCTCAACATGTTCAACACCAAATCTCTCAGCCAATTCAACACCAAGTATCTCAACAGATTCAACACCACTTACCTCAACAAATTCAACACCACATTCCTCAACAAGTTCATCACCAAATATCTGAACAAGTTCAACACCAAATATCTCAGCCAATACAACACCAGATAACTGTTCCTTCTGAACACCAAATTGCTCTGCCAGTTCAGCACCTTACTCTTCCATCCCACCACCAGGTGGCTCTTCCTCAGCGCCAATTATCTCTACAACCTCAACTCCAGCTATTTCCCTCTCCAGTTGTCGAACATCAGTTCAAGCGACCAATTCAGCAAGTAGAACATCAGGTCTTCCGTCCAATTCAACAGATTGAACACCAGGTCTCACGCCCAATTCAACAGGTCGAGCATCATATTCCCCAACACAACTTCCAACAGCAAATAACTCAACCGATTCATATCAACAGACACTCATCCCAATCTATCCAGAATATTCCTCACCCAGTACCCCAAATTCAGCGTACTGAGTACTACACTTACCACCCCACCCCAAGCAATGGCCATCAGGGTCAACAGAACTTAGATCAGCATAATGATCAAGCTCAAAGGATCACTTACCATATTTCTCAGCCCATTCAAGCAATCCACAGGGGACAACCCTTCCAGTTGGCTCAACGTCGTAACCAATTTCAAGGAGTCAAGGGACTTCAAGGAATCTAGATTGGTTAGTCAGCAATAGTCTTCTTTCTGTTCTAGTCTTTAATCTTATGTTAGAAAGCAAGAAGCTCAGCTTTACTTAAACGCTAGTGTTTGTATCAGATTCAGAAGCTTTCTAGTATGCTTAGGTAAATTTCACAAAAATATGCGAGTACGTAGTACAAAATTTAGATAAACGCGGTTTTAATTCATAATATTTTATGGTGGATAATTTGTCGTTTGATTGTTGCGAAAAATGTTACAAAGTCACAATGTGGAATTTATAACTATTCCTTAAACACATAATTTCTGATTATGTTTCATTAACAATTCCATACATTAAGTACATTTAATATCTTCATACTTAATCCGTACTCTTGCAAATATTTATCTCATTATTCATAATAATTTAACAACTTAAATGATGATGACTGATACGAGTATTATGTTCTTTAGGTGTATTATTAATACTAAGAAAATAAATTATTTACTATTAAACGTAAATTAGCGTCGTAAATAAGCATTTTCTGTTATTAAGCGTGAAGTAAATTAATAAGTTATGCTCGTAAGTCATACAGTTAGCAAATGTTGGATGAAACATATCATGAAGAAATATAGTAACAAGCTTTCGAAAAAAGTGGAAAAAGCTTTTTTAATAAAACAAAAATGAAATGCATCAGGCAATTATAAAAAAAAACCATGAACCAAAAAAGAGTGCATTATTTTGCACCTTTTGCATCATTAATGGGCTCTTTGTATAATTCATACGAAATTCTAACTTTACATTTAGCTACAATGTGTAAAAAACAGTGATTAACAACTAAATAAATTATCACTACATTGATACGTCTGCAACTCTAAATTACACTCATAAAATTTTGAACCGTTCAAGTTGAATGTCTTAACCTTCACCATAACATAAAAGATGTTGAAAAGTACATAAACCAAACCGAACTAATCGGACCAAAGCCGTATCTAATTTTAGGGGTAAAATATGAGGTGAAAAATTCCAAATTACCATTGTTGTTCCTTTACTTTTGTTATTTTGTGAATAAGAATAAATCATTTTAATGATACTTTGCTTTTATTTTATTATACATATTTCCCTCCTTCTATTTGAACACGATTTACCAAATCCAATCTAAGAAACACTTCCAGTAAAGAAGTTAACAAATCTAATAAATATTATGTACTTTAATTTTTGTGTATGAACTACTATGCAATTGGCAGCTAAGCTTCCCCTACCAATTACCAACTTCCAGCTACCCCTACTTACCATCCAGTCAATAATGTTTATTCTGTGTCTGAGTATTAATTTGGATTTATATTGTTGCCTTCCGCCCGCGACTTCGTCCCCGTCCGGTCCCGTCCCTTAGTTTAGTCATATTTTTTTTTTGCCTAAAAACCATCCTTGGACACAAAACAACAATTTAAAAAAATAGGATTTATACATATATAAGATTTACCAATATAAGTATGCAACTTCATATTATTATCTCACTAGCGGCCGCCCGCGGCTTCGCCCGCGTTATATTCGGGGTCGCACAATGTTCCTTTTCTGGACACAGAGGAGAACTCGAAACGGACTTTTACACGTTATACGTTACTCCCGTTCCCGTGGGAATCTGTTGCAGCTAAGCTATACATTTACTAAGCTATCTGCATGCCTAATTTCAAGCGTCTAACTTGAGCAGTTTCGACTTTTCATACAAATGTTTTTTCCTGCTAACTCCAGTCTCCAGTCGGGAATTTCTTTCTTAGTGCACCTCTACGGTACCTAAGCTACGTCCATTCCTAATTTCAAGTGCCTACGTTAAGCCGTTTAGGCTGTGCGATGATATGACAATCAGTCAGTTTCTCCTTTTATATATTTAGATGAGATTTTTTTTTAAAAACAAACTTAAATTCACTTAAAAGTAAAAAATATTATACTTTTAAGAATTTTCCATTTGCCTTAATCAAAGTAACTGAAGCTGGTGCTTTTTTTTTGTTTTTTGGGAAGGCACCGAAAATTATTTTTTACTTTTATTATTTTTTTTTTTATTTTCTGTTAATCTGAATGAGGTAACTTAATATGGGTAGACCTAATATTGTGCTGCTCATATGAGACAGTGCCTTTTACGGTCGGTCAATTTGTTGAGCACGTACTTAATGTAAATGTCAGACTTTCAGTTTTTTTACGGATGCCACAGTCAGAACTGGACCAGATTGCTATGGGACCAAATTAGAAGCACCAGCTTTCAAATAAAATCACAAACATCCAAATCGGTTCACCCAGGCTAAAGTTATGAGGAAACAAATATGTAAAAAAAAATACAGTCGGTCAGGAGTCAGTAAAAAATGATATTAGTAGAACTATTACAGGCGGCTGCTAGTACATATAAAACACACACGTTCATTTGACGCCGAAAACCACGCGGACGGAGTCGCGGGCGGCCGCTAGTATATATATATATATATATATATATATATATATATATATATATATATATATATATATAGTATATAATTGATTTATTTGCTTAAATATGTGTAACCTAATGTGTGCTACTAATATGAGACAGCGCCGTTTACGGACGGCCCTTGGCCAATAAAAGATTCATTCGAGTATTGTTGATTTGCTCCTAAGATTTGAAGAGTTCCGTCGCTCTTTCATAGATCCTATTATGAAAACCTTACCAAACTCTTATCAAACTGCCATTAAATAACATCATTTCCAATAAATAAATAAAAAAGAACCATCGAAATCGATTTATTGTGCATTTGTTGAGCTCAAACTAAATGTAAATTTCAGACAAAAAATACAAACGACTTGAGAACCTCCTCCTTTTTTTGAAGTCGGTTAAAAAGTAGCCTAAGTTACTCATCATCCCTTCAACTATCTCCTCTTAAAAAATCACGTCAATCCGTCTCTCCGTTTTGCCGTGAAAGAAAGACAAACATACAGACGGACAGACACACTTCCCATTTTTATAATAAAAAAATAAAAAAATAAATATATAGTAATACATATAATATTAGTATATTAGTATGGATATAGTAATATACTATATAGTAATATAGTATTTATAATATTATAGTATACAGAATAGAAGTATAGTATAGTATGAATTAGTGTGGAATTATGGATAGCGGCCGCCCACGACTTTGTCCGCGTGGATATCGGATTTCACGATACAAATGTTTTTTCCCGCTTACTCCCGTTCCCGTGAGAATTTTGCAATATCCTTTTGCTACTTAGCATTAAGTTTACTAAGGGACCTGCATGCCAAATTTTAAGCGTCTATATATAAGTAGTATAGATTTTCCATACAAACTTTCACCCCCCATTTTAGAGAAGTGGGGGGTTGGAATGGGTCAAAAAGTAGCCTATGTTACTCTCCATCCCTTCAACTATCTCCACTAAAAAAATCACGTCAATCCGTCGCTCCGTTTTGCCGTGAAAGAAAGACAAACATACAGACAGACAGACAGACAGACAGACACACTTTCCCATTTATAATATTAAAGTATGGATATGGATTATAATCATCGTCAGTTTTACTGTAGTCAACAGTTTGATGTAGGCCTGTCTTCTCGAAATGTCCCATAGTCGCTTTTTACGACATCCTCTTCTAGTCCTAGTCCAAGGAATATCTATCGTCTATACTAATATATAAAGCTGAAGAGTTTGTTTGTATGTTTGTTTGTTTGAACGCGCTAATCTCAGGAAGAAGTGGTTCGATTTGATTTTTTTTTTGTGTTCGGTAGGCTATTTGATGAGGTAGGCTTTAGGCTATTTTAAATTGTAATCCACGCGGACGGAGTCGCGTGCGGCCGCTATATCAAATAATTCGCACACATTTCCCTGACACTGTGACTAATGCATCAAATAGGCGTCTTACTCGTTGGAATGCAGACGAACAACGGATGCGTCCTTGCAGGGGCGGTACCGATTGCATTTGCAAGCGCACGCTCATCCGATAATACTGAAGTGAAGTAGTTTAAACAAACCTTATACTCGGCCTCTTCCAAAAAATAAATTAAAGTTTTATTTTCTATAGATCTTAAAGCTCTTAAACTAATTGCTAGGATGTATGGCTCCAAAAATAATATTATTTTTGGAACATACACTCTCTAACCTTAAATCCTTTTTTTCCTTGGCAGCCGATCTTACGATCAGTCAGTTTTTCAGGAATTATTTTATTATGCACAAGTAAGTGCGAAACCTCAGATGCACTCCCTATTCTCTCACTCCCATATTTCGGTGGTCATCAATCTGACACGGCCGTAGAAAGATCGGGCGCTGCTCTGGACCAACGGCTTAACGGATGAGCTCCAGATTATTTTTTTCGGTCACCCATCCGATGACTGGCCGCTGAGAAAGTTGCTTGACTTAGCAATCGTAGGCTGAGCGTGCTAACCACTGCACAATCGAGCAACACACCCTTATATAAATAATTATTGAACTATTTCCCTGACACTGTGACTAATGCTTCAAATAGGTGTCTTACTCGTTGGAATGCAGACGAACAACGGATGCGTCCTTGCAGGGGCGGTACCGATTGCATTTGCAAGCTCACGCTCATCCGATAATACCAAAGATTAGTTTTGATGACTTTTATCGAGCAATTTGTAGGTCGAAAGATTCACAGTGTTAGTGAAACGACTGGTAATTTTGGGAAGTAACCTTGCTTGCGTTTATATTGCCTGATCAATCAAGTTTGGCTTGGGATTTGGAACAGAATTAGTAAAATTAACAATGCTACATTAGATGTTGACCCGGTGAACTTCGTATCACAATTAGTGTCATAAGGTTTGAAAGGTAGGATAGTTTGTTAGAAAAATTAAGTGGTAGTTTTTAGTTCAGTTTTCGATTTTTTTCAATATTTTCTTTTTGTTTAAACCTTCCCTGGACTACCACAACTTTTAAAAGACCAAAATGAGTCAATTCGTTTTAACCTTACATTTCTTCATCAGCTAATTGTATTCTACTGTTGGATGTGACCTACACCCCTGAAATATCTCTTATTGTCTTCTTACGACACCTATAGAGATATGCCTAAAATATTAGCACTTTACGGCAACATGCGAGTTATTCAGCTTAATTTTCCCTATTTTTACAAAAGTTGTTAACTGTTACAAATAATAACTTTGCCACACAGTTTCGTATTCAACATTAGTTCAACAGTATGAGTACAATTACCCACATACGATGCCTTTAGCGACAAAATCAAATGGGAATTTAAATCAGTGTAAGTCACAACCCACACACTAGACAGAATTTTCGTAACAAAGAGCTTGCTAATACTACGGCCGTTTTTATTGCTCTTTAATCAAACTCTGTACTTCTTGGGCAATTTACTTAACAGGTCTCGATATTAGTTCTATGCCCCGGGCAACTTGTTACAAGCAAGGTGTTGTAATGTCAGAGGGTATAGTGCACCGTTCCAAGAACAAGAATGTGGTCGACTGCGTGGATTTAAATCGAAAGAAATGAAATAAAATGATATGACTTGAAATAAAGAATTGAAATGAAATTAAAAAAAATATTCAGAAATTTGATTCACTTAGTTATTTCTTTTGCACGTCAAAATGTCCTGATATCAGGAAACTGTGGAATTATTTTGACCGGCCTGTTGGTCTAGCGGTCAGAGACCCTGGCTACAAAACTAAGTGTCGCGGGTTCGAATCCCGCTAGAGACAAATATTGGTGTCAGCATTTGTACTCGAGTCAAGATATTTATAAAAGTATGTGTATCCGTTCCTTAGCATCCATAGTACAAGCTTACAGCTTTATTTAAGGCTAGGCAATTGGTGTGTCAATCCAAAAAATATATTATTATTTGTTTTTTTAGTGCAAACAGAGACGGGTCAATGTATGACGAAGGCACATCTAACGACTTACATCGATGGCCAACTAGCGTTTGCTACCGTAGATTAGTTTGTGGAAATTCATTATTTGTATAGGGCACTGTAGGGCAGTGGGTCACAGGAACCATTTATGTAGGTATCATAATTGTAGTAAATGCCTTTGTGTTCGTAATAATATTAGGTTAGCAATGTAAGTGAATTTTTAAATAGATATTATATTTTCATTAAAAATAATGTTAAAAAAAATCTTGACTAAATAATAATGCATCAATTTAAATAATACATTTATTTAAAAAAGCCTATTTAAAAGTTAGTTACCAAATATTTGATAAGCACAACATAATATAAAGTACCTGTTTAGTATGTTTAGTATTGATCAATAAAAAGATAAATATCTACTTTCAACGTTCAACTTAGTTGATTATCCATACCTTTTTTCTGACAGTATATCAAGACTCCAAAACATTTTATATACACACATCAACATTATCTAGGGATATCTACATATCATCAAATATCTTAAATACTATTAGGAATTCGCTAATACTGTAAATGGAAAAATTATAGAGAATTTTATAGTTTTTAATAAGAAATTAAAAAGAATGTGATTTTAATTTTATTTTTAAAAATAATTTACTTTTTATCGCCCTAGGTAAATTTGTGTGGTAGAAAATCTGCGTTTTTTTTTAATTAAATGATCAAATTTAATTCAAATTAACAATTTCATTAATTTAATCAGTGTTGCCACCTCTCACGTTTATTATAGCATCAGTATCACTTATCAATGCTTAAAATTAAGTTGTTAAGGTCTTGTTGCGTTATGAGACCCCCATGCTCTTTCAAAGTGATGGTGAAGTTGTTGTACTGTCTTGGAATTTGGTGGGAAATGTCTTAAAACTCATTGATGTAACATGCGGCACGCATGCTTGATAGGATTTAAGCCGAACGACTGAGCAGGGCAATCCAAAACTTGGATATCGTAGTCTCGTAGAGCGGCCGGCACCTTCCGCGCCGCATGGGAATTAGCACTGTCGTTCATGGTTATAAATTCCTGGCTGTTTTGGACTTTGTTTAGGACAGTGACAGATTTTACTACCTTTTGGAGATGTTTTTGTTTAGTCATGATGAACTGGATACAAACGAGCTGGGTTCGTTTACCCAGAAAAAATCCTCCTAAAACCATTATTGTCCCGCCTTGGTATAAGTGGACTTCCTAAGGGTGTCACAGACGGCTAATACTGTCAGGAGTTCTCAAAACGCGTGTTCTTCTTGAATCTGGATAAAATCTGTAGCGGGAGTCATCGGTTTACAGCATCACAGACCAAGGGTCGTCAATCCATGGAAAATTTTCCTAAGACCAAGAAAGACGCTTACCGCGATTGCCCCATCACAATGCTGGTACACGTAGCGGTTGTCCAACATGAAGACCCACTTCATGCAAACCCCTTTGCACGGTTTGGTCCCTTTCCAGCAGCTGATGGTCCTCCTGGAGCCTTTTTACTAGTCGCATCGCTGTGATGTTTGGTCGTCCTCTAGCAGTCTTTTGGTAAAATTGATCCTGCGTCTGGGTAGTAATGCGATTTCTGTTTTAGTGCCGTTCAACCACGTTCTCAAGACTGCGATAATTGCGCCAAAACCTTGGTAACATGTTTTGTTTGGTGGTTAGGGCCTCGGCAATGACGCGTTCGAAGGAAACACTTTCTTACAAGTCCACGGATCGCAACATTTCATTTCAACTCAAATGATGCCGTTACATTACTCTTAAAAGAACACTCAACAAGTTTCATAAAAAAGAATTAAAAAAAACATCACTTTTCTTTAGTAAAATATCAAAAAAACAATTTTAATTTTCATACACTTTTCCCGTGCGGAGGGAACTACCAATATTTTTTTGCCATTCTTTTGTTTTTCTATAAAAATATATTTTTTTTATAAAAATAGAATAAAATACCTTTCAATCGATATATAAACTTCATATAAATATATTATAGAATTAACAATATAACGTTGTTTATAATATACAATTAAGATATCCCTAGATTTTGTTGATGTGTGTATAAAGAGGCATCTACTCAAAGCCTATAACAACTAATTCATCAAGATAACACGAGTTTTGCCGAAAACGGCAATATAATGCGGACTTTCTTTCCAAATCGCGGATGACATTCAAATGCCAAGGTAGTGCATTAGACTGTCAAAACCACATGTTACACCTTAGCAAGTTGAGTCATTAGTTACATTCGTACCGCAGTAAACGCTGTGGGCCCGAAGTATAAAGTCAAAACGCCAATTTCCTTGACTCACTAAGGCACCGGAGGGACACTGTCTGATTCTTAGCAGGTATTGGGTCATCTTAAGAGGGTCCTGCATAAGACGACAACTCCTGCGGTCTCGGAGTAAGCGTAAAGGCAATTTGCTTTAAAAAAAAAGTGCAAAAAATTAAAGCAACATTCATAATTCTATGACAATCAACTATACTGATGTCTCTGTGGTGAAGTGGTAAAAGGGTTGTCCTTAAAAACTTCGGGTTCAAATCCTGCGGGAAACATTTCAGTTTGGGTTCGTTTTCTTAGTTTGGTTAGGACATTGCAGTCCGATAAGAAATATGATGTAGTGGTCCCGACTATGATCTTAATGGTCTGGTTTCCCTTGTAAGAGTTACTGAAATTAGACGGCAGTCGCTCCATTGTAATAACCAAGATTGTCAGTTTAGGATCACAATCGTAGCGTACCCTGGGCTCCGAGGCAATGACCGAGGATGCAACCTGGAGAGACACTAAGTTGATGATGATAATAATGATTCTATGACAATAGTCTTGTTTTTTTTAATTTACTTATTATTTTACTGCAGTCACCAACCCGCCTGCTAAACGTCTATGATTATTTCCAAGGAGTTATTCGTAGTAAAGGCTAATGATAAGACAATACAATCATTTTTGCGGTCACAAGATCAAGCATTTACTAATTTGAATATTTTGCATATCGACATATAATTACTGCGAAGTCTAGAACACTAAATCACCGAAATTGCCACATATGTATATTATAATGTTTATAATAATTTTAAACAAAAAATTAGATCGGATTCAAGGCTCATTTAAATTAGTAAAACAACATTTTTTGCATGTATCTAGTATGAACAATTTAAATCATATTCAAGGCTTATTTGTTTTCATGGAGGCAAATGAGCCAGGGTCACCTGATTGTAAGTAATTACCGCCACCCATGAATATTTAGAATTCTTGCATGCTCTTGGAACCCCATTTGTGTATCTCAGTTTAAATTGTACTGATATGATTTATAAGAATAAACAAACTTATGCTTACGCATGCGCTTGTGCACCATGCTTTTGTACCTTCATTTGTGAGATGCGCCCGTTTGTCTAGAGGTCCGAGTCTATGGCTACAAAACATAAGTCACGGGTTCGAATCCCGCTAGGGGCAAATGTTTGCGTGATGAACATCGGCATTTGTACTTGAGTTATGGATGTTTAATAAACGTATAAAAGTATGACTATCCGTTCCCTAGATTCCATGGCACAAGCTACTAGCTTATTTAGGGCTAGGCAATTGGTGTGTTAGTGCAAAAAAAATAATTTAATTCTCTCTATCTTCCTACCTATAGGTAGGAAATTTGACGTGTAACTGCCCTTACGCACTTCGATATGCCCTGCGCCCTTTAATTACAAAACTTGATCACGGTTCTGGCCTTGACTAAGCGGTAATTTAATCATGTAGTCATTACACCGGTGGCAATGTTGCTTCACGCATTTGACCATTGACCAATGACAGCTAAATGATCGACTTGGATGAATTGATTTAGCAGCGGTAATTGACAGATGCGGGCCAATTAAGTGATGACTTTATTAAAGTGATGAGTGATGGGATGGTTTGAATGTGTGAAAGTAGTAAAAAGACGAGAAATAAAAGAAAGGTAATGTGTAGCATATTGTTATAATGATCATGTGTCAATAGACAGTTAATTAATAAAAGTCACATTGAAAATGAGTTTATTCTTTTTTCACAATATACTTTAGTATATAATATTCGGGTTTTTAAAAGAGTTGCTCTACTGCAATGGAGTTTCAATACTCCTAGATTTTACCTAGATCCAAAAGACAAATTATGTTTATAAACATTCACA
Organism: Nomophila noctuella; assembly: GCA_958496325.1. Classification (NCBI taxonomy): domain Eukaryota; kingdom Metazoa; phylum Arthropoda; class Insecta; order Lepidoptera; family Crambidae; genus Nomophila; species Nomophila noctuella. The sequence continues at coordinate 1,333,727 of OY292498.1, forward strand.
CTTAGAATGTAGAAAATAATCCCGAACTGAAATTAATGGAGTTACAAACTGACAAAAAAAAATACTTTTCAAATATACTTTATAAGTCTACGTGATTGAAATGTCAGAAATACAATAATTTATCTATATAAATTATACCAAATGCCACGTATTATATCAAATTACGGTTAAAACCTTGCACTGTTTTTTCACATTTGAGAATCTCATTCCAACTGGATTGAAATAGAACGACTAACACTGATGATCATTAATCATAAATCAGTGCTGGTATAATTGATAAAAAATATAAATGTGATTGGAAACTCAACCTAAATACGATTACAATAAGAACCACAAAATCTTGAAACATAAAGTTCGATAGGCGTAGGCCTTTGAGGGAAATTAGTGTAATTTGTGACCTTTTAGCCAAGTTAAGAAATGTGAGATAAAAACTATTAAGTGTTTTAGACGATAGTCTAAGTTGAAATACATAAAGATTATAGATTTTAGCCGCATGCTTTAAAATGCAAAGTTGAGCTTAAAGCCTTTCTCGACAGATAGACTATCAAACAGACAAATATTTTTTTAATTAGAACCAGTAGTTCCTGAGATTAAAGCGTTGTAACAAACAAAATAATTGGCCTTATTAAATTACTAGAGATGAAAAAAACAGTGGAACGCTGAAATGGAATCGTCGTACTCTAGACTCTCTTGTCAATCCTAGTGGTTCTACAATGTAGTAACAGTGTAACATGTCAATCTTTGTGCAACTTTAAGTTCAGTGCAGATTTCGACAGAAATAGGTACAAACGTAACTACATAATGTAACAAGTTACAAATATATTATGTAGTACACATGAGCTTAACCCAAACCAATGAACTGACAGCTCTGCCGTCAAAATCTATTTCAAATGTCAATATTGACATTAACATCGCTAACGGGTCAAAGTATGAACGTACCATTTAAATGCTTAGATATGCCCTGACACCAGATAATTGTGGCATTATTTTGACTGACGAGACTTACGTTCGTTACATGGTGTCAGTGGGATAAGAAGCGACTGTCTCTTTAATTTTAGTGCCAATTTTAGAGCGGGTCCAAGTATGGCCAGGGCATGATATCTATACAACGTTCATATTACAATGTTGAATGTTGCATTATTATGTTGGTACTCGTATTATCGCATTATAGCGAGTCAATCAAACGTAGTACGGTAAATTAGTGTTTAACAAATGCTAAGTATCATGGTTAAATTGGATGGATCAGCGGTGCCCTTTTAGCGATGATAGCTGCGATAAGATCTAAATTCGATAGTGCGTTAAGTACAAAATTGTATTGGCACTTTGAAATTAACGTAGTGTTCTCCTTACAAGAAGTTGTTCAAAATTTGGCGGTGCCTTCGTAAACTGGTCAAGCTGTGAGATCTTTAGAGTTGTAACCATTGGATTGGTGTAGGCCTCCTTCAGGTAACGCTATCTAGTTCTGTCCTGTACTGCTGCTATCCAATTTGCCCCTGAAGTGTTTATAATGTCGTCCTTCCAACGCAACTGTGGTACTCACATGGTGGTCTATAGGCTACCTAGAGGTAAAAACTCATTCATCGTTAAGCATTAAGGAGATTGAGTGTAATGAAAGTCTTTTTAAAGTATATATCCGTTAGATGATGTAACGGAAACATATATTACAACCGTTATCTATCTGTTTTATAGAATACTTCAAAACACAGCATTACAACCTATATTTACGTTGCGCCATCTTGCCAAATCATTCAGCACCACCCTCATTGATGTGTGGGTCTACAAACAATAGGTACTAATTGTTACAGTGAGTATTCCACTCATCTGACCTCCAGGCGATGATACCAACATCAAGCCTAATGTTTAAGGTCACGCTCACATTCTTTGTTTCTTTTCAGAAAGGTTAGGACTATGAAGTTCAAGGGACAGGAAAGGTTAGGGTATAATAAATATTAGTTACAGGTGTAACAAAAAATATCTGAGGGTATTATGGGGTTCAATGGGTAAAATACATTATTTATCCGCTCTGTAAGCCATGGAATCTTCATTTCCATTTTTACAGCAAATGTACCTACAACGAGCTAGCAATTTTTATTTTTTCATTTTAAGGATTATTTGGAGAATTCTTAGCCCAGTGTAATTGCAAAGCTCATGTAGGAAAAAATACTTTACTAGCAAAAGTTTAACATGGTAATCTAGATATCTGTATGATTTTAACATGTCAATGCTAATGACAAATCTCGACTTCAGTAGATAGAACGTTACTAATTGTACTCATAATATATATATAAATTTACAAATATACTACAAATACACATAAACAAGTGAACTGACACATTCTTTGTTTCTTATTCACAAAGGTTAGAACTATGAAGTTCAAGGGACGCAGGAAAGGTCAGAGCATCGTAATTATTGGGTGCAGAAGTATCTTGGAAACGATGTTGCTAGCTTAACGAATATAATTTTTACAGATGTAGAAAGATATTGCGGGATGTTAATTTTGACCGCGTCAAGGTGCAACTTATAATTTTGTAATTTCATGCTAAATGATATTGATTTCTTTTAAAAGGAAGGAAGTGCATGGCCTTTTTTAATTCAGGCTTTTCTTATATTTTACTGCGAAGGTGACTATTGTCTACCATTTTGTATTGTTTAAGTATCTGGGTAATCGTAAGGTACTGCTCATCCAGGGAATAGTTGGTAAAAAAAAATTGAGCACAGTTTTGGTTTGTGACCACTAGTTTTCGTGGACTCGGTGATTATCATCAATCATCAACAGCCTATCGCAGTCCACTGCTGGACATAGGCTCTCCTAGGGCGCTCCACTCAGCCCGATCCTCAGCGACTCAGCGGCTCGCATCCAGCTCCTGCCAGCCATCTTGCGCAGATCGTCACTCCACCTGGCCTGAGGGCGTCCTACACTGCGCTTTTTGGGACTCTTGCTAAAACTTAGGTTATCATCTTAAATAAAAGAATATCCATTATTGTAAGATTTCTAGTAGAAAATCTCAAATCTTATTTACATTGAAACCTGGCAACCCTAAAAAGGGTGAATGGGTATCACAGCGCTTATGCCGAGATGCATTGTCAGGCTAATACCGGCTATAAGTCACTCGTAAGGTGAATAGAGATGTGAAGATAACACTCAAGTGCTAGACAGTTTGTTAGACATTGCTTTTGATGTTGATCTAAATGATTATCTGGAATTGAAATGTTAGAATACATGGTTTGATATATATGGACGACCCGCTTGGTGTAATGGTCAAGATGTTGCCCATTACGCAAGAGGTCGCGGGTTCGATCCCTGCACAGGACAAACATTTGTGTGTATGAACATGTCTGTTTGTCCTGGTCTGGGTGTTATATGTATCTATTTAAGTATACATATTTACATTTGTTGTACATTTGTAATACCACTGTTGATTCTGACGTCTGTAACACAAGTGCTTAAGCTACTTAACACGGGGTCAGATCAATGTATGTGATATTGTGAAATATTTATTTATTTATTTACATAATAATTACGTGTAATGACTGAGACTCACCTGCAAGGATATACTATAGATATATGTTCATTATGTTTTGGTCCAGTTTCAAAATAAATTAATTATTTGGTCAACACTTTAATTGCTTAACCCCAAACTAAGCTCGAAGCTTGTACTATGGAAGCTAGGGAAGGATATACATACTTTTATTAACATCCATGAATTGAATAGACTACAAATGCCGATTTTCATCACACAAACATTTATCCCTAGCGGGATTCGAATCCGCGACCCTTGGTTTTGTATCGAGGGTCTCTGACCACAAGACCAGCGCGCCCTAGTGTTTATTTGTTGATGTTCAGTCGTTTCACCTCAAGCGTCTCTCGTCCCGCCTCCCGAATTGCATCAATACATTTTCATGATAATTATAATTACTTTTAAGTGAAATGAAGATAACATCTCGTTACCAATGGTGATAATGCCCCAAGACAAGAGTTTTACGAGTATATAAAAATAACGAAGAGCAATAAAAAACAAGCTAAATAATTAAATTAGTTTATGGTCAAATAGTATTAAAATACAGTAACATACTTTAAGTCCAATTCAAAAAAGCACAGATAAGGATTTGCATGCAGAAATTGTTTGAGTGTAACAGACAATGAAGTATGCGACCGATTGCATAATAACTGAATACGTAAAGAGAGAGCTCCTGATTGATTGATTGACTTGCTTATTACGGGGAGACGGATTATTGACAATGTAAAGCCTAGAATTTTTAGACACATAAGCTTTTACATAATAATAGTATTTGAATCATCGGCCACACATAAATGCTGCTAGCTAAGAAACGGAAAGCTATACTTAAATACTTTTATACACCTCCATGCCTCGAGCACAAATGCCGAAGTTCATCACACAAAAATTTGCCTCTAGCGGGATTCCAATCCGCGGCTCTAGTCTGTAGCCAGGGTTTCCGACAACTAGTCCAACGGGCCTGTTCATATAGGCATCATCCATAACCATATCTCTTAAGATTTGATTAAAAGATTCGATATCTAGTTGGGTAGGGCCTACGAGCAGTTCTCGTATGTAAATTCTTATCTTAATCAAATTATTAAAATAAATTCGTATGTAAATTCGCAATTGAATAATGTTAGTTTACTTTAGTTAGTTTTGACGTTTCAAAGGTGCTTGTTTGTGTGCATCCCAACTAATATTATAAATGCGAAAGTAACTCTGTCTGTCTGTCTATCTGTCTGTCTGTCTGTCTGTCTGTCTGTTACGCTTTCCCGCTTAAACCTCGCAACCGATTTTGATGAAATTTGGTACAGACAATCTTTAGACCCTGAGACAGAACATAGGCTACTTTTTATTTCGAAAAAAAGAAATCCACGCGGACGGAGTCGCGGGCGGCCGCTAGTGTTTGAATAAAGGTATTTTTGGTTTTGATTTTGATAGAGCGCCAGAGGATCAAGACGGCTTGAAAAATGAACTTAAAATATATATCTTGGCAGTCGACAATTTGAACAGCTCCTCTAACTCATTTATCTCTTTAACAGCACATTGGAAAAAGTGCAATTCTTTACGCCGCTTCAGCCGCCGAGAAAATGATGATGACAGAATGAAAAATGAAGTTTGCATGGGAACTTGGTGTTTTTCTAAAATAGAAAGCTAGCTCATATCATTCTCAACTTTATTATCTGAATTGCATTATAGGTAATTAGTATAGGTAATTAGTGACTGCTTCCGTGGTGTAGTGGTTAGAGCGCTGTGCTCAAAAACTACCAACTCGAAGGTCGTGGGTTCGAATCCCGCGGGGAACATTTTCACTTTGTGTTGGTTTTCCCAGTTTGGTTAGGACATTGCAGGCATGAATCACCTGATTGTCCGATAAGAATGATGATTCCGTGCTTCGGAAGGCACGTTAAGCCGTTGGTCCCGACTATGATCCAACTGGTCTGGTTTCCCTTGTGGTTACGGAGGTCAGACGACAGTCGCTCCATTGTAATAACCAGGCATGTCAATTCAAGATTATAGTCGCAGCGTACCCTGGGCTCCAAGGCAATGGCCGAGGATGCAACCGGGAGAGGCGCTAGGATCATGATGATGATGAGTCCAGTAATTTCGGAGCTTATAATACCAACAAAAAATTAATGTTTCGTCTTTATAATGTTTTATGAGAATCTATATACCTGCTTCAAAAAAACAATATGCAAATAGCATGCATATTTAACAAACATTAAACTTGATCTCAATTTGATTATTTAGAGGTTACTCTTAAATCCGTGTCATCAATTACAGACATTATTATAATTGACTAGATCTTGAAACTAGTGCACGGTGATAAAAACTAGTATTAATAGTTCCGGGATATCTTATTTTGACATTTAGAGCAATTATACATTATTTCAATTTTAAATAACTGACTTAAAAAAATTAATCCTTAGCAATAAAAATTAAACAAGTAAAAAACAAGCTTTAGTAATGTGAATTCAGTTATTATTAAACAAGCGTCTTGTTCAGATTTTTTTTTCTGTAGTTTTTTTGAATACTCACACCCTTTTGAGGAAAGAAAAACCGATCTTATATGAACCGAACATGCAGTTTTTTTAAACGCTCCCCTGTGTTCTTTCATATGAAGTCTACCAGTAACTACTAATATACTGATCTACGGTCAAATAAATCACTACAAAGCTTGATGAAAAAGACACGTATTTCTGAAAGTAACAACGGATGAAATGCCAGGACTTTCAAAACAGCGCATCGCCATACTGGCCCGGAAAATACTTTTAATCTAGTTTTTATTTTTAATGTAAGCGAGAAACAAACGATTAAGAGAGTCACCTTATGGTAAATGATGATCATCGCTGCCAATGGACATCTTTTTTTTCAGAAGGACGTGGCTGGTGGCCTTTGAAGGTTACTTCGACAGTTTAACCGGACAATTGTGGGAGCGGCAGGCTCACACCACAATCCAATGGACATCAACAACCACACAAGGGTCGCTGATTCGTTGCCTGCCTCTTAAACCCTCCCCAACTAAAAACTGGTATCTTGTGCCTATTTGAACGTACATTGCTATTTACCTGTCATATTGAGTATAATATTTGAATAGTTGTCCCAATAAACATCTTTAACACAGCAGTATACATTCAAAATATGATATCAAAATTGTGAACAAATTAAGTTCTCATGAACTTTTGACCTGACAAGATTGTCTATGTTACCTGATGAGTACCTCTGCATAACAACCAAATTCAAAGCTCTAACCTATCTTATTATATTTTTAATTAAAAAAATACATCAAATTGTGTGTGATTTGTTAAAATTATATAATCATTTGTTTTTTGCCTTCATTCACGATTATAAAATACGTTATTTGACTGATAGGTTAAACCACCTACGACCTACGTTTATTAAATATCAAAAACGTAAGCTTAAGGAGAAAGCTTTTTGATGTGAAGCTCATTTATTTATTTATTTATTCATAATTACTTTGGCATAATGTTATGTCTCATTATCGTCATCGTCAAAGCTTGGTCGATTTACTTTTTAAGCAGTTAAATACTCGATTTTCGTAGGTAACTTAATCGTATATATTAATTTAAATCATGATTATAATCTCTATATCCACCATTGTTATCTTAACAATCGTCCCTAAATACATCTGTCAACTTACGCAAAAAAAGAAGATAACATCCGATCCTCATATTTATTGGGAAAAGTAACATCATTACGAACTAGAATGAATTTTGTAACGACGCCTATGAGCCGTCTATATAAAAGGAGAGGTTCGTCTGTACGTTACATTCGTAGTTTCAACTTCGACCCGACATAACATAGCCATGATGAAGCTGGTAAGTTTTTTTACCACTGAAAGGAGTAGTCGTATTTCGTAAGATTGTGATAAGTGGGTTTTAGGAGGTCTAGACATGACCTTTGTGGTGATTTGACGGTTTTGTGTTACAAGGTCGTAGGGGATTTGAATCGCTTCCTTTTAGATGATTTGGGTTATTGACCTTATTATTTAAGTCTTTTTTTTTGTAAGTTTTTTATAATACATATTAAGTACGGGAAAGAAAGTAAAAAAAAATTAAACTGTAAAAATAATTAGTTGTAAATAGTAACGTCAAAAAAAATACTATTTTAATATTTACTTGAAGGAATGTTCTAATTTCTAACTTATTAAACAATCAAATTTTACATAATTAATAATTTGCCTTACTAATATAACTAACACCTCAGTAGTCATGTTTAAGTGCAGGGTCGACATTGTTAAGGTAAAAAGATAGACTCGGAAATTGCATTAAGATTTAATTTGATATAAACAAAAGTAACTATATTATTGATCTGACTTTCTCTTCAAATATTTATTCCTTTTTTAACAAATTTAAATACTCACTAGTTATAAGTCTCCTTTCAGAAAGTGATTGTTCTTCATATCATTATTTACATAATTTGAGAACAATAGCCTGTGTGGGTGTGACTATGATTATAACAGTTTCGTCACATATCTCTGAGAATTAACGTGTGGTAATTCGGCATTCTTTACACGAAAATTATGTTGTATTAATTTTGCTTTTTATATAATTTGTGTCAATGTGATTTGATGCCTTCCGTATAATTGTTTTCTATTTTAACAATCTCTTACGCTTGTACTAATTAACTAAAAAAATACTAGCACTAAATTAAGGCTTGATGGTTTTTAAAGCTTGTTGAAACAAGGTTTGAACTTAAACCAAGCTTGATTGAACTTGTGACGAATCTCAAAATGTCCTTATTTATTTTTCTTCCATATCGACACTTTTATTTTTCATTAGTTACACCTCTTAAATTTAAATGATCCGTAAATAAAAACACTGTGGCTTTGTACTTAATCACCAAGCTTACCAAATAGAGTAACCACAAACGCGGTTTATTATGTTAAAAATGCTCGGAAATCGAATCTAAGGTCACGGCCAAACTCTAACCACTAATGCATCAAAATAATTTATTTATTACCAACCATATTAATTAACTAGCTTAATCTCTCACAATTTCTAGTAGTCTTATCTTAAACCAGTTGTATTATGCATGTGATGTAACACTTACAAAACTTTAACATTATTGATTTGTGAATGATTTATTCTAGTTCTGATTAATTAACGGCCGTTTCATAAAAACCGGATATTAATTAATTTATGCTAATCATAACATAAGGCATGTAATTTAATTTGAAACTAATCTTAAAATGTCTTTATTCTATAGGCAAGCTTATTGCATTACGATAGACACACATTAGTAACATTCATATAGATATTAATTTATTTTTGGACGATTTTGGACTTTGTTTCGTCGACAAATAAAACATTTTTTTTCTTTACCTTAGCTATAAATAATTCCAGCCTTGACGCGGTGGGTGGACGGGCACTACTAAAAATTTCGAGTTACCCCTTCACCTACCAGTGGGTTAGAGTGGGTTAGCGGGTCATCGCCCATGAAATGGCTCATATATGTTAATCCGTTATTAAAGTTAATCCGTAACCGAGCCAGGCCCGTTGGCCGAGTGGCTAGAGACCCTGGCTACAAAACCAAAGGTCGCGGGTTCGAATCCCGCTAGGGGCAAATGTTTGTGTGATGAACATCGGCATTTGTACTCGAGTCATGGATGTTTATAAAAGTATTTAAGTATGTCTATCCGTTCCCTGGCATCCATAGTACAAGCTTCGAACTTAGTTTGGGGCTAGGCAATTGGTGTGTTAGTCCAAGGAATTTATTTATTATTATTTATTATCCTTATCTTCTCCGCCGGATCTTACATATGTAGCCTAATGACCTTTTTCTCCGCCAGATCCTCATCTCCACTCTCTTCGGCATCGCGGCTGCGGCCGGTGGCTACAACGCCTACCCCGAGGCCTCCAACAGGCCACAGGCCTCGTTCGAGAGGACCGCCAGGATCGTCGCCCTCGACTCCGACGTCAAAGAAGACTCCTTCAGATACAACTATGAGACAGAGAACGGTATCAAGGCTGAGGAGCAGGGGCGTGAGGTATGTATATGAAATAGGAAAGTTATTTAAAGCCCTAGAGAATAATCTTAATACGATCCACCAACATTCGTCTGGAGAAGTACCTCCACTTCACATAAGACCACAGTGAAGGAGCACTTCGTAACTGTTGAGTTATGTACCTGCTAGTGAGTAAGGTCGCCAGAGCTTAGTTGGGGAGGGTATGGGGTCTTATAGCTCGGAGGACTATCGAATGTATGTAAGTGCTTTTCAAGACTTACAGAAGCCAGTATAATATTCTATTGTTAACTGTACATAAAGTACCTACAACAAATAGAACTTTTTTTCAAGAAAGCTCAAACTCATCAGCTTATAGGTATATGAAACTTAGCGATGTTTACCTCAGAGACTGAGATAACACTGCATTGAGCGTTAAGCAAATAACAAAGAAAGAAATTCGTAAGATCCTTTAAGTATCTATGTAGGTTAGTGGTCAGAGCGCTTGCCCGGACCGCAAAAGCGCTGGCTTCGATTCCCGTCTGAGCCAGCTGAGATCAGATGTATTTTTCTTTGTCTATAATTTTGAAATCATGATGTTTACCTCAGTTGATTCAGTTAGTACGAAATCTCAATGATTATTGCATCTTATCTTTAAGTTAAAACAAGTTTATGATATCTTGAATTGAATTGAATTGAATTGAATCTAAACTTTTAAATTTTATAAGTTAGCAGGGAGTATGAATGCAATGTAATGATCAATTACATTGTATTGTATAATCAATACCATTTACCACGCAATTTTCACTTTTACAAAAATACAATACCAAAGTTACATAGGAGATATTACCCAATCTCGAAATCACAAAATGCAGGAATAATTTATCACTTCTCATTTTTGTTGGAACATTCCATTCATTACTACGATCAGATAAACGCATTTGATTTTATCTCGCGACAGTTAAGGCGTGTCATCGTTATGTCTCAATCGGGTTATGAAATAAGCTATCCGCCCTGGCCTCGCATGGGTTCAAAATGATATTATCAGTGTTTATCCAGTAAATAACGTTCCCCTTGATCATCACTTTAAAAAAAACCGCTTGAAAATAGGTTGCGTAGCTCTGCAGATTTAGTGTAAAAACACACTATGCGGAAAAACGCGCTTGAATTTACGTTACGTCGCGAAATTTGTAAAGAAAATGCTTGGCCGCCGAATTTTGGCCGCGTAATTTTGGCATAGTGTGTCCCTACCCTTAAGCATACCTATGTACAAACAGAAGGAAGCGAATTTGGTTTATATTATGAAGTGATAAACATTATATCGTATGGGTTTCGTATGTTAGCAAGGGATTGGAAGGGATTGGAAAATTAATGCAAGTTAATAAATAATTTTAATGCAATCAACGCGAAGCGTATATTCATTACATGAAAGGTAATCGACACGGGTCATAGATTTATCAATTTTAAATCTATAATTAAATGAATGTATTCAATATCTTACTGACAAAGTTATTGGTTAATTTCTCAACTTGTAGTATAAGTTTTACTGATATTCTGTAGTGAGCATATTTTCTATATTCGAGAATTGAGCTTGTACATTGGAATGTAAAATAAACTGTTCTTACAACGTGGACGTTGTAAGAACAGTTATTTTTTTTTCCTTATGTGACTTCCGCATACCCTAAGCTCATAAATTATACCGATACCACATGTTATTATGTTGCACTGACAGAAAATAAATAAGGTAAACTTTTAACTTGCCCAAAATGTTCCGTTGGCATCGCCATACCGGCCTGAAAGATACTTCACGCTTTTGATTATTCGGCATAAAAATGAATTGACCAACTTGTTCCTGGCACTCTACTCTTAAGTTCTCTTTGTTAGAATCCAGTACAGTTTGCAAATAAGTGCCCATCTTCTGCTGTCCTTACAATAACAATATTCACACCGGCCACAGTTCACTTGTCTTTCTGTTCTCCGCGGCCTCGGATAAAATGATAGCCCATCTAACACTTTGATAGGTCACGCGATATCCGTGAGAAAACGTTCAATTGTTGATTCATTTGCCGCTTAATTTTTCATTGACAAAAAGTTATTGAATGCGAATGGAAGTGCAACTTTAGGAAGTTAGGTTTAGAACAATTACGTTCAGAATATTACGCTGTTGCGTAAAGAACTTGGCTGATTCACGTGAGATTGCTTTTGAGAAAATATGAAATGAGTCGAATAAAAAAGGACGTCATATCAAAAATAAAATAATGGGTTGGAGTATTTTAACTAGTTTTAAAAAGAACTTTTCCATGGACTAATCGGTGTCCTTTCATTTCTAAATATATTTCTTGTCTATTTCCCTGAATCAGATTATGTATGATGGCAGATAAACAAAAAAAAACACTCCTTTTTATTTTACTTTTTTTTTTTTTTTTTTTTTTTGTGTTATGATAAAGGCGCATGTTTATTTTAGTATAAAATGTTTGAATGATTATTTTCTAAACAAATGGACCAAGGATGAGCAAACAAACACTAAATAACTAATAGGTTCCATCTAACCACAACAAATGTATTGTAATCAAACTGATTACATCGTAATTTGCCAACCAACTCTGTATGGCGTTTCCTAATTTATCATTTGATGCAAGTAATTTTATTTCATTGCAAACCACTGTTTTATTCGAGAATTTTATAGCTCAATTTTGCCAGCAAAATGCCAAAGTGTAGTGCGGGTCGATAAATTGCTTTGAATGTAGTAATAGCGTTGTAAGTATTTTTGAATAGATGAAACATGGATGCATTTTAAGTTTTTATAAACATAGTCAGTGTAGAATTCGGTTGCCGTACACATAATGTTATAGGTACTATAGATTAAAGCCTTCCTCGATCATCCAAGCAGAAAAAGATTTTTTTAATACGAGCCTGTGGTTCCTTATATTGGTGCGTTTAAACAAACAACAAACAAACAGCTAAATCTTCATCTCTATTACATCAGTTTAGATTATTATAGATGTTGTCTGACTCTTACCTGACTCTTGTCTGACTCTTGTCTATCTTTGTTGGATGCCTTTTGTAGTTTTTCTGCTTCTTTATGTGGATTAACGGTTATGCGGATTCGTCCCGGTACTTAATCCTCTAGACCATCGATGCCTTTTTAAGAGCGTCAGATTGTAAGTTGTATTGATATTACTGGCAAAACACGTAACGTAATCATCTGCAATTGAAATTTGACAGCTTAAATACTTAAACTGTGCTCTTAGGACACATAATTGATCTGATTTGTAGGTCACGCAAGCGATGGTCTCGTGAATCCATGCAAGGTAATACTTGCATAATTTGACCTTTCGAAGCGGTCGCTGCCCTTTAGACCACCTATCCTTTTAGGTTTAGACTTAGGTCCGGTTTTGCGATGAAATACTAGTTTACATTAACTGCGGCATTTCCTCGTGCGAAGTTAATATGGGTGTCTGTTTTGAAAGGCCTATTTGGTATTAGGTTAATGTGCAAGCAATCTGATATTAGACATTAATGTTTTTGCATTTGGCGTTGCGTTCACTGCTAGTGTGTAATGTTGGAAATAAAATTAGCATTCATATTGAAGACACACACTTTAGACGGCGGCGTTATTTTTCTTAAAACTCAGTTAATCTATTTCAGCTTGAAAGTGGATTTAAACATAGTGCACTTTTTTAAAAACATGGAAATAATCTAACTCACGTTTTATGTAGTTGGCGATCAAACTGGGCATCTTAGTTGAAAAGTTACCTACATATATTTTCCAAGGGTTGATAACACCTTAGGACTTTAGATTGTCCTTAATATTAACATTCATTATTTAAAATTATGCTGTAGGTTTGACACTACAATCAGAAAGTTTTGTTACAATTCAACATTATCAGGTAAAACTTTCAGTGCTGACAATTGGTTTAAACAGTGGTACACACAAATTCAAAGTAGTGTATTTCTGCAATTTGATTTACATAGACATTTTGGACGTCATATCTTATTTTACCCTTCCAACCAACCACATCAACCCAGCATACAAAGTATACCAAACTCTAAGTAGAACAAATACGCACAAATCTAAATTCCCAACTCTTTAATTTCAGGCTGACGGTATCGAAGCTCAGGGTGGCTTCCAGTACACCGGAGACGACGGTCAGGTCTACTCCATCAGCTACGCGGCTGGCCAGGGGGGATTCCAGCCCCAGGGAGCTCACCTCCCCACCGCGCCCCCCACTCCTGAGGCTATCCTGAAGGCGTTGGAGCAGAACGCTGCTGATGAAGCCGCTGGTATCATTGATGATGGTGAGTAAAATCCTTATCCTTTACTAATGTAATAAATTGCAAAGTGAGTTTATCTGTTTATTAGTTCCGCTTTCACGCTGTAACTCAACCGATTGCTTTGTAATTTTGAACACATAAAGTTAGAAGTCCGGATTAAATAACAGAAATAGGATAAAATATTTAAAAGATTGTTTATTTCTTTAATTACATTATAAACAGTAAATATTCTGGATGTTAAAAAAAAATCTATGTTGCTTCCAATGTTTCTACAATACGTTCAAAAAACGTTTTAAGATGAAAAAAAAATGTGATCACTTGAGAAGGTGTTACATTCAACTTTGAAGATTGAATGAGAAGTGTTAAGAGTAAGTCTATTTAATGCTATTCATTGATTTTAAAGTTGGTTCTAAATTACGAGGCTATAAGGTCAACACTATAAATTCCACACAATGGTCATTTTGTTGACCGATATATCTTATGTCACTTTACTATCCTATTTTATAGGCATTCCGACCTCTATTACGAATTGTTAAGTAATATCAACAGCAATAATCTTAGCAATACATTATCACTCATATACAGCTTCACAACAAAAGGCTTTATGATAAACAACTTTACTTGAATCACCCACGACGAAACATTCGTAGAGTCATGTTACAAAACTTTGATAGATTATACTCCCACACCTTAGCACTAAAACTTGCATCAAGATACTAACAAATTGCTATAAATCCGAGACTGTTTCGAATGCACGTATCCTTGTCGGAATACTTTCAAGAAGCGTGAACCGTTGTTGTTGTGTACAAAGAATCTTTTCAAAACACTATATTTTTGTTTTGGGATGCCTAAATTAAGAAATAGGTATAACGTTTATTTGAATAAAACTTTAGTTAAACCTATAAAGCCAGCTAAATAAAACTTTAGTTAGTACCTTTATAGACAGCTAAGAGATGATGAGCAGTTTGTTTAAGCAAGTATGATTTGAACATCTAGATTGTAAATGCACTTGAATCATCCTCTAGATAAATGTCTAGGATGGAATTTCTTTTCACTCTAATAGCTAAACGAAAGGAGAAAAATTATTTGGCATTATTTTTTTTTCAAAAACAAATCAGGCAATTTTTACAAATTAATGAAAAATATAAATCAGAATTAGATTGCACAAGGTAGCATCAATACAATCAGACCTTGGTGGAATAAGATCGCTACCAAAAGTTGTTGATCATGATCACTGATTAATAAATAAATTAATTCCATGCATCTGTATCGCATTATCAAATACTTAACATTTATCTAACCGCGGCCGTTGCGGTTCTAACCTTTAGTTTCGCAATGACCTTTCGCTCTGGATCCAACTCTTGGGAAACATTAACCATCATTCGGTTTCGGCCACGCCTTTAGTGTGTGGTCGAACGTTCTTTGTGTAGAACAAAGATGTTTAGAAGATATCGGTAGTTAATAATCTTTAGTTTTAAAGGAGATGTCCCAGAAATGTATGAAGCCTCGGCCTGGTCCATGTACGCTATATCTAAATATAGGCGAATAAGTGTACTACAGGTTTAACCACTCCAATTCTTATGGAAAACCTTAGTTTTTTGGCTGAAACAAAAAATTATACCACAATATTGCAACTCAGTACAATATGGCGGAGGACGCATTCATTGAGTAAAGTAAATATACCAAGACGCATCTTTGAAACTTGCATGACGTTTATGTCGTTTATCCGTCAGTTTATTTTTGTTTTGACAGTATGCAGTTTATTTCACAAAGTATTTATATTTTTAGGATACAAACGACCTAAAAAGGCTGGGTCCCAAAGCTGTAAATCACAGTAAAGAAAAAAATTACAGTTGCCATCTTTACGAAGTAAAGTGAACTAATCAGTATTTGATTTAATTTTTAAGCCATTAAACTACGGGTCAGAAATGTTTTATTGTATTTTTAATGGAAGTAGCAATATTTTACCGATTTTTTGGTACCACGTACATGGTGCGGGCCTGGGATGGGACATCTCTTTTAGTTGGCTTGGTTTTATTTAATGGAGATAATATGGTAGATTTTGATCTTTGATATTGAATGGCGATGTTTTCAATGAGATAAAGGGCAGATAAGGGTTTGAACCGTTGAAAGGTCACGGCCGCCATACATATATCTCTGAAATGCGATATCTATTAAACTAAATTTAGTAAGTGGAACTTCGACTCGAATTAACCGCTCTGGGAAGGTACCTCCTCCTTCCAGAAGGTCACAATGAAATAGCACTTCGCAACTGTTATGTTATATTTCTGCTAGTATGTAAGGTTGTATGTGTTGTTGGCAGGCATCTGGGACCCTTGTACGGTTGTTGATGTCCATAGGCCACGGTGATCACTTACCATGATTATGACCCGTTGTTCATTTGCCTTCCTATCACAATAAAAAAATCTATTTTATCAAATATTCAACATTCAACATAATTTCATCTTCTTTCAGGTCAATACAACCCCGCCAAGTACGGCGATGCCAGCGCCGGCGCCGGTTTCGGTCAACAGCAGAACTACGCGCGCGCGCAAGCCTCCGCCGGCTTCAGACAGCCCGGTTACGGCAAATAAACTTAACAACCACTTAACATCGCCGTAGATATACTTCGTAAGTTTGGGTTAAGTAAACAGCTGGTAAACTTGGTGAAGATGATAAGATCACATGATATCTGATAATGAGACTTAGGCATTTGTGTTGAGAATAGCAAAAGTGAAGTAGCCTTTAATGTCCCAGTGAATGGAAAAGCCCCATCAGTTGAAGCCATTTTATCGTAAGATGATGGACGCAGATGGGT
Source organism: Nomophila noctuella (assembly GCA_958496325.1). Classification (NCBI taxonomy): domain Eukaryota; kingdom Metazoa; phylum Arthropoda; class Insecta; order Lepidoptera; family Crambidae; genus Nomophila; species Nomophila noctuella. The sequence continues at coordinate 1,350,285 of OY292498.1, forward strand.
TCAGCCTTAGTCACAAATTTTGCCAAATGCGTATTGCTGTTCATAGGCCTTAGCTATGTTCGAAAAAACCAACAAACGAGTCTTAATAAGAATAAGACATAGACGACTACTATCAGATGGACTAGTACTTTACGATGCCCATGACAGATATGTATTACTTAGATAGTGCATAATACTAGTGCATAAAGTCGTCATAATAATGGTACAAATTGTAAAAATGCCGCTGTTATCTTAACACAAACGTATTCAAAGGTCGAAAGCACTGATATTAAGTTTAAATGCGAGTTGGTGTGTACCATCAAAATTGTTATCTTTTTCATGTGAAAAAGATAACAATTTTGATGGTACATCAAACTAGCTGAGCTAGCTTCTGTAGCTGTCATGTGACAGCTACAGAAGAACTGGTATATTTTCTCAAACAATTCTTAACCTTTTTTGGTTCTGATCAAGGGTGAAAATTGCTTGTAGAAATTCAGTTTTCGTAGTTGTTTTGTTTCTTAAATGAAGAGACAATATTTTCCGAAGAGAGTCGAATGTAGGATCTTTCATTTAATGTGTTAAACGCAGGGTATTTTATTAAGTAATTTTTTTATGAAACTTCATTATCAAGAAAACAAATGTAACACAACATCTGTAACAAAGATCTTATAAACACTTATATATGACCAGAAATAACTTTTGGAAGAATTTACGTTTTTTCTTTAGAGAAGTGTTAGGCTACTTGATTTGTGATATTGTTATAATAATTTGTGTTAATTGTACTACCTTTTGTGTTTTTTTGTGTTTCTTGGTCTACAATTTGTGGTTTTTGGTCTATGAATTGATTGTGAAGTTTGATTTTTACTTTTCTCATACCCTGTAATAATCTTAAGCTTTTATTGCTATCTCAACCTATTGTACTAGCAGACTTGAGTATTATGTATGTATTAATTTAGTTTTTTAGTACAATAGGGATCAATACTCAGTATGATTTGTTACCAGTATAATACTCAGTATGGATTGTGTATGTTATCGATCTTTTGCTATAGTCATAATGGTTTATCAGTGAGAAATGTAACGTGGGATGCGATTATTTATTCTATGAATAAAGAAATGATTTTATATTTTTTAATCTTTTGTTTTAATACTCAATATTTCAAAACAATGGAAAGGCTCCTCTAATAAAAAAAAAATGTTTAGATATTGACTTAATTACTAACAGAAGACCGCAGTGAAGTAGCACTACGTAACTGTTGTGCTATGTTTCTGCTGGTGAGTACGGTTGCCAGAGCTCAGTTGGGGAGGGTATGGGGTTAAGGCCGGCAAAACATCAACGATACCTCTGGTGTCGCGGATGTCCATGGGCGACGGTGATTGCTTACCATCAGGCGACCCGCTAGCTCGTTTGCCGCCTCTGACATAAAAAAAATAATAATTACTAAAAAAAGTTAATAGGTATGTCACTATTTTAAATTAATCATAGAAATATTGACATATTTATATTAAAAAAAGAAATAATTTTAGAATTACAAAACCTTCATTGAAACGTTATTTTACGTTGCTGAGTCGTTGATGTCTTTTCTAACGCAAGTATGAAATTCGTTTGTATTCGAGCTACATTAAACAAAACTTGCTTGAAATTATTATGAAAAAAAAAATGAAGAAAGAAAATTGTGTATTGAGTGTAAAGAATGTATGTATATGCTTGTACATCAAAATAAACAACAATCATCAGTTAAAATAATTCTGCAAACAAAATTAAAATACTTCAAACACTTAAATATAGTGTACTTTTATAAGGTAGCATTTTATTTGATAGACCCTTTTTATGCACATTCATTTAAAATACCTCCATACACATACATAAGTAATGCAATCCATAATGCAAGAATATCCCACGCATAAAACACTAGAAACACACATTAGTACAAATAACCTCAACGAATTTGCAAAAACCATAGAACATCTAAATAAAAAGCTCGTTAGCGAAATCGCGTCTTGCAACTACAATGGCGTTTACACAGTGTGGTTGTTCGTCTCGAGACAGTTTCATTAATAACATAGACAATGGGGAACACGACTGACAGGTCAAATCACTCACTTTCATTAAACGTCAAAAACGTAAGCTTGTAGGGAAAATTGTGTGAAATAATAAGGTTTGACGTCACAACTCAGTATTGTCAAATGAATACTTTTTTAGTTCCGGTTAACTGTAATAATTTGTTAAAAGCGCAAAAGTTACTGTGGCATAATGATAAGCGATTATTTATTAATTACTTCTTTAATGTAAGACTTTCATAATTTATTTTGAAGTCAGTCGTGTACCCTATTTAATGATTGTACAAAAATCTTCAAGCAGTTTGACAGACAACAATCTCTCACTTTGTGACAATTTAGACTATTTTAGACGGTAGGTAGATTCAGTTTTAATATTTTTTTTACTAGCGACCACCCGCGACTCCGTCAGCATGGATTTCGCTTTCTGCACACAAAGTGTTTATAGTATAGCTTTAAACCTTGTCGTTCCTTCCTTTATTATATGAGTATTTTTGAATATGTGTTTTCTATTATCGATTATTTTCTTCATACTATGTACTGCATATTAATTTACTCAAATAATTTAATGCACAATTTTTTTGCTTTATTGTTTGATTTTATTAATAATCAAGAAAAATTATGATCTTTCAGGATATCGAGCAAGCCGTAGCCGTTTGAAGAATTGAAAACTTCTTGGTTGCCGTCATTTTGCACATTCATGGCTACTGGCGTTCTAAAAGACAACAGTGAGTGCAATTTTATTATGATTTGTGCCTTCCATTTAAATATTGACAGATATTACTTCACCTGTTTACCTTTCCTCTACATCAACAACCAAAACAAACAGTTCAAAACCATCGTCTATTAAGAAAAAAAAATCAAAAGTGAAATAAAGTTTTGCGACTCCGTCCGCGTGGTTTTCGGTTCCCGCATACATAGGTATATACTATAGTCTTTAGCCTTCCTCGTCAAATAGACTATCCAACACGAAATATTTTTTCTCATCGGTCCAGAAGTTCCTGAGACTAGCGCGTTCAAACAAACAAACAAACAAACTCTTCAGCTATATTACATTAGTGTAGATTTGGTCGTATTAGTAATAAAAAATCGTGTCGTGTAAAGGCCATGTCATAATGTTGCACAATAGCGCACTAAAGACATGCCCTTGACTCACAAACGGGGACGGTTAAGTTCAATAATGGCTGCGACGTTGTGTTCTTATCTTTATTACTAAAATAAAGCTGAAGAGTTTGTTTGTTTGTTTGAACGCGCTAATCTCATGAACTACTGGTTCGAATTGAAAAGTTATTTTTGGTGTTGGATAGTGCATTTGACGAGAAGGGTTATAGGCAGGGTTATAATTGTCTATAATACCTATGTGTGCGGAAACCGGAAACCACGCGGATGGAGTCGCGGGCGGCTGCTAGTGAGTTATATGTTATCATATTATTCCCTTTGTTATTAACATTTAATTTATTTTTATTGTTACTATCCTAGTTTTTTGGAGCTTTGTACTTATTAAGTTATACATATGACTCAAAGTTTAATCAAAGACTTAGTCAATTATAAGACTTCCGACGTTTACGTCGTTAAAGAAAAGGTTATCTTTTATGAGATTTTTAAGCATACAATTTTGATTACAATATTACATGGCAAAGAATACAAGTAATTACACAACGAACTACTACTTACCACTAACTTAAGTGTTATTAATACATTTGCCATGTTGTGGTCTATGCTAATATTCCATAATTCCCACAGGGCCAATCATCACATATTCAACATAATGATAACAAAGTATACCTAAGTAATCTTTAGGTACTTGACATTTACCATCACCTGATCCTCTTTGCTTGTTTGATTCCCTCTGCCATAAAAATACTTATACTATTAATATTCAATGAGTATGTTTAAAACTTCACTCATAGTATTTGTTTGTTTGTTCAAACGCGCTAATCTTAAGAACCACTGATTCCAATTTTAATTTTTTTTTATAGTCCGTTTGACAAACTCACGAAAACCAAAATTCACGCGGACTGAGTCGCGATAACCGCTAGTTTGTAATATTAGTACGATATTGATAAGTATTTTTAATATTTCTAAAGTCTTAAAATACTTAACTTTCGAAAATGATTGTGATGTTAATAAATACGAGTAAGTGCATCAGATGAACCCGGGCTAAAGACTGATGCGTCCAATTAACGTCATTCATCAAAAGCTGCATCTATCGACAAAAAATATCAAGAGATAGTTATCCGATAATTCAAATTAATCGTAGGCTTTATTGAGCCGCATCGACAATTTTATAAGGGTTATCTCTTTATGGTTTTTTATCAAAATGGTTTTATTAATTATTAATTTTTTCAAATTATTGGTTTTTGTGTTTTCGTTCTAATGTTTACAACGATCAATCAATCAATCAATCAATATCATTTATTGTCACTAGTTATAGGTTTAGTACAGTTTATCAGACTATTCAGTACTCACCCACGATTGAAGTCCTAGATTTCGATGGCAAAAATTAGGTAGAGACGAATTTCTTAGCTATCCATGGATTCTCCGTGCGGGTGCCGGGTCCATCGCGTGGAACAGAGAGGAATGTCAGTCGGCGCCTGGGAATTTCGATCCAGCGTGTAGGTGTCAATGTGTAAACATTTCCGAATATTCATTTTCAATTTCGAACCACCTTTGATTTTACTATTTATTTATTTAACTGCCTTTTCTGTTGCTGCTTCAGATGCCGGTCTACCAAGTTACCGCCAAATCCGTGAAGGGATTGGCCAACACAAATCAAAGCTCAAGATGCTATAGCGCTTGTTCCATTGATATTCGGAGCTTTTCGCTGCGATTCGTCATAACTGCTTTGTGTCAACCCTGTCTCTAGTTATCTGGTGAGTTGTAATTGTCTTTAATCATCTTGTTGGAGCGAGTTTTATGAATTTATAAGAACCACCGAAATGGTCAGACAGGAACTGGTGAAATTAACGAATTAATTGTGCATTGAACTTGGGACGTTTTTAACGAAGTTTTATTATAAGCTATTATATTAATTTTTAGTAGGGACGTTAACCTTGAATTTTTTTTATAAAGGTGTAAGTATCGTACAGTGATAAAAAATCTATGCTAATATACTAATAATATAATAAAGCTGAAGATTTTGTTTGTTTGTAAGAACGCGCTAATCTCAGGAAATACTGTTTCGAATTTTAGAAATATTTTTGTGTTAGATTGTTAGATTGCACATTGTTCGAGAAAGGCTTTAAGCTATAATATAGCACTATGTGTGCGGAAACTGAAATCCACGCAGACAGCATTCAGCCGCACTTGAATAATACATTAACTCGTGGTAACAATGTTTAAGTTCAAACTTTGTCTCTTTGTATGATATTTATTGCTATAGAGATAAGATAAGAATTCCGAAATACAGTATGTACTAACAATATTTTTCCTCCAAACTAGTCCAATTACTACCAGGATACTCAATCTGACTAGAAAGTCGAAGTGCAAAGGACAAGAGAGCGCCACGCACAATTTAACATTCAAGGTTTCAATTATATTGATGCCGCCTGGTAACCATCCTATTTAACGTTTATTTTCATGTTTTTTGTAAAGTATAAAAGTGCTGGGATGAGCCGAAAGTTCACAGTTCGACTGAAGATAGTCCAAACGTAGTACACTCAATACAGAACAAAATGAATTTGGTAAGTAAAGTGGAAAAATAAACAGAAATTCGATTAAAAGTCTGCTGGATTGTAGAGAAAGCACAGAAAAATTTAGGGTATATCTTAAAGCCTTTAGCTTTTGTTGATTAGAATGATTTTCCGTTCCGTCGTTTTCAGTTCATTAGATACCAGAAATACAGACCAGGCTTATCAAACTTGACGAGCCCCTGACCACTAGGCCAAAGGGTCAAGTGGTCAGTGGTCCTGGCTACAAAACCAAGGGTCTCTAGCTTCTATAGTACAAGTTTCAAGCTTAGGTTACGGCTAGGCAATTGGTGTGTTAGTCAAAGGAATTAATTTATTTATTTATTAACTTGAGTTTTCTGCATGGTATTTATTTGATCTTGCCTATCCTCACTTACAATAAATTTAAAGCAATAACGCGGATCTCCTACGGTGTTTAGACATATTTCTATCATTCTAAAGAATTAGTCTCCTAGAGAGAAGAATAAAATTGTCAATATGGGTTAATTCAAAGTGATGTGAAGTAACTTTAAAGCTTTTATGGTCTTTACTTCCAGCTCATCATCACCACCCTCATCGCCGCAGCGTCAGCCGCCCAGCTACCTTCAAGATCCTACATCCCGCAAAGCCAGTCAGGCCAGGGTGGCTTTCAAGGAGGCTTTCAGAGCGGCGGCCAATTCCACAGCTCTGGGGGATCCGGGGGATCAGGATCCTTTGGGGGATCAGGAGGACCTGGTGGCTTTGGGGGATTTGGAGGATCTGGAGGCTTTGGAAACGGGAACACTCGGCCCCAGCAGGAGGTGGAGAAGAATGCCGCCATTTTGAAGCTGGACCAGGATATCAATGAAAATGGTAACGATGATATACGTTTTATAATTAAACAAATATGAATTAGAATCTATTTTCTTCCAAAATCAATTTTAAAAACAAGCAAAGTACTAAGATGTCAAAATTGATGCGTACGGAAACGTTTACGCAAATACAATATGTAACAATGCAGAAAATATGTTTAATAAAAGACACAAAGTACAATATTTTATAGTTTTTAAACATAGGACAACTCCTTGTTGATTAAAATCGTAATATAAATAAACCCATATAACTTTTTGTAACAAAAATATGATTCCTTATGATGGAGGCCTTTGCCCTGCAGTCCAACATTAATAGGCTGATATTAATATAAATATGACATAAATACGCGCCATCACTATAAAAATAATAAAAAAATCTCATTGTTATTTTCAGGCTTCCACTACAGCTACGAAACGTCGAACGGCATCAGAGCCGAGGAAGGCGGAAACGAGAGGCAGACGCAAGGTGGATTCTCATACAAGGGCGACGATGGGCAAACCTACAGCATCGTATTCACTGCTGGAGAAGGCGGATTCAGACCCCAGGGAGATCATCTGCCAGTGGCGCCACCTACGCCTGAGGCTATCTTGCAAGCGTTGGAGCAGAACGCTAAGGACGAGGCTGCTGGGATCTTTGATGATGGTAAGTTGATGACAGTAAAGTAACGCTCAAACTTAAGCTTGAGCACACCCAAGTCGATAAGGTAGTTTCTTCTACAATAATGCCCCCAGATCGATTTGGCTATGCCAGCCAATCTTGCGAGCAGCCAGGTACGCAGGATTATCTCCCAGAGTTCGTCGAGAAAAAATCTGACAAGACCTTAGAGAGACCAGATCAGGCGTAGGACCGACAGCTATATACCAATAACGTGCGTATATACCAGTAATGTGGCGCTCAAGCCTAAGCTAAAACACATGCAAGGCGGATTCTCATACAAGGGCGACGATGGGCAAACATACAGCATCGTCTTCACCGCTGGAGAAGGCGGATTCAGGCCCCAGGGCGACCATCTGCCAGTAGCGCCCCCTACGCCTGAGGCTATCTTGCAAGCGTTGGAGCAGAACGCTAAGGACGAGGCTGCTGGGATCTTTGATGATGGTAAGTTTATGTCACTAAAGTAACTACTGAGCACTCGCATGGCGGGTTCTCCTATAATAATACCCCATTAAAGTTTTCCGACATGGCAGTCGATCTTACGATCAGCCAGGTAAGCAGGATTATTACAGTACCTACACAAGCACAGGTGCACTATTCTCTCACTCCCATAGTTCGGCGAGACAGCAATCTGACAAGACCGTAGATAAGATCAGGCGCAGGACACCAGCGGCTGAACTTAGTTTGAGGCTAAGCAATTAGTGTGTTAGTCCAAAGAACTATTTAATTAATTTGTTATTAATTAATGTTTGTAAATGATCAAAGTAGGTCTACCTATTTTTCCTAACATCTAAACTCAAGCTAAGTTTGGACCTAGGCAATTGGTGTTAGCTATTAAAATTGATCTATGAGTTTTTATTATAATTTTATTACCTCATGGTGTTTCAGGCCAGTACCGCCCTGATAGCAAAGGCCAGGGGCAAGGAGGCTTCGCGTCCGGCAACAGCTTCGGTTCTGCCAACCACCAGGGCTCCTTCAACGCCAATTCAGGATATAGGTACTAGATACAACCTTCATTTTATCTAGATCCAGAATTAACTGAAAAATCCCAAGACAACTAGAAACACACAAACTATGTACAATCACTAATCAATGATACCCCACTTGCTAAATACGTAATACCATTTTCTTTGATAAAGAACAAATGAATTCAAACATTACGATACACTGAGAGCACAAAAATGTATACACATATATGAGATCTAACGTATCTGCAATAATGCTAACTGAATGGGATTAAAAAATCCATAGATTCATACATACTCTAATTTTGGCATAAGTCAAATGTTTAATTTATAAATCATATTTTACTTTAAAACCAAAATGTTGTTCTGAAGCATGGATTTCAGGACAGATTTAACAACTGTAAACTATTTGAAGACAACGATTTGAGCTCGTATGTATGTATTTTATATAGTATTTCTATGTTTAAACTAATAAGTCTATTGTAAATATTCTACTTGAATGTATTAGGTTAAGATTATTGAATAAAGAAAATTGCAACCACACTGGTGTTTAAATTAACAGTAATGCTTCATCAAAGAATAATTCAAATAGTTTATTCCATTTTTCTTACTTTATTATAAATGCGAAAGTAACTCTGTCTGTCTGTCTGTCTGTCTGTTACGCTTTCCCGCTTAAACCTCGCAACCGATTTTGATGAAATTTGGTACAGACAATCTTTAGACCCTGAGACAGAACATGGGCTACTTTTTATTTCGAAAAAAAGAAATTCACGCGGAAGGAGTCGCGGGCGGCCGCTATAATCATATAAATCAAGATAACAAAACACTTTTCAGTAATCAGTTACTTACTTTTTATTACGAACAAGAAATTGTTTTTCTAAAAGAACAACACTTACAACATAATTTATAAAAATTACACATTTTAAATCGCTTAAACACATTCAATGAACAATAATATTCACGATAATTTAATTCAATTAAGAGGAAGCAGTAATTGTTATTACGGTATAGCGTGACTGACAAACTTAAGACATGCATAAGCTCCGTTAGAAGTACTTGACCTACCCTATGGTCCATGGGTGAAGGTCAGTAAGCCAATGGAAAAAAATATAGTAAAAAAATTAAAAAATAACATCTAATATGGTTGATTTACTAAGAACTTATTGTTTACTTTCAAATGATAATAAGGTAATCCATGTTTTTTTTCTAATATAGAGGTGACATCTCGAACAAAAATTTTCTTAACATTATACAATCATTATAAGACGAAAAATAAAGATGGTGGCGTGTTATTTCATTGATAAAAAGACAAATATATCACTAAATTATCCGCTCCCTTCCCTCCAAGTTGACGCATAACTTTTGTGCGCGATGTGGACATCGCTTTTATTTGAGGTATCACTACTACCTTAATGTTTCTCATGTCGATTTTATATCTGTGCAAACATTAGTGCAGTTGTTACAATTCAAACATTGATGAACCAAAAACTAAATCGTGAAGTAATTGTTCAAAACTATCAGCTGTTGTTTCAGACTGTCTCAGTTTGGAGGACAATCAAAAAGCGATCTCCTCCTTTTTTGTATATTTTTATGAAATAATTGTTTCATCATTTAATCTAAACTTTATAATTTTGTTGAGTTTTACTACCAACTTAATTATTTTCTCGTAAGTATGGTGCAAGCAAAAAAAAGTGCTAAAATGTTGTCCCTTTTCAATACACAGTTGTCCTACTGTTAATCTCATTTGACTTTACCTTTAGGTCAAGGTCGGCATTGGAGAAGAGCGCACACGCAGCTTTGCATGAACTTAACCTTACTGCTTGATTGACCGAGTTTGAACTCCATGCTTTCTAGTTAGAGAATGAAGGTACGTAGTTCAAATGTTGTTTGGTAGATGGCGCTTAATTTTATCAATATTTTTATTTGAAAACAGTATTTTAAATCATTTTAGTGATAATATAGTTTATAATTTAAATAAAAATGTAAAATGAAAAATAAATAATTGAAAACATAAAAGAAATCTCACATGTATTCACATACACAATTGGATCATTATTATAGTAAATTATCTTTTTTGCATAAATTTTCTCCCACCCCTAATATTGCCTTCAACCTTCCTGATTAATTATTCAATTATTAAAACGACTTTAACATAACTTCAAGATTTTATTTTATTTCTTCAATTAACTACGCCGCCATATCCGCATTTGCCGGTAGGTACACTTTCATAGGTGACTGATGCTATTTAAAGGTAATTTAAAAATATTAATTATAACACTAATAATTAGTATTTAAGGGAATAAAAGTGATAACTATATTATTATAGTTCATGTATGACTTGACGTTGACGCTTGACGTTTCGGTTGCGTAACAAAAATCGTGAGAGCAAGCGCACTGAAAATATTAAGTCTGCTTTAGCGTTTTTGATAAAAAACGAATTTATTTTCAAGAGATTCTTCACCTATAATTATTTAATTTCTGCCAACTTAAAAGAAGCCGTCTTCCAAATAAATCTAAATCTTTAACAAGACGAATCCTAAGCCAGGTGTACCAATAAAAATGTGCAAAAAACCGAACCTGATTCGAGCTAATTCGTTAATTGTTGATCCGTGTCCAAAACATTAATCGGTCTGTCTGTGATTGAATTGTATCGAGTGATTCTGGCCCGTTTGAAGGAGCAATTGGAAGTCGAATGTTTGTGTCGAATGAATTTTGCTGTTAGGTTTTCAAATTTTGGAATATAGACCGAGTTTTCCTGATAAAAATTAGTATTTACATTTTGAAATTAAACAATCACACAAAAGGATATAGATGTTCGTCTTTAATACCCATTTAATACCCATTAATACTACGTATAGAGTGGACATCGAGAGCAAAATTTATGGAAGCTGGCAGGGCAAGGGTCGTATATTTTACTGAATTTTTCGTCTTCTAATCTATGAAATGGCTTTCCGTGCCATTAAAGTACACACAATAGACGGCAACTGTCGTCCTTTGACAACAATGAGTATTAGAAGATATTTCTTCGCGTCGTCTACTCTATACGTGGTATTTTTATTTTACCTCAATGTTTATGTCCTAATTATATTGTATGCATAAGTGAGAAGCCTTAGAATTTATTGCCTTTGAAGGCAGGTTACAAATTCACTAATGCGTTTTGTGCAACCGAGAAAAATATCTCCTCCATTATTTTGAGCATTTTATAACTCAATGGCACCCCATCCCTTGTAACTGTTAGGCCTTACGTCTGCTTAACAGAAGGCTGGGTCCCGAAATTATGTAATGATTCACTTTAGAAAAAAAATGACGTCATCATAATTCGGACTTTTTTTTAATTAAAAGATATTATGAACATCGATATCCCTGTTTCTTTTTTGATAAAATAAAATTGAACATGATGATGAATATACCAACTCCATAACGATATAATGATGACAACATCGTATTAATTCGTGAAGAAAAACTTAGTAAAATAAAACAAAAACTATGTTTTTGTAACTAATTTAATCAGTGGTTTAGATGTTCATTAAAATATTGATTAATGGATATAATAATTGATGTTTAACCTACTTAATGGGTGTTCAGTTTTTATAACCAATTGAACAAAAACTGAACAAAACGATTTGCGGAAAAAATACGTTACCAAGAGGATTCGAAGAGATCTCCAACGATGTAGCTGTAAAGACTGTTTTGATAAATAGTTTTTAGTTTTTTGAACATTTTAAAATTAAGGAATAAAAAAAGAGGAAATAAAAGTATTTCAAATGAGGATAGTTTTATTCGTCACTACCATTTTTTATTACCTTCAATTTTTTGTAGTTATTGCTTTAATGTTGATGTGTATTTTATTTGTATGAGTTCGACACAAGTGCATTATGCTAAAAAAATAAATACAAATAGCTTCAAACATTTTTGTACGGACGCTAGGATTACAAAATCCACCATTTTTTAAAAATTCAGTTTCGACGGCCAGCCATGAAACGCATGTCAATCGATAGGGTAAGTGATTAAAAACAAAAATGTTAAGTAATCAAGCTTTAAGTGATACGGTTTTTGAGATTGGAAACTAGAAATACAGTGCAGCTTGTCACTTCTTAGACTTACTGGCTTATGGTCCTCCAGCTTGGGCAGATGGCTTTGACATTGCTTCGCCAACGCGTTTTGTCTTGGGGAGTTCGTTTCGCCTCGGACCACGTGAGCCCGATCGCCTTAAGCTCCGCTGCTATCGAACGTCTCCAAGTATGCTTAAGTCGGCTGCGTTTCCTTTTCCCCTGAGGTGTCCATTCCAGGACTTGCCTTGAAGTGGTCGGGTGCTCTTTTTAGGGTTTGGCTTTAGACGTTTTGACGCAAAGCTCGTTTCGTACCGTAATTATAAATATACAAACATCTACCTAGTTGGTCAGTTGATGTGTAAATATGCCAACATTTAGTGTTGACTAAACGAAATCTTTTCTGTGTAACGGTAACACGATTTCAAATGAGGCCGTTTTAAAGTTTAAGTTTGCTGAAGGGTTGTGTCTCTGGTCGAATATACGGTTAAACTTTATCCCGGTTGTATCCTTTGCCATTGAGACGGAGCTCAGGGTACGCTACGACTATGACTAATTACTAGTAATTACAATGGAGCTACAGTTCCATTATAATCTGTCACAGAATCCTTTCTCTATTGCAGATATTCGGCATTCACAGCTTTGTCTTATTTTTGATCTGGAATCTCTTGCGGCTTTTGCTTATGTGGGTTAATACATGACGGGATCACTTGACAGGAGTGTTGAATTTTTGAGAGATGTTCATAATAATAGAGGATTTTTTTTCTAAATCGGTGCGGTACTTTTAGGCAAATTCATTTGTGATTAATGATTAATAATATCCTGCTTCAGTTGCATCCTTAACAATTATCTCGGAGCTCAGGCTGCGCTACGTCTATGAACCTGTGAATTCCACCTGATTTGTCAAGCTTGGTTGACATTGGAGCGATTGTCATTCTTATAATTCTCTAGTATGGTTAGAAAGTTTCTTGTTTGTATAATTTATATGGTAGCCTTTTTGATAATGATATCTCAAAGTATCTAAAAGAGTGTCTATGGAATCAGGAATCAGCTATCTGAGTGTAATAGAGTGAGCTGTGTTTGCACTCGTATAATAATAAAGAATTATAAAGTACACATTACTTAATAAGAAGAGCAAAAAAAAACTAGCATAAATAAAGTCATAATTATAAAACTTTATTGGAACACAATAGTTGCATTTCAGAACACAATTTCGCTATACACTGTTGGCACTTAGTAGTGGTAGCCGGTTTCCTCGTCGAAAGCCTGCTGGGGAACGTTCTGGAAGCTGGAGCTGGCCTTGGGCGCGAGGTACTGGCGGCCGGCGGCGCCGAACTGACCCTGGCTACCGGACTGCTGGCCGAAGGAGTTGCTGGCAGCACCGAAGTTGTTGCTAGCGCCCTGAGAACCGTAGTTGGAAGCACCACGAGCACCGAAGCCGGAAGATCCCTGGGAAGCACCGAAACCGCTGGCAGATCCGTGGGAAGCGCCGAAACCGTTGGCTGATCCGTGAGAGGCACCAAATCCGTTGGAAGATCCGTGAGCAGATCCGTGAGAGGCACCGAAACCGTTGGAAGATCCTTGAGCGGCACCGAAGCCGTTGGAAGATCCAGCAGATCCGTGGCTAGCACCGAATCCGTTGGCAGATCCGTGAGCAGATCCGAAACCGTTGGACGCTCCGCTGGAAGCTCCGAAGCCATTGGAAGAACCAGCAGCGCCGAAACCGTTGGATCCTTGGGAGAAGCCGTTGGAGCCGGACTTGGCGAAGGGAGTCAGGTACTGGTTGCTGGGGCCGGACTGGGAACCGAACTTGTTCTGGCTGCCCTGGGGAGCGCCGTACTGCTGGCTGGGGCTGGAGTAGCGGGCTGTAAACAACAAAATAGAATTAGTTTCTAAATTCCTAAATTATAAAATGGATATTAATGATACTTAGACAGATATATTTTAATTTAACACTATAAACGCTTCAACAGTCAGATTGTTCCAGTCATGACAAACCAGTGGTTTTATAGGTTAGGTTCGTACTAGTCATAACTGCTTATCAAACAAAGTACAAATATTTAGTTACTGACTTTTTTAGTCTTAAGATCCCTCATCTTAAGATATCCTCATTTTTGCACCCATAACTCCATCTACCCAAAGTCCTTGTACTCAGACCATTAGTGAATTGGCATTGATAAAGAGATTAGATTGTGTAAAAAGTCAAGGTAAGAAAATTCTAGAATCTGTTCCAAATCCTCGGTCCCACGTAAATAATGAACTCAGTTCAAGATAGCTCTCACGTTGATCAGATTGTGATTCGCGATGTGTTGTAAAAGCGTTTTCTAGAACATGAGGGTTGCCCACTAAATGCAAATACGGTAGAAATATTTTTCTGGCACAAGAAATAAACTAATTATTTTGTAGTAAGGAATCACACTTCTTCTTTGTGGGATAAAGTTATAGAAGTACAACAATGTTTGAAGCTGCGTCAGTGACAATTCAAATAAGTATTTTATTTTTTGTTCTGTCATTTCTGCAAGTAGAAATTCAAAAGTTTAATTTATATCTTAGTAAAAATATTGATTGATTTGCGTAGTAACTGAACCATAATCAAACAAACCAAAAGCTCAACCATTAAAATAAAAACCTCGATGCCTTATCAATTACAAATCTTTCTTAATATTTCATAATCATATTTGTCTTACCTAGTAATTAAAATAAATCACAAAGTAATTATTCCAAATTTGGGCTAGTCATAATAAAAACAAATCTACCTTTAATCATAATTCATGGAGAATTAATGAACTTGTGCATATTTTGACGGCCATGGATGATTTACGTTTCAAAGACTTTACCAAAAAAGTATACAGTTTATTTTATTTATGATTGGATTTGAGATCACGTAACTTTTAATTGCAATTTTGTCCGTGACACCGCCAGAGGTCGTGTCAGATGTGTTACAATTTAACCGTCAAACTGATAAGGTTTAACCTTGTACGGTAACAGTTTAAACGCATGATTGCTGGGAAATTACAGATGGGTGTGTGCATACCTTGGTTAATTGCTGGCGTTTAAGGTTAGAGTCTTTATAATTTACAAATTATGATTGAGGTGGATTTTGGGTGTGTAAGCATTGGAGTAAAGTAGTTTCTGTTGAATGCAGTTTTTCCTCAGTACTAAATGATAGAATAATCAAGGAATATCAGAATATAAACCTTTAGCAATATAGACGAAAGAAGTACTTAAACATGTGGAAGTTTTCTTCAAAAGTATTTCTTTGTTTAGCAAAATTTTCTGGAGACAGTCGTGACCCGAAAATGTTTTCACCAGATTTTGTAAGCATTAAAATTCCTGAAATTATTTTTATAGATTTACGGTGTAACTAGGAGTATGTGAGTGGAAACTGTTTCAAACCTTGAGCAGCACCGAATCCGTTGCTAGATCCAGACGGTCCATGGTCAGGAGGGAGGTACTGGTTCGAGGTGGCGGCACCGAAGGCTCCAGACGCTCCAGACTGGAATCCTCCTGATTTGGCAGCAGCAGAGCCGAAGCCGTTGGATCCACCGAAGCCGGCTTGGCTGGAGGCACCCTGGGAGAAGCCACCTGCTCCGGAGTGGGAGTGGTCAGGGGGGAGGTAGCCACGCTCCAGGTGCTCCAGGCGACCGGCAGAGCAGACGGCGACGAGGGTGGCAACGATGAGCTGAAATTATAGGGTAAGTTAGACTGCTGTTCATGTAAATTTTTTTATAAGCTAATTAAAATGAAATATTCAATTGGTATCAAAATCATACTATTTTAAGTTATATTAAGAAACTTTTACACAATTAAGAAAAGGGAAAAAAGAGTGCCTCCTTCCTCAAAAACTTTACTAAGATAGGCTAATTAAATTGTTACTAACAAAAATATGGATCACCGTCCGAAATAAATGTTTTTTATTTGTTCGCTTTACAAAAAAAAATCCACAACCCAAAAAATCCCTGTATTAATATTTTTAAGACAAATTAAAAAAACATTATCTTCTTAATGAACTTAAACTTACTGAATGTGTCCAATAAAACATTAATGAAAGACTTTTCCACTCATGAAAAATTTTCAACGTAGTGAAACATATTTATTCTGAATGGGAAGCGAATCTACTACCCGTAGCGTAAAGCTTCACTACCAAATGCGTCCACAAGTCAGTTAATTACACAAACGACAAATTGGAAAAGCTTCTAATGTTTAGATTGAAAGGCATCACTATTAAGGTAAACTTCAATCAATCCAGTTATGGGTCAGTCAAAGTCTCCAGCAAACAGTTATAATTCACTTTTCTAAGTCCCAAAAATCCCAATAATATAGGTGGTAAATAATAATCCCAAATAAGAGAAAAGTCATTTCAGCAAACAGTCACAATTTAATGATCCAAATTCTCAAATATCTAAGTGAACGTCAACCCAATTGTGCCTATCTATACACTAGTTCAAATTACCAGTTTCATTTTGAATGGAAGCGGACTCTGCAAGATGGTACTACCAAAAGTGAGGTTCACACAAAACTGTGATGCTCCGAGTCGAATTGACCTGTTATATACCATCTGACCTGATCCTAATCCTGCCCGACTCACGCATATCTGACGTCATATTTTATGGAATATAATAAACGAACATCTTAAAACAACTATACACATGGTCAAGTAATTAGTTAACCATAGTTTTTTGAGCTACTGGACGTATTCGGCCTCGTCTGTCAAATAACGATGTACATTTTCAAGGATCCAGTTATTAATTAAGTTGTGATAGATCCAATAAATCGATTTCGTGGGTACGGTTTGGTGGTGATCGCAATTCTTAAGATGCATTGTCTCGCGTGAATGCAATTCGACTGCGGATTCACGTTTTGGCATGATTGATGGTTTGCTGCATAGATATAAATAATTAGATATGCCTTTGCCATACTACAATTCGATGTGAAATTGGCACAACATTTGAAGCGACTGTCGCTTCTTGTCGCTGTGACCGCATGTTAATACATACGTTAGCTCAAATAAAATAACGCCACATTTTTCTCGTGTCTAAACACATCTAAAGATTTAAATCTTTGGCTCCTTACAATGCGTAGGTATAAAAACTACCGAGTTTAATAACTAATGGAACATTGTACACTTGGATAATAGCGATTTAATAACATAAAGGCTTTGTGTTGCTCAAGCATGCTATGTATGTGAAAATGAAATTCGGTTACGCAAGTTTAACAGATCATTCATTCATGCAATTTCAGTGTTCTTGGAAAAATTAGCGATTTAGAAATATTTTACAGATGTATCTAGAGGTTTAAAATAGTTTCAGGACGATGGTCCAATATAATAAAAGAATAAGAAACGTTGTATTGCAAACTTATCCTTACTTATCCTTTGATCTTGTGCATAGGGGATCCTTTACAGAGCGTCAATCGGTTATTTACTGCAAGCCAAAAAGCTCTTGCAGTATTCTGTAGATCTGCATCAAACTAAACTGATAAGAAACATATTGATAAACAGGCATACTGATAACATTATGCACGTTTGTAATAGTGTTACTGCTTATTTTTTTTATGTTATTTTATTAAATTCATTGTACCAACACACCAATTGCCTAGCCCCAAACTGAGCTCGAAGCTTGTACTATGGGTGCTCGGAAACGGATAGATATACTTAAACACTTTTATAAACATCCATAACTCGAGTACAAATGCCGATGTTCATCACACAAAGATTTGCCCCTTCTGGGATTCGAACCCGCGACCGTCGATTTTGTAGCCAGGGTCTTTACATGGTCTCGGACCATTAGACCAACGGGCCCATCAATCTTAAAATGGTAACAAAATGTGCCTCCTCATTTCGATAATTACCTGAAAAAAATCTTCTTAGAAACCAGTTGTAATACAGTTACTTCGACGTATATTTAAAAATACTAAATCATTTTATAACACTCATGCCTAATTTTATTGATCGACAGAAATAATTTTACAACCGAGCACTAAAATTTTATGGTACAATTAAACTAATATTAATTTTTGTTGTATGTATAACTAAGATAATTTGCGCTTCTAAGTTCTACGGAACCGATATCCGTTGGTCACTGAAATAAATGTACACATTTTTAACTATTATTGGGTTTAGAACATTACTATTTAAATTCGTAAATAATACTATCATACTAATATTTTAAATGTGAAAGTTTGTTTGTTTGTATGTCTGTCCGTCAATGAAACTGGAAATAATAACCAGGTTTTGATAAAACCATTTTGATATACCAGAGTAAACAGGCAGGGTAAGGGCTGACTTGACTGTTATCAGATTTTTATCCCGATTAAAAGCTCCCATGGTAAACAACAAGAATTTTGATAACGCGGGCAAAGCCGCATGCAGAAATTAGTATATTAAAATCCCTGTTGAAGCAGTCAAGATGCGATCGTTGACTCCGGTTGAGCGAACTACTGAAACAGTTTGCTTGCTATAGTTCGGTTTCAATTAGCACCGAACTAAGGTAAACTTTTACTCGTAATACTCTCGGGTTGACATAAAGTTCTGTGAATATGTATGACTACATCCTGTCAAAATATGGATATCTGTTTAAAAGAACAATATTATATTTAAAAATGCCATTTAAATGTCAGATAAAAAGAGACCGATTTACCAACACGTTGTTAATTAGAAATTGCCTAGATTGATATCGTTTGTTCCCTAGAGCTATTTTTGGCAGGTGTCGAAAGATAAAACACTTTTCAATCCCTGCTAAAATTACAAATGCGAAAGCTACTCAGTCTGTTTGTCTGTCTGTTACACTATCCCGCTTAAACTCTTCAACCGATTTTGATGTAGAAAATCTTAAGACCCTGAGAAATAACATAGGCAACATTTTATTGCGAAAAACAGGGATCTGAAATCAACGCGGACGAAGTCGCGGACGGCCACTAGTTGTTCAATGAAACATGTTGTTAAAACAAATATAAATAAGTGAATAAATAGTCTTAGAACCGTTTGTCTAATGATAATTACAATCTAGATGACAGTTATCTCTTGTATCAACGGAGAACAAAGCGTGCTTTCAAAATGTCCGTAGAGTCAGTTGCATCAGTTTTTCCATTAAGATGCAATCTGGTGCAGCTGTGAGAATTATGATTTTTGATATTGACACTACAAGTTAATTAAAAAATACGGTGAATTATATATTATTCAGTGGTTGTCTAGCCATTAAATATACTGCTGTTTGTAAAATGTCTATACACATTAAGTAGTTTTCTCTAAGATAATTATTTATCTTATAGAAAACTACTTAAGTATATATATTTCATTCATTTTTAGCCAATAGGTAATTTATTTAACCGTTCCTTTATCTGAAACTCTAGCAGCCGCGACTCCATCCGTCGGTTTCCGCACACAATTCGTTTCATTTTACAGCTTAGTACCTTCCAACGATTTACCAACTAAAACGAGTATTTCCTAAGATTAGCGCGTTCAAACAAACTAACAAAAATTCAGCTTTTTTATATAAGTATAAATATAATTATGCAATAGACGACGCGGTGATATTATCAAAGGCGTTTTCTGTACTAAGGAGTGTAACAAATACGCTGCTACCTTTACGAATTTCCAAACGTATAATAAAAAATAAACTATTGTAGGAAAATGAAGGCAAGTAAAATATGAGTGTCTATGTAATACCACACAGAAATTGTCAGACTTAGTCTAGGAACACACTAGCTGTAATTACGCGAGAGAAGTTCAGCGGGAATGCATTTTCTATACTTTATCTTCCATAAAAAATACGGACGTAAATTATTTACGTCCGTATTATACACTGTATTATACAGCCACGTAATTTCGTTGGCGGTTTTACCGCATAGTGTGTTCCTACACTTATAAATCGATGTTTCTCGTGTTTACAAAATATACCATGCCTTTATTGATGTTTACTTTAAAGTGACAAAATGACAAATCACAATATTCAATACAGCAATATTCTAGACCATTAATAGTTAATTCGCTATGTCGTGACTATATCGACCGATTCGTGGACACGATGTAACCATCTATTTCGGTTTTCTTCACAATTTCAAACAGTTTACTGGAAGTAATTTATTTGGCATGCATTATGATAACGATTAGTGTTCGTGTTGGGATCAACTTCTTGTAATGCAATTTGTCTTGATTTCGAAGGGGTTATTTAAGATTCCTTCGAACTCTATAAAGTCGATTAAACTTGAATGACTTCCTCTTTCAAAATAATTCCTTTGAGATAAACGATGGAGTGTAGAAATATGTACGTTTATAATAACAAATGTTTCTTCTAACAAGTGCCTCATTATACTTTGGAAATACGATTTTGTTAAGTAGTTTATCCATCGGTCTTTTATTGGATTGTTTTCGTATAGAAAACGTAAAGAGATATTTTGTACTCTTGATGTGTATGAGGGAAAGTTTCTACCGACATCATCATCATCAATTAATTTTACCGCAATTCTGGAAATACTAGGCCCACTACAATTTTTTAAACATAGTAAAAATATTCCAATTACTTTTTCCAGTTACCCTTCGTTTATGCGACTTTAGATGTTAAAAAATCATGTATTAAAATATTCTTTTGTTTGTTTTATGTGCATTGCTTCTTCCTTTGTCAAGCAAATTAGTGTCCAAGTCTTTTCAAGCTGTCAAATTAGGTCTTTAACGGCAACAAAAGGACCTAAAACAGGTCACATTATCCATCAATCTAGACTGCCTGACAAAAACAACACTGCAACTAATATATCACATGCGATTTTTTGCAAAAATGTTCATTACAACGCAAAATCTTTGTTCCGGGATGGTCAATGATGATTCGAGAGAATATAATCCGTGCTTCTTAATTACTATGATGAAATCAATTAACATCGAGTTTTTTAACGGTTCGATTATCGATTCTTTACGATGGATAATATGAACTTTGAAGGTTCGTACGGTAGGAAACGGAACTAGTGATTGTATAAATGGGAGTTAATCCATTTTGTGAGTGTTTTTAATTATTTTAATATTATTATATACTAGGGGATTGGGTTACAGTATAGTTTAAAGCCTTATTCGTCACACGGACTATCCAATACAAAAATATTTTTTTATTCGATCCAGTAGTTCCTTAAAGCTTTATTATACCTTTTACTATAGATAGTAAATACCTAGTATGAATGCGAAAAATACCATGTCTTTCAAAGTCTGGAAATTGGTCAACATTGGAAATCCTGTACCTACCTTGGAAAGCACATTAAATATTTGTTCATATTTTCACTACGTTCGTGTCTTATAACTGCTTTACTGTACTATAAGAAAAAGTAAGAAGATCGGTGTACTATAAAGTGTCCCACGTTGTAGGGAGATTGTAAAAGACGAACCCAGCGCTGTCAATAAACTTTTAATATACTTATTTTGTATCAATATTAATAGTGTCATTGCAAATGGACTTTTAATTACTATTCCTTTAATTACGCTACAATCTAAAATCCTTGTAGAATCAAAATTAACTCGAGTAATTCCTGATACTTCTTTGATATTATTTTTTTGTACTCCTATCTTTAATTACATGATAAATTGCACTACTTAATCCATTAATAACAGATGCAAGCGTTTGGTCATCACGCTTCTTCAGACATCCTGTTTGGTATGTTTTGAGGTCGTTAAATAAAATATATGTAGCTTTTATTTCGTTATCCTGATTACTCATCAAAATCATATCATATTTATAAAAAAAATGTTTCCTTCTTTTATAGTGAATAATAAAAATATCCATTGAGGTTAATTTGAGCTAAGTCTGCCATTTTCTCAGATAAGGTGCGCTTACTATTCCTTCATGTTCTAAGTTCGATGGGATAGTAATGTGACAGGACCAATAGCTATAATATAAAAATATGACAGGACCAATGGCTATCATTGTGGCAAAAGGGTGACTGAATAAATTTGAGTTTCGTTAGATCTAATACATATATTTCACTACGTCACAGAGTTCACTACTATGCAGTATCAAAGAATGAGTAATTATATTGTAATTCAACCAATACACTACAGCATCCGGTATTACCTTCTAAACTCAACATTTCGTCACGTCATCCCTGCAATACTTAATAAGAACTAATTTATTGGACTTCTCTAAATACACGCATTTAGCGTTCGCAATCAAATAGTTTTTTCTATAGCCAATATAACTATGAGTGATGGAAATCACGACTATAAATAAAAAGCAAATAAAAACTATTGACAGTTATAATTATAGGATTTGATACATTAGTAATAAACAAGCCTTGGGTCATATTAAGTGGATTTGTTAAGTTATGGTCAGTGGTCCCCTATCCTATTCAGATGCCTTTTATATGAAGTACGATTTAATATTAAAACAGCTTGTTATATATGAACGCTTCGATAGTCTAGTAGTGGCTTAAGTAAACTTACTTTACTTAAACCACTACAGGACCACCAGGTCTTACCTGGCCGTGGTCTGAAGTCCTGGTTTCTATTCCTGACCCGGGTAAAATTTGTGTTGATTTTTCTGAACACAGCCCCGGGTTTGTTATTCCCAGCCCGCATTTGGCTAGCGTGGTGATTAAGCCAAAACCCATATTTGTAACGAAAACATGATTTCAAATTAGTTAAGCCCTGCAGTGCAACATTAATTGGCACATACTTTTTTCGTTTTATATACATTTGATGTAGAATTTTCTAAGTTATAAATTGACTAGTATGGCAATGAGGCCTTCCATGGCAATGAAGCATCCAGTTTATAAGCACTTAAAACTAAGATAAAACAGAAATCTACTTTTTGTATTTTTACTGGACATCAAGTCAAATATTCGCCAAACCTATATAATATGACCATTAAAAAAAACTGTTTTAGAATATTCAAAATATTTTTACATCACGATTCTTGGGTATCTCAGTGATTCAGAGGACATTCTAACGAATCAGATATTCGTTAATGTTCATTACGCATCAGTATCTTATTGCAATTAAGCTCATACAAAATGGTATCGCACTGAAGGTAAATAAGTCCATAAAAGTAGCTTAGTTGCGAAATCGTGAATAAACATACGTCAAAATGTTTCCACTCTTTGTCGCCTGCCGATATTTAGATATGATTTTTTTTTCATCTTAAACTAAGTAGTTAACGTACAGAAATTTATTTATTTCTTTAAGTGATGAGGTTTTTTTTTCAACAATGTTAAGGTCTTATTTGCAGCACTTTCAAAGTGCTATCAATCATCTCTTTTTATTTATTTACAAACAATGTAAGAACATTTTCATATTACTTTTGTTTGAACAAAACTAGAACTCTTAATGAATTAAGTTCCGACTGCATTGTCAAGGTTTATATACCATTACCTTAAAATTATAATATTAATCAAAAGTATTGGGCCACAATGTCTGAGATAGGCTGATGATAAATACGCTGATATAAGATAAAGTTTGTCTGTTTCTTTTTTATATGTAAGAGGTGTGCTCATGAACATCAACAGCTCCACAAGGGTCGCTGATACCTATTACATCTCTACTCCTACCTCTAAAACCCCATACCCTCCCCAAATGAGCACTGAAAACTTTAATCATCAGCAGTCCTAAATATTTTATGCCAAATAAATTACTTCTGCCTACCCAACCATGCAGACAAAACTTACAACACACCATAATATTATTATGAACTTAAATTAATTTAGCATTGTTCCAATTCCTTTTGTAATAAATGATTACTTGTCACTTTCACGTAAATATACATCCATCATCTGCCACCAGAATCCCGTCAGACCGTGGAAACGGTATAATAAGATCTGATAGGATCTAATGGAGTGCACGCATTTTACAATTTGCGAAATTGCGATGAACTCAGGTCGCCATTGTTTTATGTCCTTGGAGGTTAGTATTTATTGAATTGACCGCGCGAGACTAGCTCATTATGAATTAGGTGCGCTTAGGTATAGTCGGTTGATGGTTACTACAGTACGTCTAAAAATAATTGACTGGTTGAAGTTAGTGTGTTGGTAGTTAGCCTAGGTAGCGTCTTGCACTGGCGGCCAGTTCCTGTTTTTTTTAAACGTGATTCATCTTTTTGTTTTTTATCGTAAAGGAACAACAAAACTCCGTTTGGTTAGTCATTGAGGTATTACTACTCCTTACAGAGGAAATATTGAGGACAAAATCTAAGCTTCAGCTAGCAGGCGAGGGGGAAGATAATGTTTGACTCCTTACCTATTATGACAGGCCACCAGCTTTACTTCTCATCTTGGTATATTTTGAAAAATTAATACCTACCCTACTTTACTCTCCATCCCTTCAACTATCTCCACTTAAAAATCAATTTCGTCAATTCGTCACTCCATTTTGCCATGAATGAGTGACAAACAGACACACTTTCTCATTTATAATAGTATGGATTTCAATTTTGTTAATTCCTTACTATTACATACTACATAATATTAAAAAAACGAAAGTAGCTCTGCCTGTCTGCCTGCCTGTATGTCTGTCTGTTACGCTTTCCCCCTTAAACCTCTCAACCAATTTTGATGGAATTTGGTACAGACAATTTTTAGACCATTAGAAAGAACATAATATTATCGGCCGCTATTTAATTAACATCTTAGAGTTTTAAAAAGCACTTTCGGTATTTTGTACGGACGACACTTTATATTTTTAAGCTCGAATGTAGTTATTGCGCAGCAGTAGTTATTTACAAAAAGCGCAGTGTAGGACGCAGTGTAGGACGCACACAACGAAACAACGTTGCTACGACGCCTGTCTCTTTACGTACAATGTATGATCGATTAAGATAAGTATTTATTTGATTTACGCGTTGAAATAAAATAAAGTTGTGGAATATAAATTTTAAGATCCCTTAATATCTTTTTGATACCTCTAACATCATAGAAACAGAAGCTGGATTACAAAAATACTAGATTTTTTGTTGTAAGCTTTGTACTCGTATAATTTTGAAAATTTTGTAGGTTTCATTTTCAGTAACTTGCCTGTTAACAATGAATAATAAATATTTCACAACATCACATACATTGATCTGACTCCGTGTTAATTAGCTTAAGCACTTGTGTTACAGACATCAGAATCATCAGTGGTATTACAAATATACTTAAATAGAAACACATGACAACCAGACCAGGACAAACAGACATGTTCAAATGTTTGTCCTGTGCGGGTATCGAAACCGCGACCTCTTGTATGTTAGGCAACATCTTGACCATGAGGTACACCAAGCGGGTTGTCGACGTTAATTTCATTTCAGACTATGTCTCGGTATCTTAAAGTTAATTTTCACATATTTTTAAATCTATTCAAGATCAAAGACTTAAATCCGCTTGCAGTGATATCATAACTATTCTACAGAGGAGATACATTTGTAAATATTTGAATATAATAATTTAATAGACAAAAAAATCACAGACAAAATAAATTTATTATGTAGGTATTATTAGACACAAATGCAACAAAAAACCATTCGAAATCCATCAAAGAATTAAAGATGTGATCTTCTTATGTCATCATCCCATTTGTTAATGTTGTGTAATCATTTTTTTTTGATTTTGTAATTAATAATGGCATCAAAAAAACTTACTCATTCTCAGCTGACGATGGATATTAATTGATATTCTATTAATAGTAGGGTTTAAAAAATAGACATCTAAGTATTTTGAAGAACACGTTTTTACAAGTCATTCCTAGGATATGAGAAAAATAAACAGGCCAAAAATAGAAAATCATATTATTATATGTTAATATATATATATATATATATATATATATATATATATATATATATTTTTATGTCAGAGGCGGCAAACGAGCTAGCGGGTCGCCTGATGATAAGCAATCACCGCCGCCCATGGACATCCGCGACACCAGAGGTATCGTTGATTTGTTGCCGGCCTTAACCCCATACCCTCCCCAACTGGGCTATAATAATGAATAATGTTTATATAATTGTATTTCATTATCATTATGTTGAACTTCAGGATTGAGAAATTAAAATAAATACTTTGAATTCAAAAAGGCTTCAAAGTTGCGCTTGTTAATCGCCAATAACCATCAAACTACAGTTTCATTCAATAGCCGATTTCGGAAGCTTTCGAAACGACACTCATATTGTAACAAACGGTACTCATATTGTATTTTAAGCTTCCACGCTACAATATAAACTTATTGATTGATGTATAACGTAAGGAAGAAATTCGATCCCGAACCAACCACGAATCACGACTACTTTGTAAGATGTTATTCTCTATAACAGACTCTCAGACAGACAAATTGGCCGTAAATAAATATCTTAACGATGCAAAATGATTGCTGTAACTAATTCAGCAGATCGCCAGTCAAGGCGTAACATGACACCCTCACGACTAAGGCAGAACAAGGAGATTCAATTTACGAATACCTCCTTAAATATCCGAAGATATGTAGGCAGGAGTGCAGTGAAATGTGAAACAGTGAGGCGTTAGCGCGGAGTTTCGATAATTCTATTTTCGGAGCAAACAGAATAATCTTTGTCTTTGTTACATGCCAAGGCTTTCCTTTAGCAATGTTTAATGTATTGTCGTTCTTTCATTGGTGGTTTCCATTGGCGGTCATCATTAAATAATCTCCTTGGACTAACACACCAATTGAATAGCCCCAAACTCAGCTCGAAGTGTTACTATGGAGGATAGGGAACGGATAGAAATACTTAAATAATAAACATCCATGACTCGAGTACAAATGTCGATTTTCATCAAGCAAAAATTTGCCCTAGCGGGATTCAATCCCGCGACCATTTGTTCAGAGTCCCTGATCACTAGACCAACGGGCCCGTTTTTAACCGATCCCATATCAAGTAGGCAGCCGAAAGCTTAGATTTAACTGAAACAATCGACATCATATTAAATGTAATTTTACATAATTATCATTCAATCACAGATAATACACAAACAATGAATAATACTTACGTCTTTGAACCATTAAATAGAATGGTAGCCTAATGCGAATATTTTTAAGAATATCCCTCTTTTTTGTTAAATTTATTTTTCGTACAGATGTAAGCAACTAAAATTTTCTTTCCATCCTTGCATTTTTTTCTAGCCTAAGATAAGTTTTGGGTAGACTTAAATTCAAATATTACCAACACCACTGCTATCGCCTACACTGTAAACTTATTACCGCCGCCATATTGAAATCATTCATCAATTTCACACTATCACCGTAATGGGGTTAATTGCCACAATATGCCACGAGCTCAGATCAACTTTTTGTAGCTCTAATACGGGTCAATCAGTTGAATGTTGCGTACGCCTTCTTTGGAGGATGACACTAACTACTTTGAATTGCTGTTCTAAGGTCGCTGATTTAATTTTCTTTTTTATCTGTGTTGCTGGTAGTGTGCGAGGTTGGTGTTATCGCCATTTGCCCAATGGAATCAAGTGATTATTTTTATGAATTTAATCAATTGTGATCGCGACTGTGGTAGCTTTGATTAAATGATTACCGTAACTAACTGTGGTTCTGTGAGATTACTGTGTCTTTTGAGGGTTTTGTAGCAAAATGGAAAAAACGGAAAGCTTTCAGGTTCGTCTGTCTGTCAGTCCGTATGCTACAGCCATTTTCTTCCAAAACTATAAGAACCGTTGAAACTTGGTAAGTGGATGTAGTTTGCGAAGTTCTTAAGATTTTCAGACGAAAATAGAAAAAAAACACAAAAATATTTTTGGGAACAACCTATATGTGCATGTAGGGTATGTATTGATAGGTCTTCAAAAATTAAATTGAGGTTTCTTAAATCATTTTATTGTGTTTATTTTTGTCACTTTATCGGTGACAGGTGTTTTCTTTTAAGAGTTAGTTATGTCTCGAATTAATTATTTTATTTGTAAAATATAATGATTGTTACATCGTACCGCATCTCAAAGGCCTCCGTCATCTGATAAAAATTATAGACTCTTACAATAATTACATGTCTAAGATATTTCATGACTCAATGGCAGTGTCGCAAAACACAATAATCTCCATTACATCATCAACAATCGAAATAATCAAACGAAAAATAAAAAGTAATCAAACTAGACAGTTTCTTAAATTATCGGTTTCTAGTTTACCCTGCTGCATTCTCACATTAGATTTAATTGCATTTGTATGCGATACCGACTTATTAAGATGCCCATTGAGTGATGCAGCAAAATCTATTTAAGTTTCTCGATTTGAGTTTAAAATCAATTAACTATTGGTAAAGAGTTCGTGGTTGGGCGTACATACTAATAGATTTGTTTAGATGCTATTAATGTTTAGTTTGTAATGTGTTGAGGTTTTCGATAATTATTAAACCTGTGATTAAACACAGATTATAATCTTTGATTGCATCAGTAATTATAATTTTATTACGACCTTCCTGTGTTGATTTTTAAAGTACACATAGTTTCAATTAAAAGCCCGCGAGGCCGTCAATGAGGTTAAAATTGCCTCCCTGCAAATGTTAATAATAACGCACCAATTTCCTATCCCCAAACTAAGCTCAAAGCATGTACTATGGATGCTAGGAAACGGATAGACATACTTAAATAATTTTATAAACATCCATGACTCGAGTACAAATGTCGATGTTCATCACACAAACATTTGCCCCAAGCGGGATTCGAACCCGCCACCCTTGGTTTCGTAGCCAGGGTCTCTAGCCACTAGACCAACGGGCCTGTCAGAATCATCAAATGTATCAGATAACTGTTGAGCTCAAATGTCACCGACCTCATAATGAACGCTTGTACACAGACATGTAATGGGATGACTTTCAAAAGTAATAAGACAACTTTATAGCTTCGTCCTGGATGTGCACATCGGACACACCTACAGAACCAACATATTTATTGACATAGCAAATTGCGTTGTGAACGAATTGGACGCACTCGTGAAATAATTCTGTTCAATAATTAATAAATTGAAAGTAGACGATTTGTAGTTTCTCAGTATTGGAAATATAAAACAACCTTCTAGTCCTTTTGGAGTAGCAATTAATGTTTACGATTTATAAATTTTGTGTTAATAAGCAATCAAAAATTAAGACAATGTGTGATATGCATTGGGTTTCTACGAAATGAAAACTAGACAAGTTGTGGTTTGTATAAAAAATTATGTGTGATGTGTTTCTGTGACTTTCAGTAACCATACTGTGGTCACCCCCATGTATTGACTATGAAATATGACTTATATGAGTTGAGGTGATCGATGTCGCAGTGGTAAGCCCGCTCGGCTTGCGCAGAGGCCAGTCATTGGATGGGTGACCAAAAAAATCATATTGAGTTCCACCATGCTTTGGAACGCACGTTAAGCTGTTGGTCCTGTGCCTGATCTTTCTACGGTCAGTCAGATTGCTGCCCCACTGAACTATGAGAGTGAGGCACTAATATCCTGCGTACCTGGCTGATCGTAAGATCAGCCACCATGGCCGAAAAACGGCCGAAAAGGTTTTATTATTGTTATTTTACCTTATTTATTATAACAAGTTGATATTTTGAATTTGAATTTGAATTTGAGATCATCATCAACACCTTGTTGCAGTCTACTGCTTGCCAATTAATGCTCATTGTCAATACCACCTTCTCTCTCTGGCCGGAGTACAAAGGTAACCTCTATCTAAGGCATGTTAAAATAGCTAGGAAAAAAAGACCAGCCTATTCAGCTTTATAAGAATAAAGCATGCAAATATTGCACAAACTAACTTTGTTACAAAGATGCAAGTTTATTAATAAAAATTGCCTTAACATTAAGACATAAATTAATATTCTGTCTGTTGCGCATTTAATTCAAGTTGAGTTCTGAAATTGAATGTACATTATTCAATAAAGCTACGTGCCAATGTACGAGTACCGATTTCAAATGAAAAGAAGAATTTCACAAACATCTAAGATCAAATCTTATTTCAATGACAAACATTTGATATCAAAGTAATTAACGAACGTCAACAAATAAGAACAGATTCTGAGACTGATCTAATTGATCAATTAGTGACATAGCAAATGTTTGACATTTAGAACTCGAGCGGTATCCCAACGGAGTTCAAATGTATACGGTTGTGATACTTTAGTGATTTTAATTGCCCTTGATTGATGTTTTATTGAAAACTGAAATGCTTATTGTTGTGGGAATTCATGTTCCCATGAATTTGCTTTTTTTACACTTTCCTACATTATTGGGAAAGTGTTAAAAAAAAGTTTTTCATTGAAAGTTTTCTTATGATCAATGTTCCTCTACTGTACTATTATTGTGTATGGACTATATTTATACACTAGCGGCCGCCCGCGACTCCGTCCGCGTGGATTTCGATTTCCAATAGCCTAAAGCCTTCCTCGTCAAATGGACTATCCAACACAAAAAGATTTTTTCAAATCGGGCCAGTAGTTCCTGAGATTAGCGCGTTCAAACAAACAAACATACAAACAAACAAACAAACATACAAACAAACTCTTCAGCTTTATATATTAGTATAGATAATATATACTAATATAATCAAGCTGAAGAGTTTGCTTGTTTCTTTGTTCAAACAAAGAAACAAGCAAACTCTTGGCGCTTATCTCAGGAGCAACTAGTTCAAATGGAAAAAATATTTCTGTATTGGATAGTCCATTTGTCGAGAGAACTTAAGTTGCACTTTGTGTGCAAAAACCCACCTGGATTATGTCGCCGGCAGCTTTAAGTATCACTACATAGTATAAAACAAAGTCGCTTTTTCTGTCCCTATTTGTGTTGTATGTCCCTATGAACGCTTAAATCTTTTAAACTACGCAACGGATTTTGATGCGGTTTTTTTTAATAGATAGAGTAACTCATGAGAAAGGTTTTTATGTATAATATCATCCAAAATAAATAGTGGACAAGTACCACGGGCGAAGCCGGGGCGGGCCGCTAGTAATAATATAAATCGTCCTCTTGAATCTTTATAACTAATTTACGATTTTAAAAACAATCCTTCAAAATTATTCGGTAACTAGCTTAGAAGATCTGCGCAATTAATTAGACCAGTTTATCCAAAAAGAAGTATTTTGTTATGATTAAGTAGTAGAGACTTTTCAATTTAAAAACTAACAAATGTACTCAATCATTAAATTTTATTTAAAGAGTCTAAGACGATACGTAACATGGTTCTTAAATGGCTATGTAAGATAGCAAGACAAATAGGTGGGATTATCCAATACCATGTACAGTAGTGTTATGTATGCAATAAAATGTACTATGAGTCCTTCAATAATGTTAATTACGACTGCATTTTGTACGCGTGTCTACCTTGATGAGGCCAGAGAAGCCACCTGTGTCATTAAAAAAACTTTTATAAAGAACAAATTTAATAGAAGACATAATATGTACTGTCTTTTTCTTTGAACATGTGAGTATATGAACATTTATACTAGTATTGTTC
This sequence comes from Nomophila noctuella, assembly GCA_958496325.1. NCBI lineage: Eukaryota > Metazoa > Arthropoda > Insecta > Lepidoptera > Crambidae > Nomophila > Nomophila noctuella. Next base: position 1,381,901 of record OY292498.1, read on the forward strand.
ACATTTATTTCTTTCATTTGGTACAAAAAAAGTGGTTGAACTGATTATATTCAGTAACAGTGGTCAAGTAAGCCATTTTGATCTATTTCCTTTACATCAGAAGGTTTATTTTGCTATAATAAAATAGTATAGGGTGATATTTATTTTGCAGGATGATATTGTTTGAATAGAAACACAAAAGTTATGCATTTATGTAATATATTCGATTGTATGTATTTACAAACTTAAATCTATCATTGTACAATTCCATTTTTTTATACATTTTCTATTTCTAGTACTGTCCTTTTTCGTTGCTGTATGTAAAAACTTATCATCTATTAAACTCGTATCAACAAGAAGGTGATTTTCAAAGCAAGAAAGATTACGAGAAGACGTTTTGAGATCACATTAAAAAGACGGGGAAAATGTAAAATATAACAAAAGAGTATTGACATGTTTAAACAAACTTATAAATAGTGAATGTCACATTAACAATAATCATTATCATCACATTGATCAGTTCACAGCGTTTTATCCTTCTTTATTTATTTCAAAATGACGACTGAGAGATATCCAACTATATAAATGAGGTAAAAAAGAAAAGAAAACATCAACTCCTAAAAGAGATATACAGATCTTCATTCCTGACAATAGATTTCGCCCTTCCAATACAAATCTTCCGTTCATTAAATTAATTACTATCTATGTTCCTAAACTTTGTATCCCTGTATAAAGAGATTTGTATTCAAAAAACGGGTCTATCATCACGTTTTTGGTATATCTCCATCATTCCAAGTTTAGAAAACAAATAAAACTCTTCATGAGCAATGAATATACAAAATGCAATAGCCACTCGTGTTTTAAGGAATCACAGATCAGACTTCAACCAGAAAATATGAGAATCTGTGAAAGGTACCATATCTTTTCGCCTATCATACTTGAATCAGAAGTTAGATTTAAGAAGATATAACTTTCCAAGTCCCAGTTTTCAGACACCACGTGAAATCTTCACAACTTTACTAGCTACCTCTTAAATCATATATCCATCCCCCACAAAGTCTCCAACATAATCGTGGTTCCCTCAATCGTCATCTCCATGTCCTAGGTCTTAGTATTTGTATCCAGTCTGGGAGTTGAAGTTGCCAGAGCCAGAGCCGCGGGGTCCAGCGTTGGGCGCGAGGTATTGGCGGGAAGCGCCGGCGCCGAAACTCTTCTGACCGAAGCCGTTGCCAGCGCCGAATCCAGCGGCACTGCCAGCGCCGAAACCACCGGCACCACCGGCGCCGAAACCTGGAAAAGGAGATGTTGTTTTTAAAATAACTTATGGTACTTTTAGACACTTACTTAGAGGGTTGGACAATAGGACATGTATGTGGAAATAAATTATTTGGTGACTAACGGCCGCCCGCGACTGGAATTCAGTTTTCGCACACATAGTGATATCACTAGGTGTGTGTCTCACCCTTAAGCTATGATATAGATTATAAGGAGGGGTGAGACTCCACCAAAGCGGAGATGTGTGATGTGGAGCGGAGATGTGCCGTTATGCGATGGTCACGTGTATGTGAACGCCAAAATCCTATTGGCCGCTTACGAGCTTACGACTGTTACGACAAATCTATGCTCCGCACGTTTTCGCTTTGGTGGAAACTAACCCTAAAAAAGCTTTTTCGACAAATGGACTATCTAACACAACAAAAAGGTTTTTCCAATTCGAACCAGTAGCTCCTGAGATCAGCGCGTTAAAACAAAGAAGCAAACAAACTCTTCAGCTTTACTATATCAGTATACTAGCGACCCGCCCCGACTTCGCACGGGTGCAACTAAGTTTATTCGTGTTTCTCTACTACATTATGCTTGAATTATACATAAAAACCTTCCTCTTGAATCAATCTATCTATTAAAAAAAACCGCATCAAAATCCTTTGCGTAGTTTCAAAGATTTAAGCATACAAAGGGACATAGGGACAGAGAAAGCGACTTTGTTTTATACTATGTAGTGATATTAGTATTACCTCCAGCACCAGCCGCACCAGCACCAGAGTATCCACCAGCACCAGAGTATCCGCCAGCAGGTCCGCTGGAGTAGCCAGCGGCACCGCCAGCACCGGCTCCCTCACCGCGGTAGGTACCTGGAATAGAAGACACAGAGGTTGGAGCGTGATCGTTGCTTAAAGAGTTTCCAAGGAGTTTATAAAGGTATGGGACGGTTTTGAATGTCAAAGTGAAAGTACTTTATTTTGCGATTTGAATAACATAGAAATTCTTTTGCATAAGTTAAGTTTATTATTGGGAGTTTGTAGAGGAATAGATACAGTCAGTAACTTTTGAATTAAATAGATTTATCGAGAGTAAAGTAAACCCCGGCTTGAGCAAACAAATTATTTGCGAATTATGTGCTTCAACTATTAAACCTGGCTTCGAAAGATTTATAAGCCATAGTAAACAAATTAAGTGTCGTCAATCCTATAAGTTTACGAGTATTCGGATAATGTCGCAAGATTCAACAAGACCAAAGGAATACTTTAACGAGTAACTTAAAGAATTAATTACAGTTGAATCGATCCCATCTCACATACCTAATCGAGTTTCGCCTTTTTAAGTCCGCTTTATAAGCTCTTCTAAGCCTAATAAATAGCTACAAACAAATGGAATGACAGGCAATAAAACATGTATGTCAATACGAGTGTTTGCCTTCACAGTCTTATCATTCTAGGACCGAGTCGGTATTAATTAAGAGTGTTTAAGATGATCACTTTGATATTCAAGACGAATCTGAGACTTATGATGGAGATAAAATTTAATGGGACCACTAAACCACATAGCATTAAATTGCTCATCATGGAAGAGGCAGCCTTGTGGAGATTTGCAAATACAGAAGCGTTCTCAATGGATCGAAAAATATGGTCACAATAAGTCACTCCAAAACAGTCATTGTCATAAAGCTATGACAATATATCAAACAGTAGGATAGCAATTTGTCTCTAACAATGAAAATCAGTGATGACAGGACTCATGTTGCTAACCCATAAATAAGATAGTTTAATAATATAAAAATCATTATGCAGTAAATAAAATTTTACTCAGATGATCAGGTCGTTAGATAACACATAAATACATATTATACAATGAACAGATTGAATTGTACCAACATTCCTGTCTGAACCCCCAGGGTATTTGCTAAGCTATCGTTTGTAGAATGACGTCAAGACGTTTAAAGATCATTATATGTTTCGGTATGCGACCTCTTTCGTGTAATTTTAAAACAATCTCGTAATAATTGAAGCGGATAATGTGCGGTATGGTTGCGCAAGTCGGATGCACGCACGATTTTGCGATCGTCTGTCCTGTGGGGCTAGAGAATGAGCGGGCCTGTATTTATTTGTATTTATTTATTTACTGTGGTTTCTTCAAATATTTTTCTGCTGATTTTGGGAACATCATTATCAGCAAGGATTATTTCAATGCTGTCCGTAGGATTTGGTTGAATTATGCTCATTAGTTACCACTAAGCGTGGTAACGCTGGAATGGTGACTGCAGTGTGTAGGATGATAAAGCGAAGACAAAAATAAATTATTTTGGTGATTAATATGTTTCTAATGGAATATATTTGTCATTATTACGAGTATTATGTTGAAGATCTCTGTGAACTGTGTTATGTCTAAAAATAATCATTATATTTTTTTCTATGTTTTATTTCATTCTGATCTATATAGAGCCAAGCATATATATATATTTTAATGTTTAAACAGATTCGTTAATGCTACAGCTTATAATGAATGAATGCAATGAAACAACTACGGGTTCTGAATCTATTAAAGTTTGAATTTGACTTTATTACATTCCATTAAACAGCATACCCGCGGTTTTCGTGGCCACAAAATAACGGTCTCATCCGAAAGCGTGCAAGGTCACGATCACAATTTGCGCGGTTTTGCACTTAAATATTCATTTAAGGAAGAATAACATAAGTAAGGCTTTATTTTATTGATGTTCACTAGATTACGGCTCCAAATTAGCAAAAAAGTAATATATTTTCCATCATGTAGATATTATTTCTTGTACCAGAGTGACTACTACAGCGCGACAGTTTAGCAAAAAATGACTTATGAAAAAAAAAAAAAACTATTATACATTTCGATCATTGGATTAAACTATTATCCGAAAGTACTGACATTCACAACATGAGCTTGCTAGCACTAGTGACCTGTTGCATAAAAGGTTGTGTGACCTGCATTCGGACAGTGTTTGAGCAACAATAATTATTATTAGATGTGTTACTCTGTCAGTGATGATTATGAATGATTAGTGAGTCGGCAGGTGGTTAGATAAATTTATGGCTGACTATTTAGTGAGGCAATTTTCACTGATAGATTTTAATATCAGTTTGTTGCATTACTAAGTTGAGATTTAGTTTGCAAAATCTCATTTCTTGAACTTAGAAAGAGCACAACGATCACTAATAAAGGTCATATATTTTAAAAAAAGACCTTTTCCTACAGATAGCCTGTATCGCATAAGTGGCCTGCTTTCAGTAAGGAAATTATATATAATTTTAACGACCTTAAAAAAACACAAGTCCCTACCCTACGTCCCACAGCTTTCGACAAGGCGAAAGAAAAACGTAGCTTGTGCGAAATCTATCAAGACTGCGTTTGCTAGTAGACAATTTAGTAATCGCTCTACTTTTCTTTTTAATTATATCAACAAAGATTTAAATATATATCGCATGAATTATGCGACTGTAAAAAAGCTCTGGAAGAATGGGTTAAGTTAAAAACATACGAGGAAATAGAATTGATATTATAGCTCACATACATGCAAACATATTCACAATTACTCACACATAAACACACACTAATGCACACATGTACACACACACACACACACACACACACACACACACACACACACACAATTGTACTCATACACACACAGTCACAAACAAAGAAACTATTTAATATAAAATGTACTTTGTCTCTAAGTTTTGTTTCCACACGCTATTTACTAACCTGTTTTAATTGACATAACCATGTAAATAGAATAAGGAAGAGCGGCGTCTCCAAACACAGGCTTTTCAGCTTAAATGGAGACTCCATCCACTTAGTACTTAAGTTTAAATTTTTGTGAACGAAATAAAGATTTTTTTTTTTTTTTTTTTTTAAATTTAGTTTTATCGTGATTCATATTACTTTTGATAAGACAGCGAGTTCGTTACTGTTGAATTGTTAAAAGGTTTTAAAAAGGGCACATTGGCAAAATAAACCAATTCAATTTGTACTGTATTTTATCGGATTTAGCTATCGGAAAGAGACATGTGCCCTTGAATCTATGACCAAAAGAAAAACGAACAAAGGAATAGTTACATTACAAAATGTTAACTGCCATTAACCTAACCTTTTAATGTATTGCCGTTACCACATTTTCTATTGTTACCTTCAATAAAGAGAATCTAAATCAAAGAGTTACTTCGCAAGAATTCATAAAGCTCTCTCAAAAATATTTAAAACAACATAATCACGATGACAAAACCTTTTGTTCATATTCTCCCACAGGTGTTCACAAACTCTATGGGAGCCGAAGATTGAGTGATAGTGGACTTTATCTCGAACGCAATAAGGTATCTAGAGCGGAAATGTCGTAAGACTAATGTAAGTTTATTTGAGTGCATTTTTTAGGTGACGTCTCAATTGGATTTTGTATCTTAGCATGTTTACTAAATGAAAAAAGAACTGCACGGAATTAACACGTGTATTTTAATGTGACGAATAAATATTTTGGCAAATGTACAGCATAACTTTTTTAATAGAGGCTCTGATTTTAGGCCGTGAGATCATGAAAATTGTATGTGTTTAAGATTTTGCAGATAAAAATGTTGATGCTAATCCAGACTGTTTCAAATGCAAACACGATGTTGGTATTCAAACGTTATCTTTTAATTGATCTACTTTATGTCTTTGAACAAAAATTTGCCTAGTTTTATTTACTTCATAGAGACTTCGTTTTTAGACACCACATTTGTTTGACACAATAAAAATAATTGAACATGTCAAAGAGTTGTTACAATTCAGTTCAACGTAACAATCCATGACTATTTACTAAAGCATCTTAATTTAGCAGAAAACCGTAAAGGAGCAAAGCATGGACCTGTCAAGTCATGCAAACAAATTCCTCCCAGATGTTCCCAATTTCATAATCTATCAAAGACTTTAGATGCTAAAGCCTCAAATTACAAAACGCGAACTCGTGCGCACTGTGGCGTAAGCGCGATTATCTAGAGCTAAGATGAAGGCATAACTCCTGTAGTCATTAATATTGGAGATTGCCCACCCAGAGTTCATCATTAGCGTGACTTACTATGATCACTGTTTTCTTGTGATGTGGTGAGCTGGCGTAACATGGGTTTTGAAAGGATTTAATGAGTTGGTTTTTGTCAGAAGACTTTAATCCGATTTAGTGATATATGAACCCTTTTTTCTTCGTTGTTTAAAATTTGGTGTGGCTAATTTTGTATATGGTCTGTCTGGTCATGGTCTCAAAAATATTGCGAAAAATTTGTTAAAAAAAAATGGACCTCATTTAAATTTTGCAGTAGAATCCATATTCTGAAGTGTTTTTTTAAGATTATCACTGACACTGTTATGTTAAGTACATTTTCATTGCAGCTATTTAAGTTTTGAAGCAAAAAGGGCTTTAAATTTACTTTTCGTCGAATGGTCATTACATTTTCACCTTCATTCAAAACGATAAAGTCTGCATCATTAACTTTGACACACAAACAAACCGCAGTTACGTTCCGGATAGTTGACATCAGTTAGACAAAGACCCTCTCTAAACGTCGTGAGAACTAGAGGACCTTCCAGTAGTACTAACAGTCGTCACTTTACTACGCACAAATTATTAGTATCTCGAAGTCTTATTAGTGAGCAATTTCATTTCATATGTCAATCTAAGAAAATAAGGTACATTTATTTAAACGAAAAATTTAGTTCAGTAATTTCTTGTGACAAGTTTATGATATTGTGTTTAATTTTGTCTTATGCAGGTACTGGATTGACTTAATACAAAACTGATAACCCTCAAATCGAAATACTTAAACGATTTAATAGTTAAATAATTTGTATTAAAAACTTCGTCTAAGATCTCAATTTAGAAAAAAAAGTATCATTGACTTAAAATAAATACGAAAGACAAGCTAATACCCATATAAGATTGATAAGATTAGATGCAAAAGATTAGAAACCAAAGATGCGTATAAAAACTTGTATTGCCCTTTTCAATTCATATTATCTGCGCCATCGAGTACACAAGATGGTCTTGGTGAAATATTGCGAGTATTTGTAATTAGTTCTAACATTTCTTGTGGATGCGTTTTGCAACGGAATGCAATAACTAATACGGTTTGTACACGATGTAGGACGTATTAACATGCAATGGAAAATAATTAAATTTTAATATCAGAATTGTGAGTTCGATAGTTGGAAATCCTACTTTTTGTATGATTGCTTACTTAGTCATTTTAATGATGTGTTTGAAATGCGGGTTAAACTCATTTTATTCATATTTTTTGCATTGTTGAATAACAAAGAAAACAAAATATTAAGATCACTTTTTCTTTAAAATTCTTTTGCTAGCATAATTTAATTACAATTTAACGAGGGTTTTGCAAGGCACTCACCTGGGACCTAAGTTACAAAAGTTGCTTTATTGAATTTTCGTAATGAACTTTCATTATGCATAATTTAAAGTCATCATAAGTCTGCAGAACTGTTTTTTAGTGATATTAAGAACAGAATTGCACAGAAACACGAAACATTTGATGACATCGTAGAATTTCCGTGAGACCGCACTTTGACTTTATAAACAGGAATACAAGTAAGTTATGGATAGTAATTATGTGAATTAAATTCACGACGATCTCTCGCAGTTAGTAGGGCAATTAATGTTTTATACTTATTGAACTAGATTACGACAAATTAGAAATATCCTAAACCAATTAGTGTTTATTTTAAGCTTAAATTTTATTTTATTTCCGAGAGTGAGCAAGTCGGTGGGATAAGTTTGTAATTGGACTTAGATAGTTTTTACCACATCTACGCTATATTTTTCAATGCTAACCATTTTGTCTCATGGTTTAAACAATTAAAAAGTTATTATTTTAACAATAATTTACGAGTTTACGGTACAGATTCAGTTTTGCCTTCAACTTAACAATCATGCGTGTTCTCATGTTTTCATAAATATTATTTTCCCATTACCATTATTTCGACAGATAATGAGATGCACTTAGGCGAAATCATGACGTCAGTTTGAAATAAGTGCTGGAGAACAACAGTGGCCTTTTAATATACCAGTATAATCATCTCGCACTATCTAATTTGCTCACCACGCCTTAGAAATAACACTCACGACGTGAATTAGATCTGGGAACCGTAACAAATGTCTAGCAATATTAGGTCTTAAACAAAAGAAGAGAGGGATCATTCTTAATTTTATCATTTCATTAGCAAACAATTGATTTAGTTTCTTGAAGAGAACGTAACGTATTTGACCCGATTGTTATGTCTTCAACGATTCTATCATCCTTTTGTAAAGGTAGTTCACTATTGCGCGAATAAAGGCTAGCCTACGTTTACTTTGCCAATAATGATAATTATCCCTAATTTTATTATTCTTACTTTAAATAAAAATCTTTGCTGAGTCACTCTTTTTATTTGACAAGGAGGCGAATGAACAAGCGGGTCACCTGATGGTAAGTAATTACCACTACCCATGGACATAAACCACCGTACAAGGGTCGCAGATGCGTTGCCTTATTAAAAAAAAAAAACAATACCCTCCCCAACTGAGCTCTGGCGACCTTATTAGATTCAGAAACATAATACAACAGTTGCAAAGTGCTACTTCACAATGGTCTTCTGTATGGTGGAGGTACTTCCCTAGACCAGCGGCTCATTCGAGTGGAATATCCACAAAGCTCTTTCTCTCTTGAAATTTATTTTAATATAGCGGCCACGCGGTTTCACCCGCGTCCCGGGGGAACTACTTCCCGTACCGGGATAAAATATAGCCTATGTTACTCTGGGTGAATGTAGCTTTCCAACAGTGAAAGAATTTTTCAAATCTGCCAAGTAGTTTCGGAGCCTATTCAATTCATACAAACAAACAAAAAATCAAACCTTTCCTCTTTATAATATTAGTATAGATAAAACTATTGTATGATTTACGTCATCTTTACTCTAAGCTACATTTCTAACTTCTGTATCTTTGCCGCTGCAAATAATACATGCAGGAGCTTACAAATGGTCGCGATAATTATCTACAAGAAGTTCTTTGATTCTAACACTAATAGGTGTCACGACAAGATTAGTTTGAACAGATTACTTCGTAGATATGTGAGATTGTGAGAATCGGCCTGAGCGTGACCTGAACTGCATGGCTCCAGATTGTAGTGTGAATGCAATTTATTGATAGGGTTGTCGCTGTTTAAAAGCAGATTGACAAGATTGAAGCCATGAAAATAAGTTTATATAATGTAAGAGATCTTGCTGTTTATGTATCTTTTAGATTGATCCTTTCCGAACCTAATTTAATTGATGAAAGAAAGCTTATAAATAAAGGGAACATTATGTCTAAATATCTTTTTACAATAATATTAAAGAATCAATGTTGGGATATAAGTATTTAAACCCCTAAATACCGTTCTCCAGGGAAATTGCGATATAAAAGAAAGTCCAAATAACGGATCTGATTTTGACAATTTCAGTTTTCGCAGCAATATTTTTAGCATCTCTTTGGTTACTATGTTAAGAAAACAGCAATGCCTAAGTACTTAAAGACCCCTATTAACAAACACCTCTTAATGCGATGTTGCTAAACGATGACTACTAGGCACAGAATTCCCACCATTAGAATAATTCCTTTCTATTCTAACCTGTGGTCCTAATTATTCAATAGTCGGATAGGTGTGAACGGTCGACCTGCCCCCGAGCCTAGCTGGGCAGGGCCGAATTGGATCGCTGATGCAACGAAAGTCCCACGTCATTTTGACATTATAAGCTTGTGATGCCCGGTAGAGAAGCTATTCACTTTAGAGGAAACTATAAGGCTTGGTTTGTGTGAAAACAATAGATAATATTGACACATAATGATAGTAAAAATAAAATTATGTGACTTATGGAAAGCAACTACTATGTATTTTCTTACCACTCTTCTCAACAAATTTCTGTTTTTTAAAGAATTTATAAGCATTTCTTTTTGACAACACTCTAAAAGATTTTTTATTGATAACTAACTATCTGTAAGTTTTATCAACCACTATTTTTAAAGCTTTTTTACGGAACTTTTTTTTTTGCTTCATATTTTATTAAAAAAATGTATGTTCACGAATTGAAAAATGCATTACACTTTGTCCGTATGGTCACCCTTACACATCTTTGAGACCTGCAACGGCAAGGTCAAATTGTGGGTAAGTCATCGCCAACTCATCAAGTCCGATGACCCATTTGTCCTCAGGCGAACCAAATCTTTTTGCTCTAACCTCGTAGCCATTACTTTAACTCCTTCTAATGAAGATTACTATTTCGGTTCACAATCCTTTTTGGTTTTGTTTGCTAGTTTCTTTATTTTAATAATTTTAGTATTATTGGAATTAGCTAAAGAACAACGTATTTAGTTTGCAAAGGTAATTTTAAATGTATCAATTTTGTGTTATACTGAGTTTGATTCGGAGCTTTGTAACCATTTCATATGACGTCACACATTATTTATAAATTTCGTAGCTATGATTAAGTATAATAATTGGTATTATGGGTGGTCAAATTTTTTATCACGTCAAAATTATCTTAAGACTGATTCCTTTTTGCGAGTAAGTAGTTAAGAATCAAGGTGACTTACCATCGTCAACGATTCCAGCGGCTTCATCGCGGGCGTTCTGCTCCAGAGACTTCAGGATGGCCTCAGGGATCGGGGGAGGAGTGGGCAGGTGAGCGCCCTGGGGCTGGAAGCCGTTCTCGTCAGCGGTGTAGGTGATGCTGTAGTCCTGGCCATCGTCACCCTTGTACGCGAAGCTGCCCTGAGACTGAACACCATTCGTGGCCACTCCTGACGCGTCAGCGCGGATTCCGTTGGAGGTCTCGAAGTCGTACGAGAAACCTTCGGCAGTCACTTCGCTGTTCTGTCTGAGGATCTGAGCGCTAGCGTCAGCAGAGTTGCCACCTCGAGCACCACCGAACTGGCCACCAGCAGGAGCACCATACTGCCCAGCGGGGGCGTTGTAAGCGTTTCCAGTGTTCTGCGCGCCGAATCCACCCGCACCTCCGAATCCACCCGCCGCTCCGCCGAATCCACCGCTTCCTCTGCCGAATCCACCGGCGCCTCCAAAGCCACCGCTGCCGAATCCACCGCCCACTCCGGCGCCCTGGTTGCCCCTAGGCGGGAGGTATTTGTTGTCCAGACGGTCGGCGAGACACACTCCGAGGATGGCGGTGACTACGAGCTAAAATGCAATTAGTTCAGGTTAGACACTTAAAAGTAAGTTAAGGCTACATAGTTTTTAACGATGGGTAATATTTCTCACCAGTTTTTTTTATAATTAGGACTCTAAAGTCTACAAAAACGTTAATCGCAAGAAAAAGTTTATTTATTACTTTAAAGTGCTCTGTACCTTTTTTGGTAAATTAAGCTAATAAAGCCTCAATTTAATGGTTAATTTGAATGAGCGAGATAAATTGACTCGACTTAACTGAAGGCAGATGTGCTAACGAGGTTGATAAATTGGATCGGTACGTGATTGATCGTTAAAGCATCTTGACATTATTTGCACAATTTTATTATAAAGAAAATATTATATTGCAAGGAAAAATGTTAAGAGAGTTTATGCATTATCCTGTTAACTTAAGATTTGTTGAGTCTATTTACACTTTGGTGGTGTGAAAAAACATTTAAAAATACGTAATTTATAAGATTATAGAGAGGGAGCCGATTGGCAAATGATTTCTTAGAAAGATTTTTAGAAAATCCTGTGGGAATCATGTGAAAAAATTTACTGGAAAATAACCTCTGATTTTCCAAGACAAAAGTATTCGGTACCAATCGACGATCGGGATATTCTTAGTATTTTTAAAAATTGATCAGGATATTTTTGTCAAAATAGACGTATCCCGAAGGATAACATTATTATTATGGTCTAACTTAAGTAAAACTAATAAGTTTGTTTTAAAAAAGCTAAGGGTTAGACAAATCCTATCAGCCCACCCCAACCCTAAAACAACTTAAGGGTTGACTCACCAATTTCATTTTTAAATTTAAAATAATGTACTATGTACTATAAAATTAAAATGTACTAGTAACTGTTCCGAAGACAGCGTTGGATGAACTGTGATGAGTCTAGAGTTGCGAGAGGTTTTATACCATCAACGGTGGCTGTCTTGAAATTGTATCATGGTCGTACATACACATCACTTGAGTCTTCCTACATTGCAATTGCGAATATCCTACTTCATTAATAATATTCGAAGAATTGAGATCGTTTTTTGTTTAACTTTGTTTACCTTTGACATTTTTTTAGAATGTTGTACTCGTATTTTGATCGTGTTTTGTTTTTTTGGATGTAATTTGTAGCGGGTACGGGGTTAGGTGAACATCGGGAAAGTCATTTTGACAGGAAGATAGACAGATTCTCTAAAAAAAATTGTTAGTTATATGAAAAAAAAAATACAAATTACGTATTGATTACAATTGGTTTTGAATTGTTGTACCAGTTCGTTTTATAGATATAATTTTGTATATCAACAACAATAATTGAATATAGGGCAAGAAAGGCACGAATAAAAATATGTGCATCTGAATTTTAGGAAATAGCATTGGTATAAAAAACATTTACTCTAAAAGAGACAATAACTAGAGATATACAAGTTTGAAAGTTTGGTGACGTTTTGACAGTTTCCATCACTACTAGTGAGTAGACCTAGGTTTGATTCACGCCCAGCAGTATTCATGTAAAAAGGGTTTGGAAATTTGTTTTAATATAATAATTTATCTAGATCGATTTTAATAACGAAGCCAGGGCCAAGCAGCTTTCTTTGTCTCGTTTCCTAATCATTTTGCCTGAAAAACATATTATGGACCATGTGCCCGAAATGGGAATGGAACCTAAAGGTCACGATCTGGTACTTAACTATTAGGTCAATGGGCGGAGAGCTTTGCTATAAAAAGTTTTAGATTACTAAATAAGTCTATTCGCGTGAGGTAAAGGTCCAAGCGAAAGGAAAGGCTGCACTTGCGATCTCTTCAATTGTTTGAGGGAATTATTGTTACTACTAATCTCCGTAAAACATTACCTAGGTTGTTAAGAATTCCGTTGCAATCACTTCATAGTGGTAAAGGTAGTAGAGTGTCAGTAGGTTAAAATGCCTAATAAAATAAATTCCTTGGACTAACACACCAATTGCCTAACCCCAAACTAAGCTTGAAGCTATGGTTGCTAGGGAACGAAGAGGCATACTTAAATACTTTTATAAACATCTATAAATCGAGTACAAATGTCGATGTTCATCACACAAACATCAGCCTCAGGCGGGATTCGAACCCGCAACTTTTGGTTTTGTAGCCAGGATCTCTGACCACTAGACCAACTCCGTACGTTGCGACTACAATCCTGATGACCAGGCTGGTTATAAGAATGGAGCGACTGTCGCCTGACCTCCGTAACTTTTACAAGGGAAACCAGATAATCGAACAATCAGGAGATTCAAACCTGCAATGTCCAAACCAACACAAAGTAAAATTGTTCCCCGCTGGATTCGAACCCACGACCTCCGAGTATTGGGCACAGCGCTCTAACCACTACACCACGGAGGCAGTCAAAAAGATTATCTGTGTAACGACATTTTACCATGCGGAAGACACCAGCCCTTCTGTCCAACGTGGTAACTATATCTAAGAGGTTAATGTTCTGTAGCAGACTACACTACAACACGCTAATGAAAACGATAAGTATAGAAACACACTAGGCAGAAAAAACGCGACTAAATTTAGTCGGGATTACAGCCGCAATGTACCTTTTTAATTTTTGGTCGAAATTTTGTTCGATCTTCGGACGCGTTTTAACTGCTTAGTAAGTGTAAAAAACATCAAGCTGAAATTACGTGGACGAAGTTCTGCGGCATTGCATTTTGTATACAAAATTATCCTCCATTTAAAATTCATTGCAGGCGAAGTCCCGCCAAAGTTAGGTCGCGTTTCATCCGCCAAGTGTGTTTCCATACTCAGTCTGTAGAACGTGGCACTAATTATTTTGTTTTATTTAACATTATTTAGGTTATTAGTCATTTATTTGCAAATCAGATTCAATCATTAGGTATTTAGCTACAGAGCTGTTTGGGACATTAATGGAATGCTATTCTAACGAGTATTTTTAGTGCATAAAAAAAATACACTAGTATGTAATCGTTCATTACAATTTACGTAAAAGCTGTTTTGTGGCTTAGTTGTTTCACCCATTTAAGGTTTGTGATTTGTAATTATTCTACATTTACAAAATCTTTTTATGTCTAGTTTAAGATAGTTTAATTAATAAAATTGTCATTAATATTCTTATTGAACTGTTTCGAACATTAATAAAGTAATTGCTAAATCTTATCTATCAAAATAAAGCGAAAGGTAAAAAAAAACAGTCCAAATAAAATTGGTAGTTCATCGTACTAACCTACTATTATTTTAAACGTTAAAGTTTGTTTGTTACGATGTTTGTCCGTCAATCACGCTGAAACTACTAAACGGATCTTGATTAAATTTTGTATACAGGCAGAGTATTGGCTGACTTAGGTGATAGGATACTTTTTATTCCGATTTAATGCCATCATGAGATAAAACAGAAATTTTGATAACGCGGGCAAAGCCGCGGGTAAAAAATATTATTTAATATTTATCGTCTTAAACATCATAATTACTTCCATTTGAAATCTATTTTCTACACTTTTTGCTTGAGCCAATCTTCAATCACGGGATGAAGGAAGCTAGAACGATGCGTGAATCTCCGTAGGGCATAACTTGTTTACAACAAACCCTATGATTAAGTATTGTGTTTTATAAAGTGATTATTTTAGATGGTATTTTAATTATGTGCTTTGTCCTTGACTTTGCCTATTAATCTAAAAGAGAACACCGTTTTGCCTAATGATAAAGCTGAACAGTTTGTTTTTTGTCTGAACGCCCCAATCTTATAAAACCTACTCGTTCGAATTGCAAATATATTTTTGTATTGGATAGTCCATTTGTCAAGGAGGGCTTCAAGGAATAGTATACCTAAAACTAAACGCTGTGTGCGGAAACTTGATTCAATGTGGACGGAGTCACGGGCGGCCGCTAGGTAATATTTTTGTACGTGTAATATCGAAGTTAAGAAAAACTTTGTTTAACAACAGTATTTTATTTTCAACTGCAAATTAACATCAAGATCCACTTCATAGTCTTGACATATTAATGGAATGTAATAAATATTTAAGTGATAAAACTGACACATCCGCTTAGTACTTCATAAAATTTAAAATAGTGCAATTACATCAACCCTGAACTTTGGTAATAAATTAATTGACTTTATTTGATTAGCTTAATTGCAAAATAAAATAAATTGCAATAATTTTAAGAACGTAGACTCTACGGATAAAAAGATTAAGTTTTTTCTTTTCTAGAATTCATAGTATAAACTACGAGTTTTTTTCGGCTTTGACCACGTTTTCAAGATTCCTGTTTTATCCCATGAGAGCATTTTATCCTATAAATCGTAAGTTAGCTTATACCCTACGTGTATACCAAATTTCATCAAAATCCATTTAGTAGTTTCAGCGTAATTAAAAGACAAACATAGAAACAAACAAACTTTTCATTATAACATTAAGTATACCTGAGAAAATATTTAAGAGGTAGGCAATTAGTAAATAATAGGTAAATTATAGATCAAAATCCGTTTCTATAATTTCTGAAAAAAATAAGTAAAGAAGATGTTAAGTGTTGTGCGCGAGTGTAAAGCTTTAATTAACACAAAAACTCATTAAACATTGTATATGAAATCTACTGGTGCCAAGAGTTATAATAGTTATATGGTGGCATAAAAACATTAAAACCATAAAAATATTACAAGGAGTAATTTATCTTCATAACGCACGTCAAAACACCAACAACGAGTACGTCTGACATCACTTATTAAAAATGCATTCCACTCGACTTCAATGAGGTATTCCACTTTGAGCTACCAATTTTTGCGCACTCGCAACTTGATCACCTGGTCTAGTCTACTTTACGCGCCGATAGATTTTCTGCAGGCCAATCTATACTAATACATATTGTAAAGCTGAAGAATTTGTTTGTTTGAAAGAGCTTATCTCAGGAGCTACAAGTTCGAATTGAAAAAAAAATGTGTTGGATAGTCCATCCGTCGAGAAAGGCTTTACACCATAATATACATAACTAAAAGAATGTGTGCAGAAACTGATATCCACGGGGACGAAGTTGCGGGCGGCCGCTAGTTTGATATGTTTGACAGGCCTATAATATCAATGGGTGCTAAAAAATCACTAGGCCAGGTCTCTAATTGCGGGTGCTCTAACATTGGGTGTTCAAAGTGGAGCACCCACATCAATATCTGCTAAAGCAGCCTCATAATTTTTAAGGATGGCCTTATTTATTACATTAATTACGTTACTCGCACTCATTCTCGGTAATCAGGATTTTGCAAGGCTTGAATTAGCATGTGAATAGTTACATATTATCATATTGATGTAATAAATGTGAAAGTTCATTTGTTGGGATGTTTGCCCGTCAATCACGCTGAAACTACTGAACAGATTTTGATAAAAAAATTTTTACAGGCAGGGTTTGGGCTGACTTAGTTGATAGGATACTTTTTATCCCGTTTAGAAAGCTCCCATGGGATAAAACAGGAATCTTGATAATCATCAATCACGCCGAAAGTACTGAACGGATTTTGACATCCTAATCCCACGCGGGCAAAGCCGCAGGCAAAACTAGTATATTATATCGTCTCATCGACACGATATCTATCATTGACCTTACTCATATGGCCAGACATACTTTATGTCTGCTGTAAATTGAAAAGGTGCGGCTGCTCTTATTAGTTTTGATAAATATCCAGACGATTTGCAATCGATCGACGCCGTCAAAATTTTAAAGAAATATTTATATGATTTCAATTGGCAGATGAGCACGCCGACTTATGTATGTTCATATTTTTACGGGTAATTCACGTATCAAGTAACTAGCATTAACAAAGTATCACTCATCAGTTCAAGAGCGAAGTTGATTACAATTATCTAGGCAGTTTTCTAGTAATTTTTGATATATAAGAACTGAGTGGAGTAATACTTAGATTTTTTCATAAAACACATTATAACATTAATACATTATTATATTTAGTTAATTACCTTATAGTAAGTCAAGGGTGACTGATTTACATAGAGATCTAGCAACGCACAGCGTAAATCACTAGATGGGTCGGGCTGCAATTAGATGTTAAGACATAGGCAGGCATCCGCTAATGAAGGATTTTGGCTGAGACTTGGCATGCAAAAAGCTACTGTGACAAAGGCATCCCCTAAGAAAGGATATTTATAAATTGTACCCTTAAGAGGATGAAATAGGTGATGAAGAAACCATGATCTACGGACGAAGTTGCGGGCTGCTCGTAGTTAGTATATCCGTATTGTTTGTGTAGATAACATTCGAAATAAATACGTATGTATGTATAACAACAGACGTAAGGTCACTGGATCAACTATCACATACAAGTATGAGTTCCTCGTTATAACAACATCATCATTACAGTTACAGATCCGCATGCTAATGATGAAGGATGTAGATCACTTAAACAATAAGATAAGTTGACGTTTGCTAGATTTGTATAAAGAAATATCTAGTTTTATTAAGATACACAAAGACTAGAATTGAGTGTGTGAAAAATAATTAAGATTTATTTTGTGTATTTGTTTGAGTAGGCAATGGCACTACATTTGAATTCCCAAAAGGGTTGTTGTGTTTCATTTAGTAATGAGAAATACCACTCAAGGTGGAGGAGGAGGAGATTTTTTTAATAGCATTTTTCTTGTTTACATAACGTACCGTTGGGTCTCTGCCTCATTGTATATTAATAAAAATATGTGTTATGAGGGATAAAGATATGATTTTTGTTTGTTTCTTGTGTTTGTTTTGAATGGGGACTAGATTATCATGAGAGACCGATTAAAAAAAATTAAGCCATTCTAATGTTACATTAGCCCTGATTAACAAAGCATACCATTAAGTAGAAATCAAGTCAGTATAAAAAAAACTGATTTTCTTATTCACTCATTGTAATTATTTCGCCTTTTAGCCTGGTCAAACTGTTACTTATGTCAAAACTGACGTTATAACATCACCGAATTGTATTGTACTCTTGAGTTGATTGTTATAAGTCTATGATTCTAGACAATACTGTCCCAATCTTTCCCAGAAAATCTAACCGGTAACAACGAAATGGCAAAATGTCGTGTGACATGACATCTTTCAATCCATTCACGTCCGTAAGTTGTTAAGATTTTCACACAATACCCTTTTGAGCGATACAGTAAGCATTACAGTGTCCTCTATGTGAACATTTTTACAGTCACTACTTACACTGTTGATTCTGATGTCAGTAACACAAGTGCTTTAGTTACTTAAAACAGAGTCAGATCAATGTATGTGATGTTTGAATTATTTATTTTTTTATTTATTTACATAGTACAATACAGTTACGAAGTGCTACTTCACTGCGGTCTTCTGTGAGGTGGAGGTACTTCCCCAGACGAGCGGCTCATTCGAGTGGAAGATCCACAAAGCTCTACCTGTCTTAAAAACCTTATGAGGTAGTTGATGTCCATGGGTAGCGGTGGTCACATACCATCAGGTGACCCACTTGAGCATTTAGCCCCGTTTACATTAAAAAAAACAAAAGTTCATGAGAATACTTCAGAAATATTTTTTTCTATTTATTAGAATTAGTTCATACTATTGACCTTACTCTAACCACCCGCAGAGTTGCGTGAAGCAACAACGAGATAAGATGAAGAACCGTGTCAAATGCGTCTAAAACAGTCCATTAGAATGTACTACATTTAAGACTAACACATTTCTTTAATAATCATAGTGCTCCTTTTAGGATTCAGACGTGGAAAATCAACAGAAGAGGCAGTGTTACTCATGTCCAAAATTATTTCCACCGCCCTAGATCAGAATAAAAACTGCATTGGTGTGTTCATAGACCTAGCGAAAGCTTTCGATACAGTCTCCGTGCCCATACTTGCTAAAAAGATAGCCGGCTTTGGCATTAGAGGAGTGGCTCTCGACTGGTTTATCAGCTACCTAACGAACCGCAGACAGCGTGTTCGAGTCGACTCCGTCCTAAGCGACGAGATGTCAATTAAATTCGGTGTGCCACAGGGCAGTATTCTAGGACCCACCTTATTCCTCCTGTACATGAGTGACATCATGAGAATTAATTCAGTTGAAGCGGATACCATTTGTTATGCTGACGACACAGTGTTGATCTTCCAAGGATCGAATTGGGAAGAAGTTGGAGAGAAATCTCCTTACACTTCATGTGAGCAAAACTAAGTACGTGGCATTCCACAAAACGCGGGCTTCAGAGCCGCCCCCATCAGCCAGTTTGAAGTTGCACATATGTAAGGACGTCAGCCAGCCTCTTAATTGTAGCTGCCCCTCTATTGACCGCACTCTTAATATTAAATACCTAGGAGTAATAATAGACCAGCACCTGAACTTTAAAAACCACATTACCACACTAGCCTCTAGAATTCGGAAAACTGCTTTTGTATTGAAATACCTCAGAAACTCAGCACCCATTAACATTCTCAGTCTTGTATACAAAGCCATTTGTCAATCACTTCTTCTATACTGCATAAAAGTATGGGGTGGCGCAGGAAAATCTACAATGAATGAGCTGGAGAGAGCCCAGAGGTCTGTTCTGAAGGTGATGCTGGGCAAGCCTTTCAGATTCCCAACCGACCAGCTTTTCAGAGAAGCAAAGGTTCTGAGAGTCAGGCAATTGTTTATATTGAGCGGTGTTCTGTGCACTCAGAGTGTACAGGATACCTGTTCCCACTGTACGAACAACCTTCGCTAGACGCCAACCCCATTTTGCCCTTCCACGATTATACAACCTTATTTGTAAAGTACATGTGGGACTGAAAATGCTTAACACACGCGAGGCAAAGCGATTTTTAGAAACCTGGCTGTTGAGTAAGAATTACTCGGACACAGAAAACCTATTAATACCTTAATTTAAGGAACCTTCATCACTTACACACACACAAATATACACACTCACAGGCGCACGCGCGCGCACACACACACACACACACACACACACACACACACACACACACACACACACACACACACACACACACCCACTCACACTCACACACTCTCCCACACTCACTCGTTCACACACACATACACACACACCCAACGCTTATAAGTTATACTTTGTTTTACTTTTACTTTTATAAATTACATACATAACATATTTAGAAATGTCATGCTCGAGTTGTGTCCGTACTATAAAAATGTTTGTTAATCGTGCCTGGATTCTGCGATACAAGCTATAAGCTTAGTGTAGAATTCGCTAGATATATGACATCATTGTAAAGTGTTTATCTGAAATAAATTTCTTATTATTTCTTATTTCTTATTTCGTCTTAACTCATTAGGTATAATAAGAAACATTGACTTTGATCACGTAGAAGGCTTCGCGCGAGTTAATGTGTTTCCTTCCCATCGTGGATGACGAGGGAGCGGCACAAGGGTTTTAGTGGGTATGCCGTCGGAAAATGCATTGACGCATACACCCAGACACCCAATCGTGGGGTGGCATTGGGGGTTACGTGGGACTCCCGGTCGCCCGGACTACCCCCAAAAAGCCGACTGGTCTCTCTAGGTGTGATTTGGTGGGGGTGACTATGGTCTTACTGAGCTATGTCCCACGCTCACCCCCTCGCAACGGCAGCCCCACATAGCCCCGCTGCTCTCCGGCAACGGGCATGCTTAAGGAAAAGAGCCGTCGAAATTTCCCCCTTCAACAAATAGTGACGAATAAAAAGCCCCTGCTAAGGATTCTAAAACGCAAAGTTAAAGACTACTAATGTGTTAAAACAAATGGGGTGTCTGTCTAACTCAATTTATAAAGTAATTTATTACAAGTTCACCTTATTGCTTAATAAGCTTAATTACTGAAGTGCCGAACTACGCACCTTGATTATAGGTCAATCTAGTAAACAAATGAGGCAGTGAGGACATCTAAAGCTAGCAATGGTTTTACTAGTTAAGATAATAATATCCAAAAGAAAATAAACAGCTACTGGTCATTGATATACAAAAACCCTAGACACATAATCAACGTCTCAAAAACGTCCCCAAAAATAAGTGCAGAATGCTCTTATTTCAAACAGTCTTGCGTCACCCTTGTCATCGCAATTTTGCACACTCCCTTGTGAAAACAATGTTAAGTTATTTGCATAAAGTTTAATTTGCAAATAATTATGTTCATAGTTTGACACAGATTTGCCGAGTTTTTTGTGACAGTATTGAGTGTTACTTTTGTTCGAGACAGTGTAGCTTGGGTTTTTGTATATCAATAATACTGGTGTACGAGTTTTTCGAATTCAATAGCAAATTCGAACGAATATCGCGCTCATACAAAGATAAATTCATCAGTTCCATTAATGGTCTTGGTAGCTTAATTGGTAAGAACGCTCGCCCGGATTGCAAGAAGTGTGTGTTGGGTTCAATCCCCCCCCCCGCCTGAGATCAGATGAATTTTTCTTAGCAGATTATTTAAAAAAAACTATTATTATAAGCACACTCCGCTTGGAGACAAGTTAATAATATTAATGAAAAAGATTGATTTTTGTCTTTACTGAGCTTATCAAATAATTACGTTTTCTGTCAAAAATAGTCAATATCAACAAGTAAATTCATAAATACATGTTAATAGAGAATACGCACACTAAAATCATGAGATTATTTTCGTAATTGTTATAATAACTCGCGACCCTCAAGCTATAAAACAATGTCATTAACAAAATCATCTACGGTACGGTTAGTTGTATTAAACGACCAAGGTTGGCCATTCATAAAATGAGTACTATTTAAGTTCAACTGTTTAAATCTTTATAAAAAAAAACTATTTTTAAATATACTGTGAAAATTATAAATTAAATCTAAATAGATGAAATTAGTATTGAACCCAAAAACAAAAAGAAAAATATTCCATTTTTTAGTGGAACTAAGGCCAAAAGTCAAACCAACCCCGTATTTCTAACCATATTTTTTAAGAATTTTTATAAATGCACGGAGCTTGCATACGTTCTTAAATATTAAAGGCCATGTCCAAGTTACTATTAAAACTACGCCTTACCTATTGCCTTAATCCTTTACAATAAATACTAGTATAGCATTTATGGTAACATCATTATTAATGTAATAGGCATGTACTGGGCTATTTATTAGTCCCGCTTCACTGGATCTTTCAACACTGTATCGGTGACTTATTAGGGTGGAGCCGTGGGCGAAATAAAACATGTAATTATGACAGTTTTGGAATTAGCGCTATTTGTCATAATCTTTAAAATATAACCGTTGCTCTTGGCTAGAGGTGAAATTGATTTCATAAATGTTTAGACTAGATTTATTCCGTGGGCTTGGCTTATGATTGCATAAAGCTTTGAAGACTAGAAGTGGGGTATGGCGTAACACAAGGGTGAACTTTACCCCCCGTGTTATAATTATGAGATGAGTTTCATGTCATAACTGTTCATCTTTTTATGATTTGAAACCATCACTCGCAATGAAACATGTTATTCATTGAAATTTAGCAATAATTATTTATTACTACTACGAGTAAAATGTATGATTGTGTCTCTAGCTAGTGAACACACACGTAAAAAACACGAATGTGAGAATTTCAAATGAGCAGGCTAATAATATAGTTTTCATGATTAACTATTTTATATAGTAGGGAAGCAACAGCAATAAGTGGGGTTCTTTGAAGATACTCGAGCATGTCAGAATATTAAATAGGGAGAATCCTTGCACCCTTTAAAGTTACTCTACCAAGTATGAAGTGTAGGAACACTCCTACGCTTACTCTATTATATAAAGCTCCTTAGTCAATTTCTAGTGTTTAAGTTTTGCATCCTAATCAACGCTGAAAGTAAAACATCAACCTGTCCATCAAAGATTTGCAACACGCTTTAAAGAGAGCAAAAAATTGGCAACCATCACAGAAAGCTTTACTTAACGCAATCCGTCTGTGCGTACAACCGTAGAATTACAAAGGTATCGTGAGAATACGTTATTATGAAATAGTTTGATCCACCGTCTAAGTGGTTATTTGTAAGTAGCTTCACAATTGCTCAAAGTAATGATTATAATTGATTCTGAATGCAGGTTGTCCACTGTGGCGAAATAGTAATGTTTTAATTTTGGCAATCTTATCTTTTGGCAGGTCTTTTTTGCCGTGTACTTTTTGAAGCTTTGAACGTTTGTTGTAAGTTAAGTTTTTTAGATGATTGTTTTATTGCAATAATGAAGTTACAGATGTTCACACAAAAAAAATTGTTTGCCGAACATCAATAAACTATCGTATCTTTTCATTACATAACTTTTTATGTATTCCAATTTGTTGGACGTACCAACAAATTGGAATCAAAGAACAGCGAATCTACATATGTATATGAAAATTCTTTTGCTAGCCAAACACAAATTCAATCTTCTATATAATTAAAGAAACAATCTCTATTTACACGGTGTAACATCAAAACAGATATCACCATCGGTTCATGGACATTATGTACTTCACCTATCGTGAAAAAAGATCTTACAATCCTTATCTACAACCTTACGATGTACAAACAATAGTATTGAAATCTCCTGGCATTTGGCGTATTTTTGAGACAGATCACCTTGAGCTTTACGCCGTCACGACCCATTTCATGTCCAAAAATGACGGATACGAACTTCATCTGTAACGTTTGCCCCAAGGGTTACTCCTTGAGTAGTGATGTCGATAACTGTGATTTTACAAGACAAGACAATGTAGTTTCTTAAAATTTAAAGAAGGTTTCTTAAAACTACAATTAATTTCTATAATCTACAATTATTTTTTTAAAATTGTAACAATTTTCTAAAAAACTACTTTTTACTTCTTAAAACTACATACAGAAACAGTAATTATCCTTACTAACAGGAAAGTGTAACGTGGATATCAATGGACGGCATTAATCGCTAGTCATCAGATAGCGCAGTCCACTGCTGGACATAGGCTTCTCAAAAGGCTCTTCTCTCATCCCGATCCTCGGCGACGTGTATCCAGCTCCTGCCAGCAGTCTTGCGCAGATCGTCACTACACCTGGCCTGAAGGCATCCTACACTGCGCTTTTTTGGACAATTGCTGAAAATCCCATTAAGTAGAAAGTTTTATATACTCGTAGGTATAATTTTTTGAAGACGACTTACGTAACTAGACTGGCATTTTGGCTCCTCCTTAAATTAAGAGCAATAATTTTGGTGCGCAGATTACTGACAAATTAATATTTACAATCTGCCATATAGCGAAATTCATTCTGCTAGCTAATTTAGCTTGCAAACGCCTTAATTTACGATGATACATAGTATTATTAAACCAATTGGTTTATTATATCTATCACAAACATAATTCGATCTCTATTACTAATATTGTAGGTCGATTTGAAATAATTGGCGAGCATTTGTAAAAGCATCACTCTTGCATCACTAGGCCTGACCTTTGCGTCAAATTCCGATACATTCACGGCACTAAATAGGCCATACAAGTAGGCGTTCAATTGGGCGTTGAGCTGGAACGAAATAGTATGGGCTGTCATGGAAGTATTAAATATGGCTTCATTGTAATGAATGGTAGAAATTGAGACGGATGACCTTTGAACTGACGTCGATAATGTGATATGCAAATTCGTACATGCAAAGACATAGGCTTAACAAATGGAGTAAAGATTTAGCACTTCTGTTTAGGAAAACAGAAATTGCTACTTAATTGGTTTCTGATTCTGCAACTTCAATAAGATTAATGGTTTATGGCCCGGGGCTATTTCGGGAATTTTCTCGGTGCGCTTAAAGATTTTTATGACTTTGAATTTTCCTATATGTTTGCTATATTATTATTATTTATTATATTTTGGCGCCGCCCATGGACTACCGCAACATCAGAGGAGTCACAAGTGCGTTGCCGGCTTTTAAGACAGAGTTCGCTCTTCTTGTGAAGGAGTGAAGGTCGTATCGGTCCGGAAATACCTCAGATATTTATTTAGACATCCAACTTTAGTACTTAAGCCTTTATGTATAGTATAGTCTTCCTAGCCGTATTCGGCGATGGCGACCCCTACTGGTTCGTAAGTTGTGTACTTATATCTATACTAATATAATAAAGAGGAAAGGTTTCGACTCATCCGTAGAACAAAGTCCGATGTGATCATAGAGCAAAAATGAGTTAAATACCTTAACAGTATAAGGATAACGAACTCTATCGACGTACATTTTTATTTTATTTCTATCTTATTTAGTTCCAGAGTTACAGAGTCGAATAACGTTCCATGTGATAAACTTTCCGTAAAAAAACGCTTCATGTGACCAAGGGACAGTGAGGGCGGTACGGATGCCACGTCTGTTGTTGAGACCGGCCGTTGTTCAGTGGAGGAAGGAAATTTACATTTCACGGGCTTAGGTTTTCTTCGAAAAAATGAAATTAGGATATAGAATCAATTTGTCTCTTTATTCATACTTTTTGGCTCCGTTCCTTTTTGTGGGTGATCGCTTTTTATATAGGGCGTTTTTGATGGAAAAGTTAAGTAACGTAATTTTCGAACGAAAATACATGCGTTGTAATGCATATTCGCAGGATAACCACTATAACTGTAAAAATAAATAGTAAAAAGTAGAAGTCTTAACAGAACTTAGGACCATTTTATACGAAATTAATGGTACTTCTGAGTGTTGCATGTGAATGTAGAACACTATTCTTCGGAATCTATGAGACGATTTGTTAGTCCGATGGTAAAATGGGACGTTATTACTGGAAGAACGGAATAAGATAAGACGTTGTTCAATTAAAAAAATCCTCAATTATTCAAATATTTGAATTAAACATTGTGTAATGAATTGCTAGGCAGGTATATAGTCTTGCCTTATTAGTAATAATACATTTTCTATTATTTTTATTGAGAATTTTGTTAAAACTTGACTCCACCATAGTCACCTTTGCCTACCTACTGATGAAGAAAAATCAGCTGAGAATATATAACTTTATACTTTCGCGTTGCGTTTTAATTATTTAACATTACAACGGAACTAAACGCGATATTATTTTTATATATTACTGAGTACTTTCTGCTTGACGTTTCGGCTGTGATGCTACAACCGTGGCGTGGTCACAAGCGAAAATAATATCGCATTTAGTCCCGTTGTAATCCTACTACTATTATAAAGGCGAAAGTTTGAATGTATGGATGTATGGATGTTTGTTACTCTTTCACGTAAAAACTACTGAATGGATTTGAATGAAACTACCACAATATAGCTTATACATCTGAATAACACATAGGATATTGGAAATCGAAAACCACGCGGACGGAGTCGCGGGTGGCCGCTAGTGTTAAATAATGAGCTGATAGAATGGAAAAAAATCTGGATGGCCATGACGAGACCGAGAAAATTTCCTGCTACAGCTTAATATCCAACGCCATACCTGGCACACTAGGTGTGGATCATTACAGCAATCAACTTACGTTTTTCTTAGAAGTGCCATCAAATTATGAAAATACACCATTCATTCAGTTTTAGGATTAACATATTTTGTACCACAGGGCAATGGGCATCCATTCTGTCTGTGATAGTTTATTCTGCCCTTATCATAGAGACTGTTTCTCTTTGTCTTGTTCTTCGTCATTAGGCACCACTAAATTCACCTCTGTCTTCGTATTAAAGCAGTAGCTCCGTGGCTCCTAAAACCACTAGAAAAAGGCAGAGACTAATAAAGAATGGACAGACCTTAAACGCAAGTGATTTAAAAACCTAGGCAAGACAAATGTTATGAAAAAGTCAAAATAGCGATGGGACCGTGTAGAAAATGCCATTTATTGTTACAAATGATTCGATACAATATCTCACCAACAGCGCCTAGACTGTTTCTGTTTTTGTGGAAAGAAACTGCATCATGAAGTTATTTGATAAAATTTTATAAATAAACAGGCTTTAAGGAATCTTTTTGAGAGAAAATATAAGTATATCAAACAATGTTTCAATATCTTGCCGTTTTAGCTCGTATCTTAAAGACTGCGTGGAAGAAGTACGATGGAAGTGCTTTATAAATGTATCTTATTATTTGTACGCTGACCTCCTTTGTATTTCACACATTCTTTAAGATACAAGCTGTTACGGCAAAAGTATAAAAACTTAAGTGTAATAAATATTGTTTCACATACTTCAATGTTCTCGCAGTGAGATTGGTTGGTGCCTGTGACCATAATACTTTGAAATTTATTAGGAGATACTTGAGGCATATTTTCTTTTTGATTTTATCTGAAAACTTTATGATGATATCCCATAGCTTAACTCGATCTCCCAGTTGCCAAAAATTTACTGTACCAAGTACTGTTGGTGAGATATTTAATTGGATCATTTGTAACGACTAACGGGATAAACGCTAGGAAGAAGAAGAAGATTTGTAACGACTAACGACATTGTAAGATGGTCCCATCGTTTTTTCGATTATTTCGTTATGTTTCTTGAACCATTTGCGCTTACGGTCGGTCTGTTCATTACTTAGGGCGTCTCTGCATTTTTCTATTGGTTTTAGGGGCCACGGGTTTTCTACTTAAATGGTTTTCTAGTTAATTAGAGGTGCTAAATGACGACGAACAAATCACAAAGAAACTTTCTCCATAATATATCGCCAGAATTAACTATCACAGACTGAATAGGTATTATTAGGCAAGGATATTTGGAAGAGTTGGTACTGACAGTTCCATATTAACCGGGAAATATTTGTGATGTGGAACTTTTAAATCTTCAAACTGAATGGTGATTTTTCATACCAAATGAAAAATCACCATTCAGTTGGCAATAAATAAATGCACGGAGTTGATTTCTGTGAAGATCCTTGCCTAATGGGTTTGAAAACGCCAATTGCCTAGCAGCAAACTAAGCTCGAAGCTTGTACCATGGCAAGCTAGGGAACTGAAAGACATGCTTAAATATATTTTATTTATACAAATACATACACTTAAATGGATACATGTTCATGCCAACAAATCTTGGTATCGAACCCAACCCAACCTCTTGAGCACTACTACACCAAGCAGGTCACCGGGCTTCATAAAGTTCCTAATTCGGTTTTTTTTAACGAATAAACCTTGTGTAAGCCCGAATAAAAGATTGTGTTATGTTATGTTATGGCTAACATTACAAAAAACACATTTCAAACCAGATAAGTATTCACATAGGACTTTAAAGTGATAAATTATTCAATCAAAAAACGCCCCAAGTTCATATAAAACGGCACTTAATTCGGACGTCTCCGTAAAACAACGTGTTATGTTCACCAAGGACTCCCGGTCTTCCGCTAGAAAATGTCCGATGTTGATATGGAACTCACTATTTCGTGAAAGAAAAGCAATAGAAATATACACTAAAGAGCATTTAATTACGCTATTGCGCTGTATAAACATATCTAAAATTAAAAATGATACGTCTTACCGTTTTTGATCGCAG
Organism: Nomophila noctuella; assembly: GCA_958496325.1. NCBI lineage: Eukaryota > Metazoa > Arthropoda > Insecta > Lepidoptera > Crambidae > Nomophila > Nomophila noctuella. The sequence goes on from OY292498.1 coordinate 1,410,738, forward strand.
CCCGAAAACAAAGATCTAAAACTTCTTTGCCCTCTACTGAAAACTAGCATTCCTGCAGATCGGACTTTGTTCTACGGATGAGTCGGTTTGATTTTTTGTTTGTTTGTATGAATTGAATAGGCTCCGAAACTACTTGGCAGATTTGAAAAATTCTTTCGCTGTTGGAAAGCTACATTCACCCAGAGTAACATAGGCTATATTTATCCCGGTACGGGAAGTAGTTCCCCCGGGACGCGGGTGAAACCGCGTGACGGGCCGCTAGTTATGTATAAATCTATAAAGAAAATTATTTCACATCTAATGTCATAAGTGGGACTCAAAACCACGACTTCTGACGTATACACAGACAGGTCAAAATGAAATATTCATAAAATTATGTGTTCATTGAACATTCAATTACAAGTGTACGCCCACACATTGCCGGATTGTAATGAGATCTATTACGAGTATGACGGCCTAAATGAGTGTGAATCTAAACTTCCTATTATTAGTTACTGACTGAATAATCCGAATAAGGCAAAGATTGAAATAGTTGAAAATGCCGCGACATCAGAAACCTGTAGCGTTATTTTGTTTGGCATGAAGTGTGTTTGTCAATATGTTTTTACTACGAGAAGAAGCGACTGTCGCTTCAATTTTTAATGGCGCTTATGGAGCGGGTCAAAGAATGGCGACGGCATATTCCCGTTTGCCTCAAATGAGGATTTCATAAACTATTCATAAGCTGTAGAACAGCTCTGTCTTAATGCGTAACTCTTCGTGACTGTGCTGACTGAGACTAATTACTAATTAGATCATTGCTTACTTTGAGATGCAAAGATTAACCCATCCCGAAGATGAATGGAGTTCGCTGTGTGTTTAAATCATACCTAACGGCCTCTTTTGCGCAGTAGCTAGTACAGATGGGATTTTATTCGTCAAGAAGCCCGGTTGTAAATTTGACAATGTGTTTTCTTCAAAAAGTACATTCTGAGTCATTTACTGTCTTTGATACAGTCAGTTGTTTTACACTAATACTAAGTGCTATAATTTGTGTTCGATAAGGCAATTTTCGGTTTTAATTTTCGCAAATGAGTTGAGATTTCTTGCCAACCTAGTTATGACCTATCTTAATTAAAACGACACTTTCTACCTGCATTTTGATAGTAGATTTTTGATTGGATTTTTGGTAGTTATTGCCAACTATCCGTCACAACTAAAGACAATCTTGAGAGAGAACTTGATATGCTGTATTACATGAGAATAGCATCTCAAGTTCGCTCTCAAAATTGGTCTCAGAGTTGAGAGCGATTTATAATTACGAGTCTTAGTTTCATGATATTTTTTTTATTCCATATTTGATAACAAATGACAAAGTCCACTGCTCCACTTAAATTCTGACATCAAATCAACTGTAACATGTGCAAGGTCAGGGATGCTCTCAATGCATGAGTCACATGTCTTGATGCACCGATGCATCCGAACAAGGCAGGTGTCATGGCCGCCGCTCCTTGCCTAATGACACACTTGACAGATGGAGACGATTTTTTATCACGTCTAAACCTAGGTCTAAACATTCTATTGAGTTTGAAATGGATTAGATAGAGGCTGGGTTGATCGTTAAACTGAGGTTGAAGGAGTAGTGGGTTTCCAATGCAAGACAGTTCTTATGATATTAACTTTGTCTGAGTGTGGAATTATTAACGAAGGCATATCCTTTACAGATCGGTGATTAAGTCATTCATTTTGTAATTTTGTGACGATTTATAAGTAAAGCTTATTTTAATTTAAGAATATTTTGCGTTTGAGTTTAGGTTTGAATAAAAGTTTCAATTCCTTTACTTACTTACTTACTGGGATGGCACAGCGGCCCAAAGTGAGTCTCCTGTGATAACAAACGTCGCCATTTCGGTCTGTCCTGCGCCATCTCCTGCTATGTAGTTGTCAGCCCGAAATTCCTTTATTTGTCATTAAAATTTGTTTTCGTATTTTCTTTTTATAAAGAAGTTCGTAAAAGCCCTTTTACAAATCCGTCTGCTTTTATGCACAGTAATGTCATTCTGTGTGACAAGGGCTTCAGTATTTACACGGAAAAAAAAATATCAACACTATTTCATATGAGTTTCCGATGAGAATTTAGTTTTTCTATACCCAGTAAGAACAGAGAATTATAATTATTTTTATGTCTGATTTTCATAGTAAGTACCTATAACATGAAAATTACGAATTCCAATCGAGCTTGTCAGTAAAGGTGAATGATTCATCACTTCTCTTTATTGCAAAGAGGTGATGTCATGAAATCCGTAACTAATACCTTGTAATAATGATTAATATGTACTTGAATGAACTAAATGTTGTGAGCCACATATTTGTGCGTAACAAGTATGATGATGTACTATGACATGCTTGAAATTACATAAATTTGTGCAGGCCTATTTTGTGATACTTTAGGTAATATTTATATTATCTATTAATTAATATTTAAGATAGTTTGTGGATTTGCATTTAATACCATACCGTTTTGAAAAACTATTTACGTTACGGTATTCATTGTGTAATGCGGTCAAGAGATATTTTTCTTTAATTGTTATACATACTTATGTAAGTATTTTTTTGATCTGGACCCGCGAATCAAATAATTATCATTATTGATATCCATATTTATACGTAAATTCGATCTTTTTAATATATTTGTAAAAAAAAAAGTGCTTTGCTATTTAATTACACAACAATTGTAATGAACTCTCGGCAAACGTTCAGAATTTTATTAATAGTTATTCTCTTGCAGTACGCAGATCGTGACCACTTACGTTAAACAAATAAATTAATATGTTTCCAACATGGTTTCCACATTTCCAATTAGTTAGGTTATTTGACTTAAGTGGAAAATTTACCGGATTTACTTACAACTTACATTACAACTCCATAGATTTAAGAGTATCTGTATTATCTTGTGGCGTGCCTATGTGTTAGTATATAAACACTAACTAGGCCGAAAAATCGCGCTGAAGTGGGTTTACGCCAGCAATGTATTTTAAATGGAGAATGGCACACTGTGTCAAAATAACGTCGCGTAATATTGTTTAGAAAATAAAGTTCGGTCGAACTTCAGGAAAGTGTGCTCCCACACTTAGAGTTTGTGGGTTCAACCTTTGCTAGTTCTGTGTTTCTCATTTCATTACAAAGCCCTCATAAGTGCTATAATTAGCTCGAATTAAGATGTCTGCAATCTTGGGCTCTTCAATTGGCGTCGATACGATCTACATTATACGACTACGTGAGCGCGCGATGATCCGATGACATTTAGGTGCGCGTAGTGAATGTGAGGTCTTCTTGTATTGGGATGCTTTAGTGCTGGGAATTTGACTGACAAGGCGCAGAGGTGTTGATCATACTCTATTATCTGAGTTAATTGATAAACGTGATTTTAAAGGTATTGTATTATTTTTTGTGATCAGCAGTATTCAAATTATAAAGTAGCAAGAATGAATATCTACTTATCTACTATATACAAATATCTACTTATATTATTTTCGTAATATTTATCTTATTTACTAGATTAAAGTTTCACTAGATTGTAGAAAAAAAATAGTAGAAATATATAATAACACTGTTTGTAACATGATTTTTACATCATAAATCGAAAAAAGTTTACAAAACGTACTATACGATTGAAAGCGAAATTAACGGAATATAGACATAGATTCAAGTAAAAAACCCTCTTCTTATCCTTATGCACACCTCATTAAGTACGTCCTCAGTTCCATGTCCAATAAAATATGCCGGCTACAAATATAGGCTAGCAACAAATATCGTTTTGTTGATAGCCATAAAAGTGTTGTTAGTTATTCAAGCTAAACTAAAATTGAAGCTTGAACTACGACTTTAATCCCAAGTATCCCAGTACAACAGAACCTAGAATACCTAATGAAATGTATCAAAGTTACAGATGCCGATGTACAACTTAAAAGGAAGGTCAGACCGTTTTGCGGTTTTGAAGGCAAGTCTACTAGGTCATACAGGCTTACATTAAGAATTTTTATACAAAACAAGTACGTAGTGTAATATTAAGTTCTTTGTGTGCCTGTGTTTAATCTCCATTCTAAGTTTTACAGAAATTGTATTTTTTTTCTTTGTGTCAGCTGAAATGGTAATTAGCAGAAGTGATACTATTTGTTTTATAACATAAATTGCCTTAGTTGCCAATAAAAGGTAAATCTGGCACGAAGGACCATAAAGAGTCATCAACCATTACGATGTGTATTACCTATGAATGAGGCATGAACTTAAACAAGCGAATAACAGTGTAATTTTAAACTATATTTCCGAGTATCAAACGAGTTAATCAAATCATTTAAAATAATTGATGCATTCACTTATCTAGATATATTTATTATCCTTGATAATGATGCAAAATATAGATTAAATATGTCTGGTCGATTCGATTACATCCTGCAAGTAGAATATGACCTGTACTTTATTAATAGCAGCTGTTACATTTATTAATGACTTGAACATATTTTCATCTAATTGAATGAATAAATTATTACTTATTTAATTGAGAAACAGTGCAATCCGGCAAGGTAAGAATTAAAACTGCCACTTAACATCCTTATCCTTACCAATCCTAGAAGCGGATTTAAGAGATGAAATTTTTCGATCACTCATCCGATGACTGGCCTATGCAAAAGCAATTGCAAGCCGAGCGTGCTACCATTTCGCTGTTGTGCTCCTTAACGAGGTACTGTGCTATAAAAGAATTATAATCATAATTAGCAATTAATTTCATGGGATGTCACAAAACAACTGTATCTCACAGAAGCAAGAACCTACTTCCATAGGGCTGGTAAAACATTTGCAAATCAGTATACTACCCTCAAGAAAAGATGACAGGACGGGAAAATTGAAATCACGCAAACGAAGTGTAGTCGGCAGGTTAGTCTTAGTAAAAGTAAAGAGTATCAGCCTATTATTGTCCCACTGCAGGGCAAAGGCTTTTATCATTAGGAATCACGTTTTCGTTACAAAGATGGGTCTTAAATGATCTAAAAATACTCATTCTAAAAGTAATCATTGTTAACGGCTCTTTGGTCTAGTGGCTTAAGAACCGGGCCGTGGTGTCCAGCGGTTCGATTCCTGGGTTGGACAAAAGTTGTGTCGATTTTTCAGAACACAGCCGGGGTTTGTGAGCACCAACCCGCATTTGGCAATTGTAATGATTAAGCCAAAAAGATTAAGTAAAGAAAACATGATTTCAACTAATGGGGGTATGCAATGGGACATTCACATTAATAGGCTGATACTTTTAATCATTTTTATGACTCAATACATAGATCAAACATCCCAGACATATGTAGATATGAGTGTGATAAATTATTCATCATAAATGCTCATATAATTATGTACATTTTATAGGCATTTCAACGCTTAAGCAAGTTGGAAGTTATGACCTTTTTTCATGCAAATATATACGAATATGACTTTAATGGTAGTTATTACACGGATAGTTATGCAAGTATGCAGTATCATAGTTATTTATTATAATGTTATAATAATGGTCTAAAAATGTCGTGTATTTTTTGCGATCGTAATTTATTTAGATCTTCCTGTTTGAATAATAAGTACGTAAAGATGCGGCAGTAAATAAATATACCTAATGTGCTTAGCAATGCTTTGACATTTTAAATTCGTTATTTACTTGTTTTGCGCTTGAATTTAATGTAATGAAATGAAATCATTTATTAAACGATTTGATTTTCAAAGGCACAATATGTCCAAGATGCCATCGCCCATCAATACATAATATGTATTGATGGGCGATATCATACATAATATGTATTGATGGGCGATATGTACTTAATTAACTATTACTTAATTAATTATCTTAATTAATTATCTTTGCCGCATTCAAACATTTAGTTTTTCCTAAAGCTTGACGGGTAGAGAACGCTTTTACCGCTAAGTCCACCTATTATACCTTACTTACTGATGTGGTCAATAAAGTTTTTATATATAAATTATTAACGAGTGCGTTATTGACTTTTAAATAATACGGTTAAGAATGGAAAAATTTACATCCTAAATCGGATAATGACGTCTGTTACGAATTTGATATTACATTCGTAACGGAGTTTGTCTAGCAATACAGCTAAGTCACTAAAATATGGTTGCTCTCGCATTGCACACATCGACATTCAATAATTAACAGGCTTTACTGTGGCGCCGGTAAATTAATACTCGCTGAAGTTGTAAACTAAATAGATGAACACAGAGAGTGCTTGAGAATTAGTTGCAGTATTTACTAACATTAATGCGGGAATTCCGGTTAAAACTACATGTACTAAACTAATAATAAAACGAGGAAAGATTTGTATTTTCGCATTTTTGTACGTAATAAAATAAACTCAAAAACTACTGGACCGGTTTGAATAATTCTTTCACAGTTTGCTAGCTACACTCTCCCCGGTGAACATAGGGTACTTTTGATCCTGGAAATGTGGGGGCAAGGGGGGGATATTTGAAAAAAGAATTGACGCGCGGGTGGAACTGCGACGGAAGGCTAGTATGGTAATAAAGAAGTTTCGCTTAGGTTCGCGACAGTGCTGTTTTATGACGCCAAGCGCTTTGCTCACATCTTAGCCCGGGTTGAAAATTTTAAATTATTCCACAGGATTCCGTCATCAAGTTTCATACAAAGTAAACTCCCTTTTTGCCCTTAAAAACAACACTAGAAAAAGAAGCACGATCCAAATTGTGGTTATATGTTAGACAAACAACCTTTTCTTTCATATCGACAGCCGGCTTTTCTTGCCTGGACTACAAGATGGTATGGTGATTTTTAGGGATAAAATGTTGCCTACTCCATGTTCATCACAAATAATGTATGATACTAATGCTTTATTGCCTAACCATGTGTGTATTCATTTGGTACAATATTTTTTTTCTTAGGTTCTTAATCATCATTATCATCAAACGCCCCGGTAGCTTCCTCAGCCATTACCTTGGAGCCTAGGGTCCGCTTTCCCACTTTTAAGCCTACATTGTGGTGTTGTTCTCTCCTAACGAGTGGACATAAATGTACTCAAAACCATTAATCTGCACCTCTAGTAAATATTTTCACAATACAGAACATCAATTCCAAAGCAAACCAGTAGACAAGCATCGTAAATATATTCCTCTTACAATACTACACACTTAAATCGGAAGATTACAATACAGGCACTTGTATTATAGCTAGGCAAGTTGCTCAAACTCTAATAAGAGATGACGCCTCGAGCCACAGAGCAGTTACAGAGGTTACACAAGAGCGTATCTGTGCAAATAACCATATTACAATTGTAGGAATCGTTAGGGCGATCAGGATGAATAATAGTGTGTTCTGAAGTGAGGTTGCATTTGTGCGAGCTTTTGAATTAAAGTTGCATACAGATAGTAGATCCAGTGGTTTAAATATTGGGCCCTGATCTTGAGGTCCTTGGTTCCATTTCCGGTTCGGACTGAGTTTGTGTCATATTTTCTGAACACAGGCCGGGTTTTTGGTTTTCAATCCGCATTTGGCAAGCGTAGTATTAAGCCATCAATTTATCAGTAGTAAATTGTTAGACCAGGTAGGCTAGCCAAGATGCCACTTTGACGAATTCGTATTTGTAGCGACTTATATCTCCACCCCGCTCTCATAAATAGTTCGTGTGCGGGATGGCAATATAAGTCGCGACGAAAGCGTATGGTGAATTCGTCAAACTGGCGTCTTGGCTACGGGTCCTGATACTTTACTGACGGTCCCCCAAATATTATTGCGTACGCAGAGAACTCTATGGATTTAATTTTTTTTTTTACCGTTCATATTCAATTTGGTAATTTGATGAATTAACTTAAAAACATCATCGATCGGTTAGGTCGAATAAAATTTTGCGCAAATCATTGAACTAGATTTGTTTCCGCGTTGTTAAGGCAAACTCATTTGTATATAAATAGGTAATACATCATACTTCATGCCATTACATCCGCCGCATTACATCTCCGCTAGTCTCGTTCTCAATAATCCCTCTACCTTTCTTGCAATGGGCCCGGATTTGCTCGGTGAAGCCATTGACTGCTGAGTTCTACACCTACCCTATTGAAACATGCAGATATTATATTTTGAAGATGATTGAAAAGAATATCAATTTACTTGACAGGTGATGGATGCATATTGTAAAATGTAAAACAGAAAGAGATGCATAAAATACAAGTTGTAATGTCCCCGGTGAAAATAGAGCAAGAATTTTTTTTTTCTAAAATCCTAAAATGTGAATATCTTATCTGGACAAAACCATCCAAAGCAAAAGTGTTCCACGCGGGATTCAATTCACGTCCTTCATAGATACTTATCTATAGGAACCTAGGTATAAGAGAACAAGGCTCTAACGAAAACACCAAGACATTTCTCCAGTACAGAGGGCCTAATTCATGCTCAGCAAAATACTACGCCGGCGTTCCCGGTCAGGAAAATTTGTGTCGGTTTTTCCGAACACAGCCCGGGTTTGTGATCACCAATCCGCATTTGGCAAGCGTGGTGATTAAGCCAAAACCCATCTTTGTAACGAAAACATGATTTCAAATGATGGAGGCCTTTGCCATGCAGTGGTACATTCATAGGCTGATACTTTACTATAATACTACGACACCTTACCTTATGCTAATGATCTATAAATAAAATATCATTAACCACATTAGAAGGCGTTAGAATCTCTTCAAGATCATAAGTAAACATATCGACACTTGAATATTTATGATCGTCTTCACCATTCATGTCGAGATAACGATCCATCAATCATCTATTTGCCTAAATCTGTTCATAAAAACTTATGTTCTAGTTTCGCTGGTTAAGTAACACCGTTTATATCATAACTTTAAGTGTATTAAAAATCGATAATAGTCTTAAATGGGTTTTAATCGGTAGAAGTTATAGTGTTGCGAACTAAATACAAATATTGTTGGTAGATTTAGATCGAAGCGAATCTATTGAGTTTAGTTAAAGTAAGACATTTGTTGAGTTGTGAGAGTGAACAAAAAGTATCTTTTCACAAAAGTGCTATCAAGGCAAATAACTGCAAATTGTATTTAATTACAAATCCTTTATAAGGTGGATTGCATTGGATACAAACGATGATATCTTCTGCAAGTTGTTAGACATAATGAATTGAAAGACCAAACTCGATGTTCACTGGTTACTAAACAAAAGATTCATATTTATTCCAACACCTCAAAACAAACCGACGGACGATTGTCCGTATGTTTCACTATACGTCATGATATTTATTAGTGCCGCCATTTTGTAATAGAATGTTCCGCGTGAAATGGATGACACTGCGATGACAGTCCGTTAAAGCCGGGACACACGATTTGTCTGCGGCAACTACTCACGAGCGCACGAAACGATTATCCTTTAGGTGTGGTCCTAACCAGCAACCACGTCTCTTGAGAAAATTGAACACTATGTATGAAGTGTCTGTTACTTGCAAGAAGAGTCAACTAACTGTTTTTTTTTTAATTTACAATGTTTTGTAACACAGGCGTGTCCATAAGTTTTTTTTATCTTGAAATGTATGGTTTGAACATGTCTTGAATCAACATAAACCTTCAACTCTCTTCGATCTTCAGAGTTTGAAATCATTATTTGTTACACCGATGGGTTATCGTATAACCACCACACTTGCCAAATGCGGAAACGTGTTCAGTAAACCGGACTGTGCTGAAAACCCGAAAATTTTGCACGATCCGAGAACCGTACCCTGGATCTCAGGTCATGGCCCTGTGCTCAACCTACTAGCCATACTACTATTGAGACGTTCTAATCTTATTTATCTTTAGTTTAATGCATCTGTGAATGATTTGCCGTGCAATATAAGGGCCATCGAGGATGCTCGTCGTAAAGATTTCAATTTACACTAATTACCCCGCCTTATCATAATGGAGATGGGTGGGCCGCCTGTTAAGCTTAATTGGAGTGAACGGCTTATATTTCTTAATAAGATTCGGTATTTAATGTCAATAGCTCCATCTGGACTAGATAATGGGTATAACATTAGGTTTTGAGTGTCAGATTAAAGGCGAAAGTGAAAATAAAATAGGTATAGGTATGATTAGTCTCTTTTGTATATAAACAAACAGTCGTTAATGTACACCAATACTCACCTCAGTGAGGTGTTTGGAGATTGGCTCACCAAACTCCCAATGTATCCGAAAGGAAGGCCTGAGCTCAGCTCATAATGATGGGAACGAAGATTTAAAGCGTCACAAACTTGCATTCAAAATAAATTATGAAACTATTCTATTTTAAGATCCAGACCCAGTGGAAGTGTTACTCAAGTAAACAAAATTATAGCCGTATTTTGATTAATAGACAACAATATAACGGGACTAAACGCAATATTCGTTTTTATAAGTCAAGCAGTAAGACCTCAAGTACCTACTTATAAAATGTTATTAAAAATTAAATATTTTTTTTAACTCGAAACTGTGGCTAACATTATTATTAAGGTACCTTTATTATCGAAATCAATTTCAAATCATTTTAAAACTTACTTACTTTTTGCACTGATTACAATTATTTACAAAATACCAAGTTCTTACGAGAATGGAATTTTGTTAATGAATATTAAGTCTTACAGTCGTGAAACGTAATGGGCGAATAGACTAAATAGCTTCTTATAATTACTCGTAAGATTTTAAGACGCGTAAAGGAACACACCAACAATCGGGATAGTGATTTAATTACAAAGAATTCTGCTTTTAGGCTTCATCCTTATGGACGTAGGCCTCCCCCAAAAGAAGAAATATTGTTGGAGTAATAAAAATACATGTTCTTCTATTTGCAAAACGAAGTATTCCTCGAAACGCGCATATTTGAAACGCACAAACGAAACTCACACAAATCATTCCGCGAAATGCACACTTTTCGTGCGTTTGGAAAACTACTTGCGAGCGATTTTGTAAAGTTTATTATTATAATTTTCTGTGATCCTAGTAGTTTATTATGATGACAGAAGAATAAGGTGGTATTAAAATTGTGTGCCTGCCTAGTTAAAAACCTATTCGCGCCACTGATTATAAAAAAATAATTTAAAATGTGAATAAAAAGCAAAGCTCTGTGGCCAATTTTTGCGCGGTTTGGTATCCTAGGATTGGTTTGCATTTTAAATCCTGATTAAAGTTTTATTTTATTTGAAGAAGAAAAGAAACTAGTAACCGATAGCAATATTGTTTTTATTTCGACGTAAACCATTTTCTGTAATTGAACTTAGAAAAGGATTTAAATATCAATGTAAAGAAGCTAACATTTTACGATAACCATAATTTTCACACATCAATATAGTTACTGAAATAAATGTCTATGAGCAGGAAATAAAATAACTAATGCTGTGTCAACTGGCATCACTGGGGATGAATACTATATCGATGTCTTTTACATACCTTAATCATGATTTATAAAACTTTTATGTTGTCCGTCAATATTAATAACACAAATCCTTTATAAGCAGGATTGCATCCAAGTAGTGAAGTAGTAGGTAAAGCAGGAAATGCCATTGGCCTTAAAAGCTCTGGTAATTAAATAATTTTGTAATGATCATAATAATATTAATATTACACACAATCTCAACTACAAATAAAAGATTAACATCAGTAAAGTCAGTAGGACACTGAAATTCCAATGTAGAGATTACCAAAAGGCAGAAACCAAACTTTTAGCAAGTTAAACATTGAGACTCACATAAAATAAACGCGTTTTGAACTTTGACAATATTGAGGGTAAAGAAAACAGTCATACTACTATTTTAAAGGCGAAAGTTTGTAAGTATGGATGTATGGATGTTTGTTACTCTTTCACGTAAAAACTATTGAATGGATTTGAATAAAACTTTACCACAATATAGCTTATATACATCAGAATAACACATAGGATATTGGAAATCGAAATCCACGCGGACGGAGTCGCGGGCGGCCGCTAGTAGAGTCATAAGAAAAAAGCTAAACAAAGAATTTGACTTTGAAGATCGTTTACTAGTGTCTTTTCTTCTTCGAAATAATCAAAACTGTAATCAGTTAAAATTCAAACCAATCTTAGCAGACCGATCCTCGCCAAAATTGGCCACATGGCTATCGAATGTCTAGCACGCTAACTTAGATGCATGTTTATGTTAATTTAAGCAGTTAATCATAGTAATTGTGGTTCTAATTTTCCATGTTAAGATGTAGTCGTATAGGGCTCGGAATGCTTTGTCTGGGCGGGATGGTCCCCAAGGGCAGTGCCAACATTTCTAACTCCTCTTATAGACTATATACCTTTTGAAGATTCATGAGCTTTGGCAGACAGAAACTTGTTTTAGAAACGTGATCTTGCACCAAACTTGACATGATTGAGTGTATTCATTAACATTTTTAATCTTAGAGCTAGATAGGTGGGCTGTAGCTTCAGTTTATTCAATTTGATGCTTGGTTTTGCAATGGTAAAGAGGCTGATTTAATCTAATTTATCTCTGGCTCTGATTAAATAATAAACAAAATGTATTTTTTTGAATAACGCGACTATTGCGCATGAAACAAAACTTCTTTAAAATTGAAAGAAAGCGGATTAATTTTGAATTACGTGTTAACTGGGAAACCCGACGTTTCGGCTACTTTTTGACAGCCATGATCAAGGCTACCCTTAACATGTAGATTAAAATTATACCACGATTTTATCTGTATAAAAGTAATAATTCCATAAATAAAAAAAATGCATTCATGATGATTTTGACTCCCACGCTCTAATGACTAAAATGAAATAAAATGAAATTTTTAAAATTCTTACAAGAATACAATTGAACCAATGATAGAACATCCTACCCTACTTTAAACTTTCGCGTTGCATTACAATTATTTAACATTACAAAGGGACTAAACGCGATATTATTTTTATAAGTACCAGAGTACTTACTGCTTGACGTTTCGGCTGTAATGTTAAATAATCCCGTTGTAATGTTAAATAATCCTACCCTACGTTTTAAAGGTCGGATAACAAGGTAGCCAAAAGAAAGTTTTGTGGAATTTTTTTTTCTTGCTCGTTATTCATATTCGCAGTGCAGATATTCATAATCCCTGAAAATATCAACAAGTTTCCATTTCTACTCATTGCATACAGAACCCCCCAATATATACTAATGATAGCTTCAAATTACTCTTTAACCATGATTTAGTTTATTTATTTAATTAGCCATTTGCAATCGAAAGTAAAAAACCACTACATTACACTTGCAAACGCGCTCCATTTGAGACGCAGACCTTGAGGTTGCTCTTCTTTTACTAGCCTTGGCACCTGTCTTTATCTGCTAATCTATATACTACCAATATATAAAGTTGAAGAGTTTGTTTGTATGTTTGTTTATTTGTTTGAACGCGCTAATCTCAGGAACTACTAGACCTATTTGAAAAAATATTTTTGTGTTGGATAGTCTATTTGACGAGGAAGGCTTTAGGCTATTGGAAATCGAAATCCACGCGGACGGAGTCGCGGGCGGCCGCTAGTAATTATAATAAATGTGATGTTAACGACATCTGTCTGTTTGTTACACTTTCACGCCTAAACTGCAGAAGCATTTAAAAGAGATGTCCCAGAAATGTATGAAGCCTCGGCCTGGACCATGTACGCTATACCTAAATATAGGCGAATAAGTGTACTACAGTTTTAATTACTCCAATTCTTATGGAAAACCTTAGTTTTTTGGCAGAAACAATAAATTAAACCACAATATTGCAACTCAGTACAATATGGCGGAGGACGCATCATAGAGTAAAGTAATATATATTGGGACGCATCTTTCAAACTTGAATGACGTTTATGTCATTTATCCGTCAGTTTATTTTTGTTTTGACAGTATGCAGTTTATTTCACAAAGTATTTATATTTTTAGGTTACAAACGACCGAAAAAGGCTGGGGTCAAAGCTGTAAATCCCAGTAAAGAAAAAAATTACAGATGCCATTTTTACGAAGTAAAGTGAACAATTATGAATTTGATTTTATTTTTAAGCCACTAAACTACGGACCAAAAATGTTTTATTGTATTTTTAATGGAAATAGCAATATTTTACCGATTTTTTGGTACCACGTACATGGTGCGGGCCTGGGATGGGACATCTCTTTTAAATTCGGTACTAAAATAAAATTACTAGACGTTGCAAAAGAAGCTTTTTAGCGTAAAAAAGTATGCGTACAAATTTTTAACGCATTACATTATTTAAGTATAGGAATAAATATTTTATTTTTATTTAGAACTTGAGTTAAGAAACGATAGTCGTAGTTAAAAACCAAACAAACTTTCCCATTTATAATATTAGTGCGATTAGTGTGATGTTACTAACAATTATAACAATATGGATTTAATGTAGACTGAAATAGTGTTTTTTTAATTAAATCATAAACTTGTAATCTAAATGAGTCTGGATTTGAAGGTAGAACCACGACGAACCACACTTAACTTACTAGTCCTACAGACTTCACCGATTATAATGAAGCCAGAATCCCGCATGACTCGAATGGTGTTGCAACTCGTAAGTGCGTTAATTTGGTAGCAATTTACAAGTTGCAACACGCAGGCAGGCATGTTTCGATAGACCCTTTTGTTGATTGAAAATAGATGACAGGTGCTGCAAATCGCACCCCCAGTGCAAAAAAGACGTAAGTGAGGTTACGTCGAATCATCGATTTTATCATATTTAAAAAGTACGTTCAAAGACACATATGCTCAATTTTTTTCATATTTTTCTTGTTAAAATTGACGAATTAATACAAGAAAATGAGTTTTGAGACTTTTTATTCCATCACTTTTTTTCTTAAGGAAAAATAGCTTATGTGATATAACGCAAAGAACACATTGAAAAATATGACGTATTACTTAATATTACCTTTTTCCCTAAAATTTTATGTAGAAAATAAAAAGTAACCAATATTATGACTTTATTGCGTTTTTTTTAAAATAAACTTAAAAAATAAGAACAGCAATATGACTGTTTACTTCTTATGAAGTTAAAATTAATCACAATAAAAACAATTACTTCTTTCTTCCACTAGAATATTTTCATTGCACCGAGACGTAAGATTTGATACAGCGGCGCGGGGGTAGCCATCAGGTACATAAGTGTGAATACGTCGATGCAGGGGGCGCGCTGGATGTGGGGAGTGGGTCACTCCACACATCCAGCGCAGCATCTTCATCTCCGTGACTCGCAGCATCCACTTGTTTTGCTCAAGTACAGGGCACGTTTCACTGCCGTACAAAAGGACAGGCCTAACAATGGTCTTATAGACTTACCCCTTCAGCTTAACCGGCATTTTGGGGTCGCAAATGACACCAGTCACCTCACGCCATTTTGCCGAGGCTGCTGCAATGCGGGCCATGACGTCATCATCGATATCACCAGACGCGTGAAGTAAAGATCCCAAGTACTTAAACAAGTCCGTACGCTCGACCACGTCACCGTCTATGCGTATGCATAATCCCCCATCCATACGGATGGGGGATCTGTTTTGCAGGCCAGGTTCTCGAGTGCCACGTTCCACCTATTTGCACGTCTCACCAATCGTCCCTTGTCCGAATCTGCCAGCGCGATATCATCAGCACTGTATGCTGCCAGCAGTCCTAACTAGAGAATCGGAATCGTGGTACATGTCTCGAATTACGTCAATATAACTTTCAGGCACCCTCTTGGACTTCAGTGCTCACCTGATCATCATGCCAGGAACACAGTCGAAGGCCTTCTGCATGTCCATGAACACGAAATGCAGAGGCGTGTTCTACGTTCTGTATTTCTCCATAATCATCTTTAAGGCAAAAACAGGGTCCATTGGACCAAGACCAGGTCAAAACCCGTGCTGACACTGCGAGACAGTACACTCCTGTCGTAGCCGAGAGACAACTGTCCGCTCAAATAGCTTCATAGTGTGGACATTACTTTATACCGCGATAGCTTCCGCACTCTTGCAGCGATCCCTTTTCTTTGAAGACTGGAGTTACGATACTCCGCCTCCACTATTAAGGGACCTGCCCGGTGTAGAGTGTGCGGTTATAAAGGTCGTTTAAGATACCCACACCACGAGAACCAATCGTCTTCCAGGGTTCGATAGGGACTCCATCGGCACCGACTGCCGATGGCGAAGAGCTCTAAGTACGGGTTTCGACCTGGTCTTGGTATCATGGACCCTGTTTTTGCCTTCATTAAGGATGATTATGGAGAAATACAGAACGAAGAACACGCTTCTGCATTTCCTGTTCCTGGACATGCAGAAGGCCTTCGACTGTGTTCCTGGCATGATGATCAGGTGGGCACTGAGGTCCAAGAGGGTGCATGCAAATTATATTGACGTAATTCGAGACATGTACCACGATTCCGATTCTCTAGTTAGGACTGCTGTTGGTGACACCAACCCCTTTCCCATCTCCGTCAGAGTCCTCCAAGGATCCGTCCTTAGTCCCTTCCGGTTAAGCGTGATATTGGATGAATTGTCAACTAGCATCATAGACGCACATGAGCAACCCCCGTGGCTGCTCCTGTATGCTGATGAGATCGCGCTGGCGGATTCGGACAGGGAACGATTGGTGAGACGTGCAAATAGGTGGAACGTGGCACTCGAGAACCTGGCCTGCAACACAGATCCCCCATCCGTATGCATAGACGGTGACATGGTTGAGCGTACGGACTAGTTTAAGTACTTGGGATCTTTACTTCACGCGTCTGGTGATTTCGATTACGACGTCAAGGGCCGCATTGCAGCAGCCTCGGCAAAATGGCGTGAAGTGACTGGTGTCATTTGCGGCCCCAAAATGCCGGTTAAGCTGAAGGGACCATTATTAGGCCTGTCTTTTTTTACGGCAGTGAAACGGGTCTGTACTTGAGCAAAACAAGCGGATGCTGCGAGTCACGGAGATGAAGATGCTGCGCTGGATGTGTGGAGTGACGCGGAAGGACCGCGTTAAGAACTCGCGCATTCAGGGTAGCCTTCATTTCCGTGATATTGCTGATAAACTGCGCCATGTTTTACGGAATCCGGCCAGTTGCATGGGAAACAAACGTCTCGACATGCCAGGAAATGCTGGGTTGACGTCGAGAAAGACGACATGCGTGTCAATGGCCTGACCACACAGGATGCCGAAGACCGTGTGAAGTGGAGTAGAAGGAGCAGGAAGGTGGTCCCTGGACTTGGAGGCAATGGCCGAGGATGTGACCGGGATAATCGCTAGGATGATGATCTGAAAATGTATAATCGGACGCAGCACAGTAGGGCGAGAATGATTTTTAAGTTAAGAGGAGAGTAAATTTAGTTTAAAAGTTAAAAAGAGATTGAGACACAATGTGTTTACTGTCTAATCCACCTAGTATTTTCTCGTCTGCTCTTGGGGAGGCCAGGGTCCGCATAAACAATGATTTATCTGGGTTTATCTAGTCTGATCATTACATTGAAGCGACTGTCTTCCGATCTTTGCAATCGGAAAGGCGAACTAAAACAATAAGATCATAGTTACACATTCTAAAAGAATCAATGTGCAGTTTCCTCGCGATGTTTTCCTTTAATGTCGGGCTAGTAGTGGTACAAGTAGTAAGTAAGTAAGTGCGCTAGACAGTCACAACAATGGTCTGGTTTCAAACTAGGGGAACCCCTGTTATATAAGTACTAGAGACTAGAGTTATTAAACTAATGTCTGTTACTAACGATGGTGTTATTTGTAAGGACCGTGCCTCACATAGATGAGGTCCTTGGTTCGACTCCGGGCCAACTTCCTCCTCCTTTTGGATTTTTTGAAAAATATGAGTGGATTTGTGCCATTAGCTCGGCATAGGCTTGAGAAAACACCACGAGGACACCTGAACATTCCGATAGTTTCCGACTTTATTAGTTCAGATAGATCTGAATGTGTAACCATGATCCAACCTGTCTTGTTTCCTTCTAAGGGTTAGAAAGGTCTGACGGCATTCGTTTCACTGTAATAACCAGACTCGCCAAATCCTGGATTATGGTCAAAGGGGACCCCGCACAGAAACGGGATAAACGCTAGGGGGATGAATGCCTGTTACTAACGTGTAATTTTATTTCTATTTTTTAAAGATATACCATAGATGTTATTCAGAACGGGCAAAACGCGCGGTAGCTGGCGCCCTCCTCTTGCTAAATAATAGCAGAAGAGTATTGCCATCACTCGGGACGCCTAGCATTAATAATTACTAAAGTAATAACCAAAAATGTGTATTTGGAGAAAGTTATTAACTCACCTACAAATATTAATTTTACATGCTACTTTCAAAGGCGTCTATAAGGTATCATTGTCTAATATATTAATATACTTACATCCAAAAACCCCAGCCATATCACATTATACACCTGATGTTATACTAGGAGTTCTGTGAAGGATTCGGCAAGAGGTATGTAGGTACGTACACTCAGACAAAGTTGATGTGTGTAAAGTACCTACCTCAATTTGTAAATAACTTTTGCTTGTTATTTTAATTTTATTATTGATAGAACATAATATTTTGCTGTACGAAGCTGTGTAAAACTTATTTCATTATTTGTTACAATAATTCGTATCAATTTATCTGTTATTTTTTTAAGAATTGAAAAAAAAATCATGTGGTAGTGATCTTCACCGAAACTCCACATATTTGAAGTATTACTGTGCAATTTTATTGTTGATAGTACGAACTTTAATAATAACCAAAACTATAATAATATTTTTCCAGTATTAATAAATAGGGAACACAAAAACAAAAAAACAACTTTTTTCCTTACAGTCATAAATAATAACTCAAAGTAATATGTGTTAATATGCGGCTAGCTTTACATAAACATATCATGGAATAAGTAATTATTACTGTTTACTTCAGTTACCTTAACTAGTCCCCAAATTGAAAAATGGAGTAAGTGATACTTATGCACTTCAAACATAATTTTAATAAAGGGAATAAGGCAGTTATCTTACTTATACTAGCACAATTGTGTGTATTTACGAGTTCATAACTGCTTTAATATCACATACTTTTTGAAGTACATTTGACTTTTTTGGCAAAGACTGGCCTAAGTTTTGATACTCAGAATCCGCTATTTATTTCCGTAATGAAAAATAGCGTAATCATTTATTTTTACAATTCCAAATGAACTATAAACATTAGAACTAACTTAAATATAACACGCATTGCAACATTTTTTTCTTCTTTTTTTGATATAAGAATTATTGTTCTACGTTTGAAAATAAAGTAAATATACCTAGAAGTTCAGTTTTTTCGCCGTACTGAAAAGTCGTCATTTTCGACTTACGTCTTTTTTGCACTAAGGGTGCGAAATGGAGTTGATGGTAACCTTTGATTCTTCCGTGCTAAAATATATCTTTCTATTTATTTTATTTTTTCTCATTACTCCTTCAGAACGCCTCGATGGTCTAGTGGTTTAAATACCGGGCCCTGGTCTCGAGGTCCTGGGTTCGATTCCTGGGTCGGGCAAAATTTGTGTTGATTTTTCTGAACACAGCCCGGGTTCATGATCACCAACCCGCATTTGGCAAGCGTGGTGTTTAAGCCAAAACCCATCTTTGTAACGAAAACATGATTTCAAAATGATGGAAGCCTTTGCCCTGCAGTGGGACATTAATAGGCTGATACTTTACTATACTTTACTCCTTCAGAGTTAGGGAAGACCTGGAGCGAAATAAAGCGCGTAGCTCAAGACCGATCGAGATGGCGACGCACTGTGGACGCCCCTTGCCCCATCGAGGGGACTTAGGACCTTAAGTCTAAGTAAGTCACTCCCTCAGAATTACAATACACTACAACTGTACAGTAGAAGACCACTATGAAGTAGCAATTTTTAACTGTTGTGGTATGTTTCTGTTGGTGAGTATGGTCTCCAGAGCGAAGTTGGGGAGTGTATTGGTGTTTTAAAAGTAGGCAACGCATCTGCGACTCTTGTGGAGCTGTTGATGTCCAAGGGCGTTGGTAGCGGTGATCATCATCAGGCTTATCTTCAGATTGATGTTCCATCGACATGCCATCTTTTGCACTATTAATATCCTGCGCACCTGGCTGATCGTAACATCGGCCGCCATGGTCGAAAATGACCGGAAAGTTATTATTACATACTTTTAATTAGTAAGTAAATAACTTTTAATTTTTGATGATGAAAGGTTAAATGGTCAAACATTTTTTACTACACCGCCCTGATTACTTGCTCCTAGATTGATGGCAGCACTTGCTAGATTTATTGAAGAGGTCAAGTAAGTAGTGATTATTCAGATTAGTTCGTGATCTTGTGTAAGTTTTGCGTTGAGAAATTGAATTACATTTGAGGTCGAATTTCGTACTTAGCAGTAACTTATTATTACTTAAACCATGTTTACTTTAGCTGACTGAGTCATCATCACGTTGGCAGGAAATGAAAATAAATTGATTAAATACTTTTCCAGGTCGAACTTACAATTTACTAGTTTCAAACAATATTGAATTCTACTAAATAATAAACAATTTTGCTTTGTAATTTGACCGTGGTGTGGTGGTTAAAACGCTGTACTCAAAAGACCCGGAGGTCGTGGGTTCAAATACCGCGGGAAATAATTTCACTTTGACTTGGTTTCCCTAGTTTGGTTAGAAATTTTCAGGCTTAAATCATCTGATTGTCCTATAAGAATCATGGTTTCAGTCCTAGCGTACCCTGCTCTGAGGCAAAGGCTATGTAATGCTGATTATGAATAAAAATAACTAACTACATATTTTCTCAGTTTCTTCTGTCACTTCAGATATAAATTTGTATACAAAGAACCAATTAGGTGATAATTTAAGTTACACAAACTGTACAATAGCGAAATGTGAATGAGATCCAATTGGTGAATGGCAGAACCATTCAATATTACAATCTACATGACTGGGCGTCTAAAAATGTGAAGGGAGAATGAGTATAACATTTGTAACGATCCTTGCGTCTATTTCTGTGAAATATTGACGTTAAGCCATAAACTCTAAATTATTAGTGCTCAATATCAAAGTTTAAGACTAAGTTTGCGTACGGAACGTAAGTTATTATAAGTGAACGGGTTACACGCCTTGTGAGTATTTTAAGTCGCCGTTAGGTAATGTTACTACAGTTGTTTATTTTAAAAATCTTAAATAATAAAGCTGAAGAAGTTGTTTGTTAAAACGCGGTAATCTCAGGAACTATTTGAAAAAAGTATTTTTCTGTTGGATAGTCAATTTTTCGCTTGTGCGGAAACCGAAATCAAACAATCACTCGCACAACAATCCCCTTCAACGGAGTAAAAATGGAACCATTCTACTCCAAACCGCTTGCTATCCGCAACCGAAGGCCGCATGGGAATCGACAATAAACATTAAAATTAACTCACTCGTAACTAAAGTACGAGTCCGAAAGATCCCATGTAATGCAATTCAACTAAGTAATGCAAATGAATGCTTGGGTCGACCGTGCCTTAATAATTTGGACAGCGATGATCTGTATCTCGAGTTATCTGAAGATCGATCTTAAATCAACATCATTAAGTAGACTTGCGACTAGATTGCTTTGTTATACGATTAAATTGAGTAATGCAAAAAGGTTTGGACACCATCGCCTTGCTTCTCTGGGTCAAAAGGGTTAACCAAAAGGATGAAGACAACGTTGCTTTTGATTGGCTTTCCTAATTAAAATCGTGAGGAGTGTAACTGACATCTACAGGACAATAAAGTTGAATAGGAACCAAATCTCTAAAATGGGGAATGCTCTGAGAGATATTCCAACTGATCCCATCTTCTCCTCTTCGCTCCCGAATAACAAGCAACGGACTGCGTTGCCATCCACACGCCATCCAAACACTGGTGGCCGTACCAAGAGCCTCTTTTTCACCCCGTGCCGTTGGGTCTTGGAATACCCTTCTGGCTCACGTATTTCCTTCTTCTTCGCGGGGCGTGAAGCGGCATCTTTGCAGGCCTTCAGGCTGAGGGTGACTGTCTCAATGAGCACTATGTGCTATTGAGTCAGTCCTTACATTTGAACCTTACATTCGCCATCAGGTGGAGTAAGGACATCCTGAATGCCTCTTATAAAATGTTTTTGTTATTTTTTATTGCGTGATGTTCACAATTCATTACATGTGTTGTCCATAACAGCAAGATCCCTGTTCGTGGGTGGCATAAATCCACCTTAATACTTCTCTGCCTATCATCCTTCAGGTACAAAAATATCCCGTCTGCAACGGCCATTGATACTAACACCCGACCTGAGGCGATCGTTCTGGCTAGAATTACTCAACACGACCTATTACGTCAGGAGCTTTGCTAAAACTGGTTCTATGTCCAGAGCATCGCAACCCTTCCGATTGTGATTTACTTTTCATTTTAATCTAGAAGAATGGTCAATCTTAATAATTACATGAAAATCTTGAGGCCCCGAATTTGATCCCGGGGCCAGGAAAAGATTTGTGTTTGTTTACGAATTCGCCTCAATGGTTGAGTGATGTAAGTAACTTGTCGTGGTTCAATTCCGGGTCGGGATAAATTTTTGTCTGTGTTTTCCACCACAACTCTTGTTTGTAATCACCATAGTCTATATCTTTGTAATGATAACATTATTTTAAATTATGGCGGCCTGTAGTGGGACAGTTTAAACATATTAATTGACTTAAGCTGATGTTCAAAATATCGATAACGTTAAAAGTGAAATATTGAACCATGATATTGTCCAAACATAGTCCAATTTGCTCGCAAGAATATCTTCTGCTTTTGAGTAAACTTTTTTTGTAATATAATTTATTCTCTACTTAATTCAACATGTTATACATACTATTTCAGACGATCTGAAATTGGCGCAAAGCCCAATGTTGATGATACATACTACACCGTATAGTTACACATATTTTTATTTATTCACAGTGTGGGAATAAAATGTTCATCGTGCATCGTCGGGAATGTATATTAAGGGCGTCTAAACCTCGAGGCTAGCTTTTGAAACGGTTTCCGAACTGTCGATCTTTCGACACGACCGAATACTTGTACGCAATGGTACTTGTAGATCCGTGCCTTTGTTATTTATTATTTATTGCTATTTGTTTTGGCTTTAAAATTATGATTTAACAGTGTAAGAGTCGAGATAATACTACACTTATTAGCAGTGTTGGAGTACTATGTTGAGAAATCATATTAAGTTGTTTTACTTGCCTATGTAGGTATATTTAAGACGCTCGTAATAAATCTGACTTATCGTACCTTGTAGATACTAAATGTATCATATCCAATAATAGATAGTAAGCTTTAAAATTACAAAGATACTTTATTAATAATTCGAATAACTACGTTTATTATCTAAGTGTTATTCAAACCCGAAATATCATGTTATTATACTCCTCACCATTTCTACACTAAAGTAATTCGTGAAACTTGAAGCAAAGACCAATTACATTCATTTTTCATTACAAACATGGTTATCACACAATGTGCATTGGTTATCACAAACACACACATATTTTGCCCGACCCAGGCATAAAACCCGAACCTAAGTAGGTCTTCGAGACTACGGTATTTGAACCACTAAATCATCAAGGTGAATTTGTGAAACTTACAAAATGCTTATATCCAAAATGTGCATTTTGCCCTTTCTTTGTTCAGTCATTCTTTCTATTCTAACAAACAAAGCCTTTATTTCAACCAAAGCGTTAAGCAAGATTGCATTCTTCCACTGCATATTAAGGTAACTGTGTACAAAAGATTAGGAAACAAATGAGTTCTAATACCAATAATGGATGATGTACTGTCGATATACAAATATCAAGGCAACAAAAATGTCGGCCTTCCTTTTACGGAGTAGTACTTCAAAGCTTCACCCATAAAGGAAATGTGATTTATAGAAATGGTCTAGAAAAGTTGCGTAATTTCGATGAGAAACTACCTATCTGATTTAAATCTAGTATCGAGTAATGAGAATAGTTACATTAAAAAGCGTGAGCTCGAATCATGTAATGTTGTCTGTCTCGTCAAGAGCAAAGTTTATTTAACAACGGTCAATAAGTTTAGTTCCTTGAGGTCGTGGATTGGGTTGTCTTTTTGATCTGATGGATATTAAGACTTTTTCAGAGACTTACTGTCTGGAACTCACTGTATATATTCTAGTTTACTGCAGGGCTAAGTTTCTGCTATAGAGTATGGGGAGGAGGGGGAGGGTATGGGACATGCAATGCATCTGCGACACTTGTGCGGTTGTTGGTGTCCATGGGCAGCGGTGATCACTTTACATCAGGTGATCATCTTATTCGTTTGCCTCTTTATAGAAAAAATGGCATGGTCTCTCCAAGGGCTCTTAATTCTGTCTCAGCAACTCGCATCCAGCCAGCAATTTTTCTCAATTGTCACTCCACATAGCCTAGGGGCGTCTTACACCTACATCACGTTTACTGGGACACTTGCTTAAATGCGGTAAAAACTCTAGAACTTTTTACACAAACGGTACTTCAGCTTAATAATCTGGTGGTTATGCGCATTAAACAATGTGAGCACTAAACAAAGTTGTCATAAAATGTGAT
Source organism: Nomophila noctuella (assembly GCA_958496325.1). Taxonomy (NCBI): domain Eukaryota; kingdom Metazoa; phylum Arthropoda; class Insecta; order Lepidoptera; family Crambidae; genus Nomophila; species Nomophila noctuella. The sequence continues at coordinate 1,435,281 of OY292498.1, forward strand.
AGCAACTAAGCATAGTTATGGCTGGTTAGCTATTCAGTTGCTGCCATTTATCAAGCCGACAGATCGCTTGACACAAATTAGCATAATGCGAGTATAACAAACGATCAATCTTAATAATAACTGTAACGCTTTTGTTCAGCAAAGTTTTTGTCTTTGATAATATTAAACTGTCATAATCGATTCAAAACATTATTACTGTTGGATATGTTAAAATAAAATATACAAAAAGTTACTGTTGGATATTATTTGAATAGTTATTTTAGTTAGTTGTTACATAAATACTATTGATTTAAATAATTTTGGTCGAGTTACATAATTCTTTCGCAATTTTTCATATCTATTATAATATTTGTGGCTTGTCGGTGAATGTGCCTTTGTGTACAAATACTACGATTGGGCTTAGATATACTTCTGATAATAATTATTTTTATATTTAAGTCATTCATTGACTCACTTGAAAGACCGCCAAATCTATAAAAATAAAAGATGTCCTTGAAATCAAAATGACCACGGCTTAGGCCAAGCACCGAATCCGGGTACCCTCTGACCTGAAGCCATTAACGTCCGGCAAAAAGCCAGACGAACAAAAAACAACATTACCAACGTTTATTATAGTTTATATTTAAGTTCCATTGATTGATACATTTTTTATTATAGGCAATAATGTTTTTTTTTTCAACAAACATCATTAATTATAACGTACTCCGATAATAGCTAAGTTAATTAAAGTATCATCCTCTTTCTTTCCTATTAAAGAGCAAAACCTTCCATCAATTGACAAAGATGTGTTATTGCTTTATCACCACGCTTGCCAAATTAATGCGTATTGGAAGCCAAAATTCCAGATAAATTTAAACCAAGTTTAACTCTCGGGACCGTACCGGGCTTAATAGAATAAAACAAAGACCGACATCGTACGCCTCGAAAAAACCCGTGTTCAGAAAACCCGACACAAAGCTTTACCCGGGAATCAAAGCCAGGGCTTAGCAATCATTACCCAGTACTTTAACCACTAGACCAAAGAAGCGTTGTGATATAAATGCAAGCAAATCATTAGAGTAAAATATAAATTCAGCGCCATCTCTTGAGAACGACCTATACTATTTAGCAACAAAGATTGGTAACTAAGCGATCTATTGGCATGGTTCGAACAGCTACAAGCTCTCGTGAATAGATGGCGCTTTATAACAAAACTTTAAAGTGTGAAGAGTAAAATATTGAAAGTGATTCTTTCTGGAAGATTAAATAAAATTAAGTAAGACATTTTGCTAAAAATTGATATTTTTAAATCTCTTTATAAATTAAAAGAAATACCTACTACATTTTTGTTTTCCTACGTGAGATTTTAATTCATCATTTAATTATAAAGGAATATTGAAAAGGAAGGAAAGGAATATCTTGTTTTAAATGTTGAGGTTGCAATTAAACCTATTTTCTCGTTTGTATTTGTGTTGTCAATTAGTTTTTAAGATTCGATGTATGAATTTGAGTGACGTATGTTTTTGACGTTGTAATGTCATTCGTCTAAGAAAACCAAATTCTGTTAGAGTGTAATTTTCTCAATAAATTGTACTAAAGAATTCAATCAAGTTTATTTAAGTTCTGGTGCGCAAACTGGAATTATTTGAAGCTGCTAGGCTTGACATTAAACTACATAGTATCATAATTAAGTTCATTAATAAATTAAAGAAGAAATTCAGAAATACATTTAGAACTAAAACAATTTTTTTTCTTCTGTAAAATAAAAGGTTACTACTAAGACGTTACTACTATACCTATGCAGAGTATAAGTAATAATAAAAAACCAAATTAAGATTGCAACATATTTTTATTTCATTTTTCACTTGCATATATAATTAAATAAACATTTAACGACAATAAATTACTAAATTGATATCATCTATTAATAATAATAACCGTGTTCAGGATCGAACTTCTGTTGCTGCTTGGGTCCACTGAAGTCTTCGCCTATGATCCTTTCCGTCGTGGGACGGTAAGTTGAGAAGGTACCTTGAGCTAATCCAGGCCTCATAGAGCTAGTTTGGAACCGATTTTCTCCAAGTTGACTACCAGGTAAAGGTGTAGTTGATTGGCTTCCAGTAAACTGAGACCCTGGTTGCCTCAACCCATTACCAGATGGAGTAGAATATCCTGGAGTGTATTCAGCAAGGCTTACTCCTGTGGTGACTGGTCTTCTGTAAGCGTCGATAGTAACTCCTGGTCTAGCGGTAGATGGTTGTTGCACACCTGGTCTGTATCCTTGAGGGATAGAGCCAGGCTGAACTGGCCTTCCAAAAGCATCAACAAATCCTTCAGGCGTTGCCGTTGACGTAGGCTCTCGCATACCAGGTGTTGGAACTGGCCTGCCAAATGCATCGATGGATGCTGGTCTTATTGTTGATGTTACTTCATTACCACTAGCCGGCACAAATTCTTGAACTCTCGTTCCTGCTCCAGGTCTAACAACAGGTCTTCCAAAGGCGTCAACAACTACTCCAGGAGCTGCAGTAGATGAAGGTACGTTTTGGTCACCAGTTACGTAATCCTGAGCAGTCGTATCAAATCCAAAGACAGGTCTTCCATAAACATGTACTGTTCTTTCAGGGCCGCTCGTTGAAGGTACCTGACTTCCAGGTCCGTAAACAGGAGCTGCATTAGATCCAGGTTTGTTAATAGGTCTTCCATACCTGTCAACTACAACACCAGGCCTTGTAGTTGATGGCTGGCTTTGTCCTATCATCAGGTTAGGCCTGTAGGTAGTGCTAGGCTGGCTTCCTTGATATCTGTTCTTATAAACATCAGGAGTAATGTTGGCAGTATTGGAACCTGTTGTAGGGAATCTCTGACCAAATGTTCTGTTTTCGTATCCAGTAGTAGGCTGAATGGTTACTGAAGGTCTATAAGTCGTCTGATATTGGTTGTCTTCATTATAATATGGTGTAGTGGAGGAGATCGAGACTTGTCCTGGCTTCCTAGAGCCATCTTTGGTGGAGTAAAATTCATTTCGTTGTCCAGGCCCTGAAGATGCTTCTTGTCCAATCGACGGCATTGGAGTGGTTGACGATATTATTCCTTGAGGTGTCTGTGTGCTTCCGTAGTAAGGTATATTAGAACCTTGAGCAGGCCTACCTTTCTGCCTTATTCCCTGGTTTGTAAAACTAGGCTCATTTTGCGTGTATTTAGGCCTACCAGTAGGTTGCTGATAAGTAGGACGTCTCGTTGGGAATTGATTTGAAAGCTTCGTAGGCTCATCATCATCATAACCTTGACCAGGAGTAGTTCCATCGGTAGAGTTCTCATTGAACTGGTTATCTTGCTCGTTGTCAATAGTCACTCCAGGTATTCCAGAAATCACACCTCGGTTGTAATCTTCTGCATGCTTTTCACTAGAATGGGAGACATTTGGAGTCATGAATGGCTTACTAGGTGCGTTTTTGTTTCCATAATAATCATTTGCAGTGGGCTTTCCCGTAAAGGGTCGCCTCGTCGTTTCTTTGAACTGGTTTGGTATTACTTTAACCTCATCAAATTGCCTTTGCGGGGGAATATATTGGTAGCCAGATTCATCGGTTGGGCGATTGTCATACACATCACTTTCGGTTGTATCCATATTTTGATTGGAACCAGGCCTAGTTATCTTCTGACCAAACTTATTGCCAGGCTTTAGAACATTGTTGCGTTTGTCACCTGTCTCTTGAATGCGATAATCATTTCTGGAATCGTACGAGATCTGGGGTCTGCCAGTAGTTCCACTGTACACTGTTGAAGATTCTTCTGGGCCGCTAGTATAATCACGTTCCGTAGCATCGAAGTCTTCTGATTCGGGATTGCTTTCGTCGTATTTATCATCATTTGAAGAACCGTGAGTCTGTGTTGTTGGGCGTTGATTATAAACGTCAGTACCTGATTCAATGTCATCATCACTCTGTCCAGGCAAGTAGGCATTATTTTTATTAGTAACAACTTTCGAGACATACGTAGGTCTTTGTTTTATTCTATTAGGCGCAGTACGGTCACGAGTGTTAAACTTGGTTGAGATTTTACCAGATAGTTGCTTAGACGGAATTGAGGTTACATAGTCTTCTTCACCATCGTAATCTTCAGTAACTGTTTGCGGCTCGTCAGCTTCATTTGATTGAGGTTTACTGGGTCTTTTGCTTCCAATACGCTGCTTATTGTTGATTTTGCTCTTTTCTTGCAAAGGTCGTCCATATTTATCAAAGCTCTGTTGACTTTCAGTTTCTTCATTTTCTGTTGGTGTATTTGAACCTGGCCTTCTGAATGGTTTACGGGTTGAAAGTAGTGGTCGGCTTGAAGTCTTTTCGTTTTCATATTTTTCAGTTGCTGCAGAATCCTCTTCATTTTCATACTCATCGTTTTCATCATCATTCATAGGGCGCCTTGTGGGGCTTTTGCTTACAAAGCTGCCCTTGCCAACATCTTCTTCATCCTCAGGTCCATATTCAGTAATGTCTCGGTTAACTTCTTGGGTTGATGCTACTTTGTTTATGGGTCTCCTTCTGTTTTCGTTTCTTATGTTGCTATCAGCACCAGGGATATACATATTGTTGTACTGTTTTTTGCCAGTCTGGCTTATTGGGCGTCTAGAAACAAACGGTCGGCCGGTAGTTCCTTCATTTTCATAAATGTCTTCTTCATCAGCAATGCCTTGTTCACTATCAGTGACACGATAAATAGGCCGTTGTGTTGAATACTGACCAGGTTTTCTTCTGTTAAAGTCATTAGTACTTTGACCATCTGTTACCGGGCCGATTACCGAATAATCGTCTTTGTACTGTTCCCTTTCAGATGAAGTCGTTGGTTTTTTCAGTCCATGGGTTCTCAAGCGTTGGCTTGCATCTTGTTCTGCGATTTCAGACAAATCATCTTCAGAAACAACAGTAGCTGTTGAACTCACTTTGTTGGCAGGCTTAGGGCGACGATGGTATTTCTTATGTCCGTATTTATCTTCATCATAAGAACCTGTAAATAAAACAAAAGTTAAAAGAGACAGTTTTTAAGAAAAAAAAAAAATGTTTCATAAATACGCTTCAAATGTTTTATAATCATAGTATAATTATTAAACTTAATAAACTCAATAAAGTAACGTCATTTAGATTATTTATAAGCTAATAAAACAGTTAATTAAATGAATCAATCATTAAATATTTTATTACCATCATGAGTGATACCAGCAGCTTTGTCTTTTTCAGCTTGTTCGATGACTCTTTGGATTGCTTCAGGAACAGGAGGCGCAGTGGGCAAGTGGTCACCACGGGGCCTATATCCGTTTTCATCGGCAGTGTAAACAATGGAATACACCTTTCCATCATCACCGGTGTATGAGAATGATCCTTCTGCTTTTACTCCATCAGTAGCTGTACCATTCTCATCAGCATGAATTCCGTTTGAAGTGTCAAAACTGTATGCGAATCCTTCTGGGGTGATTTCATTCTTGTAATTGAGGATGACAGCGTTTCTATCAGATTCAGCTTGAGGTCTTTCAGGGCGGTTTTTATAGATCGTCGATACTGCATTGGCTTGAGCACCCGGGTATCTTGGAGTTGAATATTCAGCAATGGAAGAAGTAGGGAACTGTTCACGAAGACCAGGACTCACAGTGCCAGAGGAATATTGTTGGTTAGGGAAATTCGGTGCGGATGTAGAAGAAGGTTGGAATACATTTTGGTTATCTGCTGGCGAGCCGATAAACTGTTGAGATCCAGGATATTGTTGCCGTCCCGGCAAAACACCTTCATTGTTGAAATTAGGACCAACTGAAGTACCAGGAAGTTGTTGCTCAGGAAAGCCTGGAGCAAAAGTGGGAGCAACCGTCGAAGAAGGCAATGTTGGTTGAGATCCAGGAAACCTTTGATTGGTAATTTGCCTATCATCGTAATTTTGTTGACCCGACGGAATTTGATTGGATCCAAAATTACTTCCTTGTTGGTAGTTAGTCACCGGTATCTGTTGACCAGGGTATGATCCTTGAGGAGCTGTAGTATAGGATCCACCAGTATTTCCAATTTCAATGGTACTACCTGGTTGAGTTGTAGTAGAAAAACTTTGGGGTGCACTAGTAGTTGGTACAACACCTGGTTGGTTACTAATTCCAGGATATCCAGAAAAGCTTTGGTTCCTAAATTGAGGACCTGTTGAGAATCCAGGAGTGCTACCTGGTAAGTTTTGATGATTTTGTCCCGGTTGGAACTGACTTCCTTGTTGCGAAGACGGGTAATTTTGTGCAAACTGTTGTTCTGTTGTAAAAGGTCCTGTGAACTGCGTGTCTGGTCCTGCCGTGAGAATCGAAGTTGGCTGTCCAAACTGATTTTCAGTTCCAGTAGATCCAGGTAGGTTTTGGTTCAGGTTTCCTTGATAATCTAAGCTTGGCTGTTGCGATGACACAATGTCATATGTTGGTCCAGATGTTGGTGCGAGAGTTGGTCTTTGCCCATACTGATTCACAGGTTGTTGATAGCCAGGACGAATCTGAGCATTATTCCCTTGATAGTCCAAACCAGGTTCTTGAGATGGGTAGTTGTTGAAGACATCAGTAGTTGGGTAGCCTCCTATTACCTGAGGTGAAATGGTAGTTTCAAAGCCTTCAGTCGGTGGATGAGTCGTGGTTTGAGTGAAAGCATAAGACACAGTTGTTGTAGGTACTCTCTGATTTGGCAATGTCTGAGATCCTGGGCTCACAATATCGATGTTTTGAGGTCCTGGTATCCTGTCGATCCCAATTGTAGGTCTGTAGCTTTCAGGTCGACGATTGACTCCAAATTCAGGTCTGAATGTAGTAGACGGGGTTTCCTTAGGAAATTCCAAAGGAACTTGAATATCTTCAGGTCGGCCGCCGGCGTGTTGAGATCCAGGTGGAGGAAGGTAGGTTAAGTCCAGTTTGTCTGAGCTGGCATAGCCCAGAACAAGAAGAATCTGCAAAAACAAAGCATTTAAAATAAAAAAAAAGTAGTAAATAATACACTTTCTTCGATAAAAAAGATTTTATAGGTTATAGGCGATCGTTTATTTATTCAATAATTTCATATATTTAAGCAGATTTTTCCCAAGGATTGCGCTTAGTTTAAGAAACTTATTTCAAAATTAAAATCCATCGGTAAACACAACAGTTATCAATCACTATTAAAATTGTTTGATTAGACATCCACAGGCATGTAATCATTACAGCCAGTCTTCAAAATATATTCTGAAAGAACTTCGATTCGTTTTCACCATGAAGCTTTATTGTTTCATAAGAAAACCACAATGTTTACTTGAACTTGTTCACTTTACACACTACACTTTATGACACTTAACTCTTCAACACAAATACTGACCAAAAACGTCTTCATCTCGGTCGATGTATCCAATACAGGAATCAGATGAGATGTGTGCATTGTCCAAACGATAAATGTTATTTATACCATCCTTAAAATTAGCCTCTAATGACTATTTAGTACGTACGCACAAACGTGACAGACGTACAACGTGACAAACCCCTAATTGTTGCTGTCAAATGCCTAAACAAGTTATTAAGAGTGTTTATTTTTATTATTTCATCATATTACGTTCGTCGATTGATCATGAGGTGGAAATTATCCATCCTTGACATTTTGGTGGCCAGTGCAATGGGTGACAAACGTGGTAGGTTTGAGCTCATGCGGTGACATAATGCTCTGAAAAATTTAATACGAAGTTTATGGCCACATAAAATAGGTACAACACGTTACTTACTACTTTATCTGATTAGTCCACGAATTTTAGGTTTTATCTGCGGAATAATTCCTAGTGAGCTGACTTTTTGTATACACCTTTATTATGATATTGTAATTATGATGTGAAAAATCGACATTGATATCGTGCCGGCTAAAAAAGTTATAGGGGTCCGAACGTCACTGGACATAGCATATCTATATCATTACTAGCGGCCCGGTACGTGCTTCGCTACGTATAAAAAGAACGACCGATTTTGTTCAAACTTCACATCAAACATAAACTAAATAGTCTGTACAAACCCTGAAAATTTGGTTTGGATCGGTGAGCCCGTTTTTGAGTTAAAAAGTGACAAAAAAAATTGCCACTTAGTTTTTTATAGTTGATATTCCTATTTTCCTTACTGTACTAGTATTACAAGTCCTTTATATTTCTATATGTAAATCATCATACTAACAAAAAAACACACAAACAAAAACGGGAAAAAAACAAACAATAGGGTTTATGCCTTGGTATGCGGCGTACGGTATACAATACCATATGTGAGTGCATTCTAGTCTCTATTTCAAAAACGGTTAATTCTACAGAAAATTGCAAGAGACCTTTTTTGTAGACAATTTTACGACGAACAACTTTTATGAAACCACTATTGACCTCTGAGCGATAGATCGCGAGATATTTGCGAAAAACTGATTTTCGTGACGTTTGGACCCCTATAACTTTTTTAGCCGGCACGATATCAATGTCGATTTTTCACATCATCATTACAATATCATAATAAAGGTGTATACAAACATTCAGCTCACTAGGAATTATTCCGCAGATCGTGGATCAAAATTGCTAAAATTACTGGACTAGATAGATATCAAAGACAATAGAAAATTGGTTTAAGCACTTTTCATAATATTGCATGTGGAAGTTCTTTAAAATGCTATTTAAAGAGCGTCTGTTCATCACACTCTTTGAATAGCATAAGCATTATAAAAATATTCATTTCAATTCTAATAAATCAAATATACAACTTTAGCTTGAAAAACTAAGAAGTCACCGAGAATATAAATCAAATTTTAAGAAGCAAAATATTTAGATACTCGCCTTTAATATTTTTTCGGAAATGATTGGTAATTAAAATTTACCCAGCGTCAAGCTAACCATAAACTTGATGGACACTTCAAGATTGTTTCCAATACCAGAGCAACAAGTACCCATGCAATGACACTCAGGGTTCCATAAGCAATTTTGGAAATTGAGTAACGAGATATCTCAAAAAATGTGTTTGGTGCATTGGTTTTATCGCTTTGATATTTTTTTTTTCTGGTGAGGTATTAATGCATTTACTAGGGAATTAGATAAAAACATACACTTTTCAGCTTTATGATTTTCCCAATGTTGCAATTTCAGTTTTGTCAGTGAAATTGCTTCTCATAATCGAAAAACGAAATCGAAATTCAGAAAGTGGCGTCGTGCTATTTCATAGATAAAAATACAAAAAGGTCACTTAATTATCCGCCCCCTTCCCTCAAAGTTGACGCATAACTTTTGTTCATGATGTCCACTCAATACGTTAGTAGTAAAACTTCATTGTAGTAACCCCGAAACGAGTTGGTGACCGCATATTATGGTGTAATTCGTTACAGTAAGTCTAACTTCCATTTATAATGAAATTGTACGGAACTCCCTCACGCAATTCAAAAGCCACTTGACCACAGCATATCAAATTTCAGTGGAGACGATTCATCGAGAGGTCGCGAAGCGCACGCGGCGTGGTCCGAATACATGACCGCCATTGTCTTTGATAATTGCTTTTGGAGGGCCGTGAACTATGACCTTGTTAAGGGGAAGCTTTGTAGGTGTGAGTTTTGTGTTAGTTTAGTTACTGAGTTGGTTTGAAGAATTAAATTTACTGTTTTTGTAGCATTTAGTGATATTATTTTTTGGAAAAACAGTTTACTTTTCGCTTAAGCGTTATTAAGGGAAAGCTTTGTGAGTGTGAGTTTTGTATTACACGAGTAATTAAGTTGGTTTTAAGAATTAAAATTGCCGTTTTTGTTTGATTTACTGAACCTGTTGGTTTTTTTTTGCAAAATCAATTTCCTCGTAGCTTTTTGACAAAAAACCTTATCTATGCAAAATTCATATAAAACAAGATCATGTTATTCGAAAAACTTTCTTTCATAAAAATGTTAAGAAACTTGTTCGATAGTATAAAACGAAGTTAAAAAGTAGTTGTAATAACGAAACTTTCGATTTGTATCATTTGACTGACAAAGTTGAAATTAAACCAAATATTTTATTTCATTAGATATTTTAATCATGAGTTTGTTATATTTGGAAACTGAATTCCAGAAAAAATATTCTACAAACACGACAAAAATCGTTTTGAAAGTAATGAGCTTTGCCTTAACAAGTTTATGAATGAATCTGCATTCGGTTGCGTTATAATAAAAGAACAAAGCTCTAATCGTCCCAGTCTTGGCCACAGTTCATCATCGTCCTGTCTTTGTAATGCTTCATTAAAGTTTGAGTTTTTTTTTATATCGTGCAATTGATGGCTTTAATTTAGATGTTTGTATTATTTTTTTCCTTTGGGTGTGGTATTTCAGCTTAGTTTGCATGTTTGCCAAAGATGGAATGAACTTTTTAGATCTTTACTTGAGTTTTTTGATTTTTGTAATGACAAAAGTGTGAATCAGTTACTTGTACAACATGAAATACTTTAAATCCTTTCAAATAATATAACGCCAAGAAACAAAATTAACTTAAAAGGTTTATCTTTGATTGTAAAAAACAAACAAAAGATAGTCTTTCAAATAATTTTAATAATCAATAGTCAACATTAACTTAAGCAGTCGTTTTAGTATCTGTATCCGTTTCTAGCGCTGAAGCTTGGCTGTCTGGTCCTGCTGCCGAAACCGGGTCCGCTTGACCTCTGGGGGGGAAGGTAAGCCTTGTTGGCTTGGGTCAAGCTACCCTGGTTGGTCGCTTCGCCGTTGAAACCTTGGATGGACGAACCACCGTTGAAACCTTGGTTGGACGAACCACCGTTGAAACCTTGGTTGGAACCTCTTTGACCAGCTTGGCCAGCTACAGGGGGCAGGTAAGCTTGGCTAGTAGCTTGGTTGGGTCCAAAACCTTGGTTAGCGTTTCCGTTGGCACCTTGGTTGCCTCCAAAACCTTGGTTAGCGTTTCCGTTGGCACCTTGGTTGCCTCCAAAACCTTGGTTAGCGTTGGCATCTTGGTTGAAACCGTTGGACTGACGGAAGAGGGCGTTAGTGGTCACGACGGAGTCATCATCACCGTCAAAGTTCTGGTTGTTGAAGGCTTCGTTGTTAGCATTGTAGTTGTTAGCATTGTTGTAGTTGTTACCGTTGTTATAGTTGTTGTTACCGTTGTATTGGTCTTCGCTGTCAGAGTACTTGCCTTCGCTGTACGAACCTGTAGGTGAGAATTGAAAACATGTTAATTTTTAAATAGGAAAGTTCCGTTCATACGATCATTAACTAAATAACTATTCTGTTGATAAGTTTGTTTTGGTATATTTTCCAATAAAATCGGAGAGTGATTGAGAGGGTACATGGAAGAGGATCAAAAACTCTAAAAAGGCTGCTTGGTTGCAACGTTTACGTTCCGTTTAGTTCAAACATCTCGTTCAACAAAGGCTTAGAAATTTTTATATTGATGGATGAAGTGAAATTCAGAATCTTTGAACTATTGAGTAGATTAAAGATATAAAAAAATAAGTAAGTTATATCATAATTTTTCGTACTTATTGTCGTGTTACCGTTTAAATAACCAAGCGTCTGACTTAAGTAACATAAATGGCTTGAACCTTTTGTTTTTCTTCAGTATGTAACTTATAATAGAACAAAATGGACATACCATCGTCGTAAATACCAGCAGCTTCGTCACGGGCGTTCTGTTCCAAGGCTTTCAGGATCTCTTCTGGCACGGGGGGAGGGGTAGGGAGGTGGTCGCCCTGGGGCACGAAACCGTTCTGGTCGGCCGTGTACCTAGATGAGGAATGAGTGGTTTGATATAGTGCGATTCCATTGGAACGTTATGGCTTTTGGTTTTTCAAGATGTATTTTTCTGAATATTATTATTTTACTGCTTCACGTTAAGCTCGTAATGATGTCTTAATATAATGAAACGCGCAAGTTTAAAGTTACCAACAAGTAAGTTATGAATCACTCATTACATTTTTCTAATTGCTAGAGTAGTGCAGTAACTGTATCTGGTAAAGATAAGCACGTTTGTTTGGTATATTGGCTACAAACTGTTCTGATTAAAAAATTAATAACTTTTTTCCTGGCTGTGGGGCTAGTTTATCATATTTCCTTTGTTATTAAGCAATAACAAAGATGTATGACTTCATATCTGTTTTTGACAGTTCTATTGCTAAGCAGCAGTATTGCAGACAATTTTTTCCGGCCATGTGGATAGTTAATCATATTTTCATTGCTAGTAAGCAATAACAAAGAAAATATCTCCACTTCACGTACGTATGCTAAGCAGCAGTATAACAGAATCTGTCATCTGTCAAAACAGATGTGGAGCTTGCAATCTAGTGAACTCGCCGCTTGTCCCATTATAGACAAGACATCAACACAATTTACTAGTCAAATCTGCATCGGTAATGTAGTTATTCATTTTGTAAATAAAGTTTAGAAATAAGTTACCTAATGCTGTAAACCTGTCCATCGTCACCAGTGTAAGAGTATCCACCCTGAGCCTCCACACCGTTGGTAGCTACACCGTTCTCCTCAGCATAGATGCCGTTCTCAGTCTCAAAGGCGTATGAGAAGGTCTCTCCATCGTTCTGGTTGTCCTGGCGGAGGATGGCGGCGTTCCTCTCGAAGGCTGCTTGGGGTCTCTCAGGGCGTTCCTCGGGAGCGAAGTTATTGAAGTTTCCGTTGTATTCGTTGGCAGCTCCTGTAGGTTGAAAATACCATGAATATAGTGATGTGATGTAGTCCCGGCCGATTTCGGCCACGGCGACTGTCTTCAGCTCCGGTCCTGTCGTTGGTGTGCTCGCATGTGGCTTACATAGCCAATATAGTAAATGCCAAAAGTGAGCAATAATTGATTCAACAAATTTAAAAGAGTAAAGAAGAATTCGTCGGCAGCTGACAAAATATGGATTGCTAAGATTTTACTTGAACTCGACATTCTAAACTTGAAAAATGCTTCCTGGTTAATGGTAAAATTACTGACCCATTGAAAATTAAATTAAAAAAAACTATGGTCCCCTTTTTAAGTGCGACGACAGTCATTGATTTGTTTTATGTGAAACTCATATTGGACGACGTTGATCTCTTTAGCATGGGTTATGAATTCCATATAAAAGATATCAACGGCATCCTTTCAATTTCATAATCTTTATTCAACATGAATTAAAGCATTAATTTAAACTAGCTTGCCTTGGTTCTGGCTGAATCCATTGTTGTTTTCAGAATAGTCGTTACCGCCCTGGGCAAAACCGTTACCGCCCTGGGCAAAGCCGTTTCCGCCCTGGGCAAATCCGTTACCGCCCTGAGCGAAGCCGTTGTACTGACCAAAGCCATCACCGTTTCTGGCGAAACCGTTGGCTTGGCCTTCCTGGCCTCCTAGGGGAGTCTGAAGGAAGCTTCCGGAACCTCCAGAGGTTTGGGAGTTCGAGGGAGGGAGGTAGGTCTTGTCCAATTTGGCGGCATTCGCGAGAGCGACCGCTGCTAAAATTATGAACTGAAACAAAGGAATATTTTAAAATCTATACAATATAATAATATAATAAAGCTGAAAGGCTTGTTTGTTTGTTTGAACGCGCTTATCGAGGGAGGGTTAAAGCTACATTATAACTCTATGTTTGCTAAAACCGTATTCCACCCGGACGGAGTTGCGGGCGGCCGCTAATGAATAATAAATGTTATGATTGTAAAATTATGTTTACATGTGATATCATTGTACTGAACTTAATTCAATTTTAAATTTAGTTGCGATTTAATAAAATGTACCAATGTAAAATTGTTTAAGAAAAAGAATAATATTAACAAATCACAAAAAGTGTAAATCGTATGTAGGTAAATCAATTTGGTGAATTAATGATTCCCATTTCCATATAGAGTAATCAAATACTCGTTCACGTTTTTAATAATATTAAGTTTACTATGAAAAAAACATATTATTAGGTTACATCAATTGTCCAACTCATCATCAATGTTCATTAGATACAAAAAAGTATTGCACACATTTCGTCGTGTGAAAGTATAAGATTCTGCTTTTGCAATACATGTTATAGAGTTAAGTAGCACGATTAAGTACAACTTTATTGCAGATACCCGAAGATTTGATTACAAGTAAGGTATTGAATCCTTGTTTTACTTTTTAATTTTTTTATTAATATGTAAGGAAGAAAAACGTTTCAATGTTGCATGTTAAGGCAGATACGGAAAAATCGCATTATTTTGCAGTTATTTTGTCATACATTTTAAGCTCAAATGTTTAATTGGACTTGTCAAGGAAAATTCCCAAAGATATGATTCCAAACCTCATAGTTGTTTTATTTTCGTATGGTATTATTAATTATTAAGAAAAGCGTATTTCAAGGCGATGTTTTTCAGTAAAGATTGAAAACGGTCAAAAAAGTTTGAATATTTAATAATCTGGTTTTTATGATTTAATTGAAGTATGTAGTTGTCCACTTATATAATTTGGTCAACAACTTTCAATTAACCTCTTTCTCAACTCACCAGTTTCATTTTCAAAAATGCTATTGCAACTACAGTAAAAAAAAAAACTATTAAACTATAACAACTAGTGCACCACTGATGCTACTGATTCTGATGCTACCAGTGAACTGATAACATCCGTCAGACTATTACAATATTTATACTAATGCTCATATCGATCTACATCTGAGGATGGTCTCGTTCGTCGTGTCTGGGTGTTGCTCAATCAACGTATAATTCACGAAGATGGACCTCGTCTAATTGTAATGGATGGGTTTATGCCGCATGTGGTTTTAAGTTGCGTTAAAATTTTGGTTTCATTTTTACAGGATACAAAGACTAAAAAGCCGTATTTCGAAGGGCCTAACACGAAATGGGCTCCCATCACGGGCTTATGTATATAGTGTCAATTCTTAATTCATCCAATTTGAGTTAATTTCGTACCTCGGAATGTTCTTCATAGCTCTGTATTGCTCTGTAAAATTTTTGTGTTGGGTACCCATAGAACTAAATAATTATTTTAAAAGTATCGTGTACGTACTTTATTCAAACATTAGAACAAAAGTGTTGATTTTGTGTTTTTGCAATAGATATGATTTGTTGAACTTCATTCAAAAGGACATTATTTTACAATGGAAAGTTGGACATGCCTGATTCATCAGATTTATAAAGATATTTAGTGAAAATATTGACGCATGAGTGTAAGTCTATTCAGACTTATTAAAATCATTTCATTTCCCTACAGGCAAAAATAATCCCTAACCCAATTAAAGAAAGATAAAAAGCTTTTGTGAATAGGAGCTTTACCCATCACTATCGCATAACACCATCCATTTTATATTGAATGGCCGCTTTGCGCCCACGAAATAAAGCGCATTCCATATCACATCGCGCCCTTGAGGTGAAACATTTTCTTGACCGGCCTTTAGATGTTATTAGGCCAACTTCCGACAATAACATAAATACCTACATAATAATAATAATAAATAATAAATATTTCACAACATCACATACATTGATCTGACCCCGTGTTAAGTAGCTTAAGCACTTGTGTTACAGACATCAAAATCAACAGTGGTATTACAAATATACTTAAATAGATACATATAACACCCAGACCAGGACAAACAGACACGTTCATGCACACAAATGTTTGTCCTGTGCGGGGATCGAACCCGCGACCTCTTGCGTAATGGGCAACATCATGACCATTACGCCAAGCGTTGATCATAGATTAAAGACGTTAGGTATGCTCTGACATAAAAAACGATAGAATTTTAGTCCAGACAAACAATATGTTGTTTTACGTTTGTAATTTGAGTAATTTCTGTGCTAAATAAAACTTTTACTTTCTTCCATATTTTTTTTGATAAGTACATCGTATACTTCATCTGCCATGGCAGCCTATCTTACAATCAGCCAGGTACGCAGGATATATCATAGTGCACAAGTAGTCCTACATTTTTACAGTTCGGTGGGACAGCAATCTGACTCGACTGTAAAGAAATCAGGCGCAGGATCAACGGCTTTACCTGCCATTCAAAGCATGGAGAAGAACTCAAGATGAAACTTTTCGGTCACCCATCCGATGACTGGCCTCTGGGAAAGTTGCTTAACTTAGCAATCATAGGCCATAAGTGCTAACCACTGCGCTATTGAGGTCCTCTACACATCGTATATAGATTCCAATATGTCATTGCGATAAGAAGTGACAGTCGCTTCAAATTCGGAGCGGTTCGTAAGATGTCGAGGGCATATAAAACGATTTCAATGTGATGTGAACGATGTTTCAATAGGTATTTGTTTGGGTTGATCAAAATCAGGTGTTTAGTGACCTAATGTAATCTGTTACATAATTTTTTGAACGATACTCACGTACTTTTTGTAATCATGTTATTAGTGAAGAGATTTTTAAAGAGTTTTATTACGATTAATAACTGACAATAATTATGATTGAATGAATGTTTTGCGTTCTGAATTCATTAAAGACGGAGTCGATTACTGATATTGTATCTTTTCTAATATTTTTTTTTACTCAAGTAACATAATTATTGGGAAAGGTAAAGGAAAAACTTTGTTTTATTATTTTCTTTTGTTTATTTAGAAAACCAACAGCGCGATACATTATTGTGTCTTAAATAATATTACGATATAAGTAAGGCTAATTACAGTTTTCCCTTAATATAACTATAGTAATGGTAAGATAATAATCACCTCAATTAATACATTGTAATTGTTAATTGAGGGTGTGTGTAAACAATTAATACATTGTTTACACACACCCTCTTAAATAACTTACCCTCTTAAATAATTAGCTTCTGGTGTTTTTATTGTAAGAAAGACTACAAAATTATTTAAAGTACACAGTGCAAACTGTCTCCGTGGTGTAGTCGTTAGAGCCCTGTGCTCAAAACCTAAGAGGTCGTGGGTTCAAATCCAACAAGACGTCAGTTGATTAATTGAGAAACATTATAAGCGTACTAAATTTGATTTGTAAATAAACATACTTTAGTATTCTCCCGAAAAAATTTACTTAAACGTTCATTGTTGATTCATCACACATTGGCTACCAGTATTGAAGAAGGTAGTTCTTTATACATTACAAAAAACGTATATTAACCAACGTTTATCACTTCATCAATTTCTCAATTCAATTGATCGTGTTTCAATAAATTTATTGTGTGGGAGGACAATTTGTTGCTTTAACAAGTCGATGAAAGAAAAATACCTGTTAATTAAGTATGATTTACTTGCAGATAAACATTATGATATATACACCTGTAATTAATACAAGTATAGGCGTAATTTATACTTCCTTAGTCAAAAGATTGTGTATCAAAGTTATTTGGAATTGATTTCAACACTTCTTATTTTTCTATGGGTCATTAAAGGCCGACCTACTATTGACCAAGCCAATTTATAATAATATAGAATTGCGACTGCAAGATTTAATGGTGTGGCAGAATTCATAGTCGTTACCCAGAATTCGAAACCATTGGTTGGGGGTTCTAACCCTGCTAGGGGCAGACAATTTCATGAACATTTTCCTATTAAAGGATGTATCATGAAGAAAAAAAATGAAGAACCACTTCGTTTTGATTAGGTACCAAGAAAGTCGTTTCATGTTTCATTTTATATTCACCATGTAACGGGGCTATTGGTATAGTGGTCTGAGACTCTGGCTACAAAACCAAGTGTCGCGGGTTCGAATCCCGCAAGGGGCTTTAAAATGATTTAAGTATGTGTTTCCGTTTCCTAGCATCCATAGTACGACCTTCGTGCTTAGTTTGTGGCTAGGCAGTTGGTATGTTTATTCCAGGAATTTATTATTAAATGATCACACCCCTCAAATTATGAGGAATATAAGGAGGAAACCTTAACACTAGCACGCATAGTACAAGCAATAAGATGAGTAAGTTTAAAGTTTAGCTATACATAGGTGTACCCCGCTATCTTGATAATTATTATTAACTAGCGGCCGCCCGCGACTCCGTCCGCGTGGATTTCGATTTCCAATATCCTATGTGTTATTTTGATGAATAAGCTATATTGTGGTAAAGTTTCATTCAAATCCATTCAGTAGTTTTTACGTGAAAGAGTAACAAACATCCATACATTCATACATACAAACTTTCGCCTTTATAATAGTAGTAGGATTTGGCAAGGTTTCTTAAGCTCATCCATCTCTAGGCTATATAATATATTGCACTATATTATATAGATCATAAATCGAGTTCAAAGTCAAATAATTGACGCCTAAAGTTAAATGCTCTCACTGTATTTACCAAACCATTGCATTAATCCATATCACGCTTCTGACACAGTAAAACTAATCTCAGCAAGGATACTTTCACTTTCAATTATGGATTTTTATACAAAGATTTAACTTGGAAATTACCATTTTGAATGAATAAATCAAAACTTCTTCAATGGGATAGAGGCAACGGAGCATTTACCTTATACATACTAAGGGACTTTCACTACTTATAGCATAACTAACGGCCGCCCGCGACTTCGCCCGCTCGAATCTCAGATATTTTTTTTCGCAATGAAAGGTAACCTGTGCCTTTCTCAGGGTCAAAAAATATTATGTGCCAAATTTCATCAAAATCGCTTGAAAGATTTCAGCGGGAATGCATAAACGACAGACAGACAAAGTTACTTATGTATTTATACTAATAGAAAGCATTTTTTGCAACAACTAAAGATGTCGCATAAAATTAAAGCCTTTACACCGTGAAATGCATATATCACTTAACAGATTCACTTCAATGATTGAGAGGTCTCACTGCTTTCCCTTTTGCACTATGCCAGTGATAAATTACATGTGCAATTCGTGCACTAAATACTGCATACGAACGCACCTACCTTCGTGTGAAATGAAAAGAAATAAACTAATAAATGACCCCGGGTTATCACGAAGCATTCGTACTCATCAAACACGATATAGTTTATAATCATCCTGTAGACATAGATTTAAATGGTAAGATATGGCCTCGCCAAACTTTGAACTGCTCTAGAATGGGAATTAAAATTGAAGTGACTGTCGCTTCTTATCGCAGTAACAGCATGTTGAAATGAACGTTATGTCAAAAAATATTGTTAAGTGAGGTAAAGAAGTCGATCTTTTAGAACCTCAAGCCGATAGAGCCGCTGGACAGAAGACCACAGTGAAGTAGCACTTCGTAACTGTTGTGCTATGTTTCTGCTGGTGAGTGAGGTCACCAGAGCTCAGTTGGGGAGGGTATGGGGTCTTAAAGACCGGCAACGCATTTGCATCCCAAGTGCGGTTGTTGATGTCCATGGGCAGCGGTGATCACTTACCATCAGGTGACCCTCTTGCACGTTTACCTGCCCATGACATAAAACAAGCAGTTTTCTAATATCGGGGCATATCCAGCGATTTAAATCTATAAGAGATCTATTATACCTTGTATGTATTCCGAACCTAGAAATGATGACCTAGAGTCTAAGTTTAGGTTCTAGTCTAACGACCATAAATGAGCTGCGCTTCGTTATTTGAAAAAAATAAAAGTGATTAATCGCACCCTCAGTGCAAAAAAGACGTAAGTCGAAAATGACGACTTTTCAGTACGGCGAAAAAACTGAACTTTTAGGTATATTTACTTTATTTTCAAACGCAGAACAATAATTCTTATATCAAAAAAAGAAGAAAAAATTGTTGCAATGCGTGTTATATTCAAGTTAGTTCTAATGTTTAAAGTTCATTTGGAATTGTAAAAATAAATTATTACGCTATTTTTCATTACGGAAATAAATAGCGGATTCTGAGTATCAAAACTTAGGCCAGTCTTTGCCAAAAAAGTCAAATGTACTTCAAAAAGTATGTGATATTAAAGCAGTTATGAACTCGTAAATACACACAATTGTGCTAGTATAAGTAAGATTACTGCCTTATTCCCTTTATTAAAATTATGTTTGAAGTGCATAAGTATCACTTACTCCATTTTTGAATTTGGGGACTAGTTAAGGTAACTGAAGTAAACAGTAATAATTACTTATTCCATTATATGTTTATGTAAAGCTAGCCGCATATTAACACATATTACTTTGAGTTATTATTTATGACTGTAAGGAAAAAGTTGTTTTTTGTTTTTGTGTTCCCTATTTATTAATACTGGAAAAATATTATTATAGTTTTGGTTATTATTAAAGTTCGTACTATCAACAATAAAATTGCACAGTAATACTTCAAATATGTGGAGTTTCGGTGAAGATCACTACCACATGTTTTTTTTTTCAATTCCTAAAAAAATAACAGATAAATTGATACGAATTATTGTAACAATTAATGAAATAAGTTTTACACGGCTTCGTACAGCAAAATATTATGTTCTATCAATAATAAAATTAAAATAACAAGCAAAAGTTATTTACAAATTGAGGTACTTTACACACATCAACTTTGTCTGAGTGTACGTACATACCTCTTGCCGAATCCTTCACAGAACTCCTAGTATAACATCAGGTGTATAATGTAATATGGCTGGGGTTTTTAGATGTAAGTATATTAATATATTAGACAATGATACCTAATAGACGCCTTTGAAAGTAGCATGTAAAATTAATATTTGTAGGTGAGTTAATAACTTTCTCCAAATATACATTTTTTGGTTATTACTTAAGTAATTATTAATGCTAGGCGTCCCGAGTGATGGCAATACTCTTCTACTATTATTTAGCAAGAGGAGGGCGCCAGCTACCGCTCGTTTTGCCCGTTCTGAATAACATCTATGGTATATCTTTAAAAAATAGAAATAAAATTACACGTTAGTAACAGGCATTCATCCCCCTAGCGTTTATCCCGTTTCTGTGCGGGGTCCCCTTTGACCATAATCCAGGATTTGGCGAGTCTGGTTATTACAGTGAAACGAATGCCGTCAGACCGTTCTAACCCTTAGAAGGAAACTAGACAGGTTGGATCATGGTTACACATTCAGATCTATCTGAACTAAAGTCAGAAACTATCGGAATGTTCAGGTGTCCTCGTGGTGTTTTCTCAAGCCTATGCCGAGCTAATGGCACAAATCCACTCATATATTTTTCAAAAAATCCAAAAGGAGGAGGAAGTTGGCCCGGAGTCGAACCAAGGACCTCATGTATGTGAGGCACGGTCCTTACAAATAACACCATCGTTAGTAACAGACATTAGTTTAATAACTCTAGTCTCTAGTACTTATATAACAGGGGTTCCCCTAGTTTGAAACCAGACCATTGTTGTGACTGTCTAGCGCACTTACTTACTTACTACTTGTACCACTACTAGCCCGACATTAAAGGAAAACATCGCGAGGAAACTGCACATTGATTCTTTCAGAATGTGTAACTATGATCTTATTGTTATAGTTCGCCTTTCCGATTGCAAAGATCGGAAGACAGTCGCTTCAATGTAATGATCAGACTAGATAAACCCAGATAAATCATTGTTTATGCGGACCCTGGGCTCCCCAAGAGCAGACGAGAAAATACTAGGTGGATTAGACAGTGTTTACTGTCTAATCCAATGTAAATGTGTTTACATTGTGTCTCAATCTCTTTTTAACTTTTAAACTAAATTTACTCTCCTCTTAACTTAAAAATCATTCTCGCCCTACTGTGCTGCGTCCGATTATACATTTTCAGATCATCATCCTAGCGATTATCCCGGTCACATCCTCGGCCATTGCCTCCAAGTCCAGGGACCACCTTCCTGCTCCTTCTACTCCACTTCACACGGTCTTCGGCATCCTGTGTGGTCAGGCCATTGACACGCATGTCGTCTTTCTCGACGTCAACCCAGCATTTCCTGGCATGTCGAGACGTTTGTTTCCCATGCAACTGGCCGGTTTCCGTAAAACATGGCGCAGTTTATCAGCAATATTACGGAAATGAAGGCTACCCTGAATGCGCGAGTTCTTAACGCGGTCCTTCCGCGTCACTCCACACATCCAGCGCAGCATCTTCATCTCCGTGACTCGCAGCATCCGCTTGTTTTGCTCAAGTACAGACCCGTTTCACTGCCGTAAAAAAAGACAGGCCTAATAATGGTCCCTTCAGCTTAACCGGCATTTTGGGGCCGCAAATGACACCAGTCACTTCACGCCATTTTGCCGAGGCTGCTGCAATGCGGCCCTTGACGTCGTAATCGAAATCACCAGACGCGTGAAGTAAAGATCCCAAGTACTTAAACTAGTCCGTACGCTCAACCACGTCACCGTCTATGCATACGGATGGGGGATCTGTGTTGCAGGCCAGGTTCTCGAGTACCACGTTCCACCTATTTGCACGTCTCACCAATCGTTCCCTGTCCGAATCCGCCAGCGCGATCTCATCAGCATACAGGAGCAGCCACGGGGGTTGCTCATGTGCGTCTATGATGCTAGTTGACAATTCATCCAATATCACGCTTAACCGGAAGGGACTAAGGACGGATCCTTGGAGGACTCTGACGGAGATGGAAAAGGGGTTGGTGTCACCAACAGCAGTCCTAACTAGAGAATCGGAATCGTGGTACATGTCTCGAATTACGTCAATATAATTTGCATGCACCCTCTTGGACCTCAGTGCCCACCTAATCATCATGCCAGGAACACAGTCGAAGGCCTTCTGCATGTCCAGGAACAGGAAATGCAGAAGCGTGTTCTTCGTTCTGTATTTCTCCATAATCATCTTTAAGGCAAAAACAGGGTCCATTGGACCAAGACCAGTTAGGACTGCTGGCAGCATACAGTGCTGATGATATCGCGCTGGCGGATTCGGACAAGGGACGATTGGTGAGACGTGCAAATAGGTGGAACGTGGCACTCGAGAACCTGGCCTGCAAAACAGATCCCCCATCCGTATGGATGGGGGATTATGCATACGCATAGACGGTGACGTGGTCGAGCGTACGGACTTGTTTAAGTACTTGGGATCTTTACTACACGCGTCTGGTGATATCGATGACGACGTCCTGGCCCGCATTGCAGCAGCCTCGGCAAAATGGCGTGAGGTGACTGGTGTCATTTGCGACCCCAAAATGCCGGTTAAGCTGAAGGGGTAAGTCTATAAGACCATTGTTAGGCCTGTCCTTTTGTACGGCAGTGAAACGTGCCCTGTACTTGAGCAAAACAAGTGGATGCTGCGAGTCACGGAGATGAAGATGCTGCGCTGGATGTGTGGAGTGACCCACTCCCCACATCCAGCGCGCCCCCTGCATCGACGTATTCTTACTTATGTACCTGATGGCTACCCCCGCGCCGCTGTATCAAATCTTACGTCTCGGTGCAATGAAAATATTCTAGTGGAAGAAAGAAGTAATTGTTCTTATTGTGATTTATTTTAACTTCATAAGAAGTAAACAGTCATATTGCTGTTCTTATTTTTTAAGTTTATTTAAAAAAAATGCAATAAAGTCATAATATTGGTTACTTTTTATTTTCTACATAAAATTTTAGGGAAAAAGGTAATATTAAGTAATACGTCATATTTTTCAATGTGTTCTTTGCGTTATATCACATAAGCTATTTTTCCTTAAGAAAAAAAGTGATGGAATAAAAAGTCTCAAAACTCATTTTCTTGTATTAATTCGTCAATTTTAACAAGAAAAATATGAAAAAAATTGAGCATATGTGTCTTTGAACGTACTTTTTAAATATGATAAAATCGATGATTCGACGTAACCTCACTTACGTCTTTTTTGCACTGGGGGTGCGATTTATGGGAAGATCTTAGATTTAATTGGACGTATCAGTACGTTTTATTTTTATAAAGCAACATTTTAAGCCTTACTTTTATTATCATGAGCTCGGTAGCTTAGTGGTTACGATTGCCGGCAAGTGAGGTCATTGGCTCTAACCTGGGCAGGCATGCACTAGTTTATAAAAGACTAGCGGCCGCCCGCGACTTAGTCCGCGCTTAAAGCTTTCCTCGTCAAATGGACTATCCACAACAAATTTTTTTTTTCCTAATCGGTTCAGTAGTTCCTGAGACGCAGCTTAAAGTTTTCCTCGACAAATGGACTATACGAAACAAATGGACAAATGGAATGAACACAAAAAATATGTTTCAATTTGAACTCGAAGTTTCTGTGATTGACGCGTTCTAACAAACAAACATACAAACTCTTCATAAGCTTTATTACATTAGAATAGATTTACATTGCAATTACAGAAACCACTGGTTCAATATTTATAAAAATATATGATAAATCTAAAAAGGCTCAAAGAACAATAAGACTTAAATTACATTTACAATCACTCATTCAACTAAAATTAAAAGCCTTAACCTTTTAACATTGACAAGTGGTAACAACCTTACAGTACCAACCTTTATCTTATTGTCTACATCTTAATCATAATGATACCGATCATTTGAAAACGATCGCATCGACCTGTCATTATAAAAATGTGTTAACAACGCCTTGATGACCTAGTGGTTTAATTGCCGGACCGTGGTCCCAGGTTCGATTCCAGGGTCGGGTAAAATAAGTGTCGGTTTTTCCGAACACAGCTCTGGATTGTGATCACCATTTCTCATTTAACAAGCGTGGTGATTAAGCCAAAACTTGTATTAGTACGACTAGCGGCCGCCCGCGACTCCGTCCGCGTGGATTTCGGTTTTCGCACACATAGTGTTAGCTCTAAAGCCTTTCTCGACACATGAACTATCCAACGCAAAAATATTCTTTCAAATCCGATCAGTGGTTCCTGCTATTAGCGCCTCCAAACAAACAAACTCTCAGCTTTGTTATATTAATATAGAATATAACATGGTTCGAAATGATGGAGGCCTTTGCCATGCAGTGGGACATAATTAGGCTGATACTTCTACTTATGCTTTAACTTTAAATCGAGAGTTACCCGTAACAACCCTACATGAACAATCTTTTTCTAATTGTCTACATCTTAATCATAATGATACGGATCGTTTGAAAGCGATCGCATAGACCTGTTATTATGAAAGTGTTAACAACGGCTAATGCGACGCTTAACATGCTCATTATCAAAGCAATCATCAGGGCGAGCCTATCAGTATTATAATTTGTTCTAAAGCCAGACAGAGACGATACAACATGTAAGAGTGCTACTTGATACTCATCCGATTTAAGGTACACAATAATTGTAATTAATGCCGATCTAACCGAGGGTTTTTCGCAGCTGTTTGGTGGTAACAGCAACCGGTCGACAAGATGTCTTTCACCAGAAGAGCAAATGCTCTGCTTGAAGATCCCTTAGTCGCCTCTTACGACGCCTGCAGGCAAGAGATGGGGCGGGTTAGTATTCTTTAGTGCCGCCCCCGCATAAAATAGTAGTTTTGAAAGCCCCTCGGTAAAGGCTTGCTATCAGATTATTTGGCTGTTGTTGAAGAAATTTCTAGATTTTAATCATCAGTAGTAATTTGTAATAACAGTTTCCCGAAAAAATAAGCACTTCGACACGTATTAACGTCAACTCACAACCTAATTCGATATCTTGAATTCATAAAAATCAACCTAATGGGAAGTGATCACCGCTGATGCGTTGCCTGCCTTTAAAACTCCATAACCTACCCAACTGAGATCTAACAACATTACTAACCAACAGAAACAGTACAACGAAATGTTATTTCACTGAGATCTTCTGTATCGTTTCATTAACCAAATTGTTACCAGAAATATACCTCTTATGTTATTGTTCCGTGTAAGCAGTGCTTTACACCCGGTACGGCGGTACCCAGTGCATCACAATCAATACACGATCACTGTTATTAGTGCGCCTGCCTTCACGCTGTGACTCGTTCAATTATTCCACGCCGCATAGTCCGACCGGCAAGTTAAGACGATGATAAAATAAGTATAATATTATTGTGGTCGAAAAGTACTCGTAAACAAAAGTTTGCAGTAAAATACCTGAAAATGGTAATGATCTATGTAATTGAGGTATAGCAGAAAATCGGAGCCTTAGCATGAAAATCCATTTAGATTCATTTGAATGTTATTCCAAAAATGTCAGCAAAAAATGTGATTTGTGAGTCTTTATTGTACAATATTTTTTACCCGCAGCTCGGCCCGCGTTATCAAGATTTCTGTTTTACCCTTTAGGCGCATTAATCAGGTTAAAAGGTCCTATCACTTAAGTCAGGCCATCCCTGCCTGTATACCAATTTTCATAAAAATCTGTTCAGTAATTACAACATAATTGACGGACAAGCATCCAAACTAACAAACTTTCACATTTGTAATATGAACACTATGCTTAAAGGAAGACTAACGAGTCAAAGTACAAACTCAATTAATTAATAATAATCACTATTCACAAAACAGTGTCTTTCCGATTCTGACCTCACTTATCTTACTATCTTGTTCATAACTACTCAATCAACAGCATTATTTCATCGATAACTAAAGATTACTTTAGTGTCATAATTCTCCGGCCCAGCTACACTGCGTCTTCACACGACGTTTCGTCAGCGGACGAGATCGTTTCAAAATATAATGTCGAACTTCACACGATCTGGCTCCGTCCTTTCCTGGTTAGAGTACGTTATAAGTAAAAGCGCATACTAAGAGACTTATATAGATGCTTAGGTTGGTGATAACATATATGCCAAAGTGCAAACAATGTGTCAGTAAGTGTTTGATGATAAGAAATAAATAATTCTCAACAACACAGACATTGATCTGACTCTGATCTATCTGAGTCAATAGTGGAATAACAAATATATTTAAATAGAATGTATATACACACAAAATGTTTGTCCTGAACGGGGATCGAACCCGCGACCTCTTGGTCTATTACTCATATTCTTAGCCATTTCACCAAATAAAATAAAATAAAAAATACAAAATAAAACCGTTCGGAAAAACCAACACAAATTTACCCGACCCGGAATCGAACCTTGGACCTCGAGCCCACATCCCGCTCCTGCTCCACTTGACTTTAGTTTAAAAATATTTTTTATATCATGATACAATTGTTTCATGGGTAATGGACACTATTATGCCACATACCTATTTAATTTAGAAGCTATTTTTAAATATCAGCAACCTGTCAGTCATCTATTGAATCAAAGGTCCATTAACTAAATCGTACAGATGATACTAATTCAAGCGCCACTTCAAGTCAATTTCCTTATGGTTCCTATTGTGCTAATAGATGTTCAAGTACACCCTTCACTATTATTAAGGCATTGATATGTCAATAGGTATTTCCTTTCATCATTGTTCATATATTTCGTGGTTTGAACAATCGGCACATAATTCTTTGATTGGAATATGTTCCTGGCGTTTCAATAGCTATGGCATTAAGGAAAGTTGTGTAGAGAAAATATTGAAGGGAACGTATCGCTCTTACATATCCTTTTGCAGGTGTCATAAACCATTTACCAACTTCTCAGTGGCATAAAAATACAAATGACTTCCAGAACCAAAGATGTCTGTCACTAATGCACTAAAGAGCTTTAAAATGTAAAGAAAAGTAGCAGTCTGTTAATGTTCTACTGCAGGGCAAAGGCCTCCATCATTTGGAATCATGTTTTCCACCACGCTTGCCAAATGCGGGTTGGTGATGATCACACAACCCAACGACACAATTTCAACCCGATCCAGGACTCGAACACTGGATCTCGGACCACGACCCGGTACTTAAACCACTAGACTATCAAGGTATTTCAATCGACAATCGATGCACTGTTTACCTTCTATAATGATGCTATCTATGTATAACCCTTTTGTAACTTCAGCGATATTTGAATGTTATGTGTCAAAATCAAACTCAATTTGTCATGAACAAATGTGGTGTGATGCCAGATAACCTGTGCTGATGCCAAATTGTTGAAAAAGGCTCGAAAAAAGGCTAGTGAAGCAAAGCTAATGAAAATCTAGATTAATAGTAATGAAGTATGATAGTAGAATCAATTACCCTTTTAGTCTGAAAGAATCAATTACCCTTTTTTCGTCCGATATTTTTATTACTCTTAAATTGTAAGATAGGCTACACTCATGTAAACAACATGTTTAAAATTATTCAAATATGAATTACGAAAACAATAACGATAAGTTTAATAAAGGTTACCAAATAAGTACCTACATCAAGGATTCAAAAGCCTAGATAAAAATCTGTAATCAAAAATTTGACATAACAAATGATGTCTGCCAAAACAAACTTGCGACATTGCAGAACTTATCCTTAAATGGAAAGGTTTAGTTTGCCAAACATCTTTGTGAACAATAAGTTCAAACGGAATCAATGTACTGTGAGACAGCCCACTCGACTGATAATAATAAAAAATGATCCAACTGATAGCATTTTAATGATAGTTGATGTAATAATATTGCGAATGTTTATAATATCACTTGTTGTCATCCTATAGTAGGTACCTTTTTTGACGCAGACGATACGACGACCGGTTTGGTGTAATGGGCAAAGTGTTGACTATTAGACCAGAGGTTGCAGGTTCGATCCCCGCACAGGACAAACGTTTGTATGCATGAACAATTGAACTGATCACTTAAATTATAGGAGTTCATAAGTGTTAATAAGATTTACTGTTTCTATTCTAATTACACTGATGATTATAGTTACCTATAACAATTTGAAGTATTTTTAAAGGAATTAATTCCATGGTTATTTTTGTATGGAAACTCAGGCGGAAATAGCAACCAATCCTTAAAACATAGTGATTCCTTCAATTCTTATGGAACATTTTTGTCTCAGAGAATTAAGGTAATACAAATTCATTAATAAGTAGGACAAAGTTCAGTTAGGTCAGCTATTATTTACAGTAATATAAGCATTACAACTTAAAATACAAAGTAATTATAAAATTAACGTAACATAAATATATTGACACCAATGAAGAATGTAATCTATAATGTTTCTAATCAATAAAGTATTAAATTACACCCTACGCACTTAAAAACCATTAAATCAAACAATAAAACAATTAATTAAATTTCATAATAGTTAAGAGGTCCAATCATAAACATTTTGCCGCCTTATTAACACTTATGAGCAATTACTTAAGTAATAAACAACGGACGCCTAATGAAACTAAGACTCTATAATGGCGGGGAACAAAAAGTTGGCTGAGCGTTGAAGTCGATCACAAATGATGTCGACATGGTCATCATTGAATACCGTACAGAAGGGAAATCATCTATCATGTACTCCAACGTGAAAAAAAATATTAAAGTATCAGGGCGAGTAAGAATTATTTTAATAACTTGTGCCCGCCTGTGTCTCAGTCCGCGCAGTTTCCGGTTTCCGCACGCATAGGTGAATATATACTATAGTCTAAAGCCTTCCTCGTCAAATGGACTATCCAGTTATTAATTAAGTGTCACCTTCACACTCATTGGTCAAAAAGCGAAATGGAAAAGAAAAGTGTTTCAATGCGATCAAAGAATTTCACATATCAAAAACGAGTTTGACGCCAACTTGAGTATAATCACACACCCACTCCATCAAATATAAAACAATTGAAGCACTGACTAAATAAAATTTTGTATCAAATGATTGTTTATGAAATAATAACTCAATTAAAGTTTATACATGTACTAATATAAAAAAGTAACATGAAGTTGCCCATTATCATTATTTGCTACATATGTAGTGCCACATCTGTAATACACATTTTTTGAACACTCGTTTCGACACAGTAATTACATATTTAGTGTAATAGGTATATGGATTGCAGTGGTGAAGATGACTGTGTGGGGTCATGTGAATTTGATCGATAGGTATTATACTCTTAATGACCCTATAATAAAGGTTTTGGGTGTCGACAACTTCCTTCGGGCACAAGGTTAGCTGCTAATGTCAAAAGCTGGAGGTAATGGGGTAACCTAACTAAGTACCTGTGTCGAATATACTCGTAGCCATTCTTTGTAGGTCATTAAAATACGAATTTCTGATAATTTACCCATGTTTCAATTGTTTTTTAATATCTATGACTATAACTAATATTATTATATTAAACTGAAACTGAAAAGTTTGTTTGTTTGACTGCCCAGGAACTACTGGTTCGAATTGAACCTGTAGTTCCTGTGATATTGAAATGTGCGTGAATTAATTGAAAAAAAAAGGTTTAGGACAGTCCATTTGTTAAACAGTCTTTAAGTTATAGTTTAACACTACGTGAGCGAAAACCGAATTCTTATTTTAAAGTTATTATTATAGGTGCATAAAAATGACTTGAAACTACCTTTAAAAATCGTGACACACTAATTTAAGGGTCAGTGTAATTACTTTGATTCCGGTATGACTATCACGTAGCATTCGCAAAAACCCATGATAAATACCAATGAAAATTTATAATATAATTCCTGCTTAAAACTTACTATTAAAAACACCATGTCAAGATCAAGAATACCATGGTTTTAACGATCCCGACCTTCCGATCAATGTTGGAAACGTTGAAGTTAAAACAATTAAACATAACAATTAATAACTGTACTTACACATAACTCGCCATAACTTCTAAGACATTGACCTTGGATCGTGTGTTACGTACTGCTTTATGATGATGACTCTTCATTAAAATGGAGGCGCTAGTATTGTTTTAAAGGGAGTTTTGTGGCTTTAATATTCACAATTTGTTATAAGATTTCCTTGATAGGTTTCGATCATCATGGTCCGGTGGTCTAGTGGTCAGAGACCCTGGCTACACAACCAAGGGTCGCGGATTCGAATCCAGCTAGAGGTAAATGTTTGTGTGATGAATATCAGCACTTGTACTTAAGTCATGGATGTTTACAATATATTCAAGAATGTCTGTCTATCCGTTCCCTAGCTTTCATAGTACAAGCTTCGAGCTTAGTAAGAGGCTAGGAAATTGGTGTGATGTCCAAGGAATTAATTTGTTTATTTTTTTTTTCTAGCGGTCGTTGCGATCGCTTCTTCGACCGTTGCCTCGGAGTCCATTTGGTTTAGAATTGATTATAAGACACTTCTATTTAAGCTTACCTCATCTGGGAAAATTTAATTGAGATAAAAAATTACCTTTAACAATGAAATCCGTCATTACACTAAGCTAACCTCGTAGTTGGATATGAGATGAAAATAACTATACGAACATTTATTTGGAAATTCATGTTTTATAGATCAATTCGATAACGAATCCAGTGATCATGCAAACAAAATTCTTCTAATGATTAGTATGAACTTGCGAACTTTAGTTCGCAGGCAACATTTCAAACATGCCACCAATCGGTCATCAAACACCAATTTTGGTATGATGAATTAAATATGAGCTGATCCCCACAGAAATTGCTCCACCTATATAATTTCGTAAACATTCCAAATCCTTCAATAGAGAATCGTGATCAGAAAACGGTATGAAATACTTACGACGACTTTCTTAGACGTTTTATTGGGTATTTCAATTGCTTTATTCAATTCAAATATAAATCCTTACTAATATTATAAATCGGAAAGTGACATTGTTTGTTTGTTTGTTCCGCTTTCACGCCGTTACTACTAAACTGATTGCTTTGAAATTTTGCAGACATAAAGTTAAAAGTCCGGATTAAATTTTTATCCCGTAAAAAAATTATGTTCCCCATTGCTTGATGCTCGAATTCCACGCGAGTGAAGCCGCGGCGGAAAGCTAGTATAAATATAATATAATAAAGCTGAAGAGTTTGTTTGTTGGTATGACTTACGCGCCAATCGCAGATAAAACTGGTTCAAGTTGAAAAAAAAAATGTTTTGGATAGTCCATATTATGTCGAGGAAGGCTTTAAAGCTATCTTATAACACTATGTGTGTTGGACCCGTAATCCACGTGGACGGAGTCGCTGGTCGACGCTAGTCTATACTATCTATACTAATATATAAAGCTGAAGAGTTTGTTTGTACGTTTGTTTGTTTGTTTGTTTTTTTGTTTAAACGCGCTAATCTCAGGAGCTACTGGTCTGATTTGAAAAAATCTTTTTGTGTTGGATAGTCCATTTGACGAAGAAGGCTTTAGGCTATAGAAAATCGAAATCCACACGGACGGAGTCTCGGGCAAACGCTAGTTGAAATATGTATAAAATCAAGTTAACAAGACCTCAGTTTCTCACGATGTTTCGTTAATCTAAGAAGAACAGTTGTTCAAGACAATGTAAATTACGAGAATTTACACGTAGGTTTTAGGTTTATGACTTAAATCTGGAGCGAATGTTAGTAAATTCACTAGTTATTAGTTTTATAGCTAGTTTTACATCTGGTTTCCTATTTTGTCAATATGCTATTGTTCTGAATTTTCAGAATGTATAATGAATTTAAGAATATTCAAAGTATGTTGTAAGCTCTGGCATTGCGAGTAATAATACAATGTGTGGTCTAATTTACGGAGACGGAGTAAAAAAACGTTGATATGCAGTAAGGATTAGTCCTAAATAAAATTACTTGGGCTAGCGGCCGCTCGCGACTCCGTCTTCGTGGATTTCGGTTTCCGCATACATAATGCTATAGTTTCTACCCTTCTTCGACAAATAGACAATCCAGAACAAAAAAAAATGTTTAATTCAATCCTGAAGTTACTAAGGAAATCGCGTTCGAACAAACAAACAAAGTCTTCAGTTTTATCATATAAGTATAGATGGGGAGACAACTCTTGATTATATAAAGAGCAAGCGAATCAAACATATATAAATCAAATTTTCAGGTCGGACATAAACATTATAACTGAAGTTTAACGATTATAGAAAAAAACTTTCTTGATGAAAAAATTTAACAATTTAACTCTCTTCCTTTACATCCCACTATACTCGTAATTGATAATGATAGCTAAAAATAACTGTTAGGCCTTGACGGCAAAAAATAATATTTGAAATGATGTGACAACAACACATAAAAGGCAATTGTTCAATTACCTAGCGGCACTCAAACTATTTGTTCGATTGATAACACTTGTAACCTCTTAATTGCTCTACGTAACAAGTCGGTGCGACTATGGGTACCAAAATAAGGAAATAATGAAGATTGTGTTGCGAAAAAGCATGCCCATCTGCTTTTCAAGCTTATAATTTGAGATGTGAGAGGAATTTTGTATTATGAAAGACATAGGTTTTGCCGTGTACTTAATCCTACTACTATTATAAAGGCGAAAGTTTGTATGTGTGGATGTGTGGATGTATGGATGTATGGATGTTTGTTACTCTTTCACGTAAAAACTACTGAATGGATTTGGATGAAACTTTACCACAATATAGCTTATACATCAGAATAACACATAGGATATTGGAAATCGAAATCAACGCGGACGGAGTCGCGGGCGGCCGCTAGTATAGAAAAACGACCAATAACAAATACAGATAGGATCGTTTGATAAGTATTTACGAGGTATGAGATATTTTGAAAGCATGTGTGTGCATCCACACCATTAGAGCGTTGCACGGTAATTTATTAAGTGGATATTTACACAACTCCTTTATAATCATTGTTATAGTTAATCACGTCAGGGGTTTTGTTACCAAAGCGTTACATGTGAAGATTTCTGCTTTATTTAATAACTTATTAATGTTGTGAAGTGTTGCTATATTTTGCTGTGTATAATTTTTTTTACTATTTATAGTTCTTGTTCCTATTTCTATTTGTGACTTTAGAAAAACCTTCGGACGAATATAGGTATAAGACTGGATTGTATGAAGTCATGACTTAAAGATATGCGGAAGTGGATTGGAATACCATCCAGGACAAATGACTCATGTACCTAATACTCGCTACTATATTTTTAAGGGGCTCATAGTTTATTTAAATTAGTAACATATTACTTGGTAGTTCCTTTGCGTGA
Organism: Nomophila noctuella; assembly: GCA_958496325.1. Taxonomy (NCBI): domain Eukaryota; kingdom Metazoa; phylum Arthropoda; class Insecta; order Lepidoptera; family Crambidae; genus Nomophila; species Nomophila noctuella. The sequence continues at coordinate 1,468,937 of OY292498.1, forward strand.
ATTTAAGCAACTTAGTAAAATATTGATCACTGTAATAGAATAAGTTATACCTTCTTATCACTATTAGTATAGAATCACACTAGGCGGACAAAACGCGACCGAACTTCGGCGTGACTCTATTCTGTACACACCATGCCGGAATTTATCGTTTAATTTTGTATAAAGAATGCATCGCTGCCGAACTCTAGTCGTGTAATTTAAGCCTAATGTGTTCCTACACTAATTGTTTTAATTAATAGACTTGTAGTTATTATGGATAATATAAAAGGGACATTTTGATACAAGGATAAATTAAAAACTACATAAAATATATTCATCTAGTATGTTTTATTATTTACATCGTAATCACACAGTGACACTTCTTACATAATTCTATACATTTCTGTACAAAAATACTTTCGTTGCATTTTTTTTTCGATTTTCTAATGCCATCAATAATAAAATTAATATCGTTTCTAGCTAAATCACTATCGCAGACTTTGGTTTTAGTATTTGTATCCTTCTTCCTCCGTGAAGCTCGGGGGTTGACGGGGTCCACCGAACTCCTGGGCTGGTCTGGGCTGGTTGAAGGAAGAACCTGGCCTCTGAGCGCCTAGAGATAGGGAACCCTGGCTTCCCTGAGGACCCTGGCTACCCTGAGGTCCCTGAGATCCTGGGCGGTTGTATTCATAAGGAGCAGACTGGAGAGGGGCGCCAGGCCGTTGAGTCGAAGCAACGAAGCTGCCTTGACCAGCTGGGCTTGACTGCTGACTGGAAGGACCAGCGCCGAATCCTTGAGGAGCAGATCCGAACTGACCAGGCCTTGATCCCTGGCTGCTGGGGGCAGCACCGAAAGATCCCTGGCTAGCGGAGGCAGCACCGAAAGATCCCTGGCTTGCGGGGGCAGCACCGAAAGATCCCTGGCTAGCGGGAGCAGCACCGAAAGATCCCTGGCTAGCGGGAGCAGCACCGAAAGATCCCTTGCTAGCGGGGGCAGCACCATAAGATCCCTGGGGAGCAGGGGCGGCACCATAAGATCCCTGGGGAGCAGGGGCAGCACCGTAAGATCCCTGGGCAGGTCCAGAAGGTCCAGCGGGTCCAGAAGAAGCAGCTCCTTTAGCGGCACCGAAAGATCCCTGAGCACCAGGCCTTGATGATCCAAACGAACCAGAAGGAGACTGGCTTCCGAATCCAGACTGTTGGTTAGGTTGGTACTGGCCAGCGGATGGCTGAGGAGCAGAGTACTGAGGACGTCCATTTCCTTGAGGACCCTGAGCTTTGGGGCCAGCAGAACCGAAGGCGTTACCCTGAGGCCTGTTGTATTCGTAACCGTTGTCGCTCTGTTGAGTGTTGCCACCGAACTGTTGCTGCTGGTTGCTTGGCGAACCGAACTGGCTGTTGGGCCTTGAGCCTTGGTTGTATTGGGTAGCTGGGCCTTGGGCGTTGGGGCCTTGGGCGTTGGGGCCTTGGCCGAAACCTTGAGGGCCGGAGGGCCTGCCAGAGGAGCCAGTAGGGGCTCCGTAGTTAGAAGAAGGTCCTTGAGACTGAGGTTGGTTGTAAGTCTGGCCTTGAGGCTGGTTGAATGCGGAACCTTGTGGCTTGTTGAAAGAAGAACCCTGGGGCTGGTTGAATGATCCTTGGGATCCCTGGGGCTGATTGAACGATCCTTGGGGTTGGTTGATAGATCCTTGGGGCTGGTTGAACGATCCCTGGGGCTGGTTGAACGATCCCTGGGGCTGGTTGAACGATCCCTGGGGCTGGTTGAACGATCCTTGGGGCTGGTTGAACGAAGATCCCTGAGGCTTGTTGAAAGAAGACTGAGCTTGACCCTGGGGTCTGTTGTAAGATGGGCCTTGGGCTTGAGGCTGGTTGTAGGAGTAGGGACCAGATCCGGAAGATCCAGAACCTTGACCGCTGTACTGCTGGGGAGATCCAGAAGATTCATCTTCATCAGGGTTGTAGGCACCTGGAAATAAAAAAATAAATTATATATATAAATATGACAATGATGATTAAGGAAACTCATATTGTTATACGCATTTAAAAAAAACACGATTTGATGAATACTATTTTCACCACCATATCCCATGATGACATTTTAGAATAACAATCTTGAAATTTTCACTCAGTTATATTAAAAAACTATACCTACATATATTATAAACTATGAAAGAAGCTAGATTCACTATAGTTAGTATGGATTACACAGTATCTAGCTCAAACAGAGACCATAATTGTTTGATTACTGGTATTATTTTGTGGTAATAAGCGTATGTAACAACTTATGTTAGTTGGAGAATCAATTACCAAAACACAAATAGTTATTGCGTAGTATTAGCAACGTGAATTTGCTAGAACCGAAAAGTCCCAATTACTCCATAGATTTAAATCGCTATATTATGCCTTTGCCATACTTCGACACGTTCTGAAATTGGCACTAAAATTTGAAGCAATTGTCGCTTCTTTTTGCAGTGTCAGAATCGTATTTAATGTATTTCACGCCAATCAAAAAATATCCACAGTTTATGATGTCAGGGCATCTCTGAGAGAGTGCGTGATACAAAAAAGTACTTAGGTATGGCAAAATTTGTTTAGAGTCTCTTAAATGGGCGGAATGCATCATGACTACTGCAGCAAGTAACATTTACACACATTAAACTATCATTAAAATATTATTTAGTATTTATACAAGCGAACATTTTGTTTTAATCATTCTACATGCGTATACGCAGACGGTTGCCATTTAAAGCCATCATTCATGAATGGTGCATCACTAGCTTAATCGTTTGCCAAATATAGATTGCAAAAACTAACTGGGTTAGAAAAATAATTTACTAATTTTAACTCAGAAATAATACTGCAATGATAAACATTACTGTTCAGTTTGAACAATTTAACTAAGACAATTTGACGGATAAGACCTTCGCCAATTCATGATTACACCTGCAAAAAAACAGCCAAAATGTCGCCAAAGTACCTATACCACGATTTTCATACGTAAAAATATTTATATTTCATGAATAGTTATCGCCTGAACTTATAATAACATTAATTTCATCCAACCTTGGAATTGAACCTAGGATCTCCAAATCGCGCCCCAATATTGTTGCCACTTTTTGTTGTATACCATCGAGGCTTCTCTTGCTAATTACAGGTGCAACTTTTCTTGTGTAACAAATTCCTTGAGTCATTAAGACGATGTTGATGGAGTGGATTTATCGAATCAATCGAGTTATCTTGTGAAGTTAAATGTCACTTTATTTTATGGACTTACATAAAATTGTAAACATCTGAGCTGTAGGTTTAAATGGTTTTCTATTTTTGTAATAGCTTGTAAAACTTGTTAATCTTTAGTTTAATTCGCGACATAATTATAGGGTCAAGATTGGCCCATTTGAGATCTCGATCATACACGAGGCAAGATCTCGCGAGATATCGGTATTTTCGAGATTTCAAAAACACAATTATGCTTGGTACAATAAAAATTACATCGAAATTGCATTCCCTACATACGAGTAAAATGAAGTGATGCCACAGTTAGTAACATAAGAACTTGTGTTAAGAATTTATGAGTATCAGGATCTATGAAGATGCCGCAAATAAACATGATGTAATAGTTTAGTAATTGCGGAAATCCTAGAAAACACTTTAGAGTAATAACACTCTAGCAATACTAACAGATACATTACAAATGAATTATTATATTATACTTAAAATATCCCTCAACCTTCAATATGTTCAGTTTTGAGGCGGGAATTACACCCGCTGCCCCTGATTCGATTCCGATCTAAGCTTGTACATAACTAATGATAGCGCAGTCACCCAAAATAAGTCTTGTTATACGGACTTTTTAACATGTTTATTATGCGTTAAATAAGTTACCGGAAAGTTAGTATTATGTAAATAAAATGAGTCCGCTTGCAACCACGGCAGTTGTAACGCAGCCGAAACCTCAAGCAGTAAGTAGTATACATACATATTCTACATTATTAGTATCGCGTTTAGTCCCGTTAAAGAAAATAAGTGTTAAATGCAACGCGAAAGTCTTAAAATCTAATATGAAAAAAAAATGAATTATTTACCTTCTTGAGTTCCAGCGGCGGCAGCTCTCGCGTTCTCCTCCAGAGACTTCAAGATCTCATCAGGAATGGGCGGGGAAGTCGGCAAATGGTCACCCTGGGGCTGGTATCCGTTCTCGTCAGCGGTGTACGTCACACGGTACTGTTCACCGTCATCACCAGTGTAGGCAAAGCCACCCTGAGCCTGGACTCCGTTGGTAGCCACGCCGTTTTCTTCAGCAGAAATGCCGTTGGAAGTCTCGAAGCTGTAGGAGAACTGGTCACCGTCATTCTCGTTTTCGTAGCGAAGGATTTCGGCAGAGCGGTCAGCAGCAGCTTGGGGACGTTCGGGACCGAAGCTTGGGGCGCCGAATCCGGCGTCTGGGCCGAAAGATTGCTTAGGAGCAGCACCGAATTGCGGGGCAGAGGAAGATCCAGATTGGGAACCGGGAGCACCGTATTGGGATCCGGGTTGGCCGAAGCTAGACTGTCCAGCGGGGCCAGAAGGAGCACCGTACTGGGATGAGGGCTGGTTGAAGCCAGATTGTCCAGAGGGGGAAGCACCAGCTCCGAATTGGGGAGACGACTGTCCGAATCCGGCCGGTCCAGATTGTCCAGATGGTCCAGATTGTCCAGACAGGCCAGATGCGGCTCCGAACTGAGATGAGGGTCCAAAGCCTGAAGCACCAGATTTCTGACCAGCAGCAGGGGCTAGGTACTGGTTGCCAGGGCCGGACTGAGAGCCTGGCTGCCTGCCTGATGATGGGGCTCCATACTGAGAAGCGCCAGCGTTAGCTCCAGGCCTGGCGGCTCCAGGGGCCTGTCCGAAGCCCTGGGGCTGGTTGTACTGAGATCCAGATCCGGGAGCGGTGAGGGAGCCAGGGCTACCGCCAGCGGTAGCCGCGCTGGCGGGGGGGAGGTACGTCCTGTCTAACTTAGCAGCATAGCAGCTTGCTATAACTGACAGGACTATTATCTGAAACAGAGGTTAATCGAATTGAGCCATTTACAGCTAAGTCACTTCCAATCACACACTTTTTACAATTAAAATTGCGTTTTATTGAATTCAGAAAAAAATTGAATTTTTCGTAAATTAATTTTACTGTGTAGAAGATTATCGTTACAATAGTGTATCGTTTGTAATAATTCTGTAGATAAACGCTAACAAATCGATGTTACAACAAACGTTTAACAGTTACGATGTAAATCAAAACCCTCAATTAAACCGAGGCTAATCCAACAATTCCTAAATGGACGTCCAATCGCCCAGTAATTCACAACCGAACGCTTCCAATTAAATTAACCATCTGATAACCCGACGTATGTGAGATGTTTATCAGATATCGTATTAAATCAAAATGTATTACCAGCTTCATGTCTAAAGCTGTTACTTGGACTGAAGATGAGCTTTGAATGTGCCAGTTTGTCGGATTCCACCCTATTTATATGAAACTAAATTCGTTCACTGAGAGTTACCTAAAAACAACTCACGGCGTAACCTTTGACTAGCAGACCTGTGGCTGTGTGTGTGCCAATGTAGATCGATAACGAAGATACACTAATTATTCTTAAGCGGTCGTGTGAGTGGACAGTGTTGTACTTTGTTTATTTTAAGGGGTTTGGGTTCTGCTGAGATGGGTGAAAACCTAATATTTTGTGCCTAGGAATTGACACAAATTAAATTGTGAGACTATCTTTGAAGAATGCATAAGATTTATGTTTTGCCAAATATGTAACGAAAACTAGATCAGACGACGGACAAAATATGATTGTCAGTTTTTTCGTAAAAATGGTTAGGTTTGTTTTAACGGAAATTGCCTGATGAGATATTAAGAAATATAATATTTAGGACCTATTTACCGATAAGGCCTTTACGGCTAATCTACTGTAGAATCTTCAAACTAAGCAAACTGATCTGCAAATTGCCAGGAAGTTGGAATACAACACTTTTCATTAAAATTGCTATATTTTAAATAAGTAATAAAATTAGAGAAACTTCACTTAAGTACCTGATTCTGTCGTCAGCGTGCGTTTTTCAAGTTTTGAACTGAATAAAGAAAAAAATCATTTATATAAATATGTTTTTATCTGCTTGCAAATTCTTGAAGTGATCGAAATAGCGGATTGGCTTTCAAGTTAATCACTGTGGACAATTGTCAACATTTTATGCTATTAAAACAAAAGACAACCAAACAATATCTATACCTGTCGTTCATGTTTAAACCATTGGAATTATTTAATGAAACAAATTGGCTATTTAACATCAAGTAAACTGCATGCTTGTCAGACAGTTGTATTGATTCAGAAAATATCTGTTTAATCATTCTATTGTATTCATATCTTTATTTTACACATGTCAGCGAGTTAGTAGCAAAACAAAGCGTTTAATACTTTATTTACAAGGTGTACTTGGTTTTCGCAATAAAAAGTTTATTAAAGTTTTTGGGCGTTGGTTTTGATAGGCAGACAACGCATCAATTCTTCAACCATTGTATATGTGTACATAGTTGTTCATGTCTATTATGAGATGGTTATCACTGATTATCAAGTGACCATCAAGCTCTTATTAGATCTTATAGATTTATTTTGCTTTTATAGAAAATAATCTTTTGGTACCATGTATATATAATCTAGTTTTTCGAGATTTAGAGCATATTGTAGGTCACCAAGCTTGAATACTAGTAAGAAGCTTAAGCCTAGTAATAGGCCATCTCCGTGCAATTTCCGAATTCTAGAACAAAGTCTAAATAAATTGTATATATTGAATAATATAGCACATTTCAAATCGAACTATACAAATCTATCGGCTTTCACTCTGTAACTCGACACACTAACTATAATTCCTGAGGAAACGGATGTTGTAACGTATTCAAAACTTCAAGTCATAAGTATGTTCAAACACATGCTATTTACTTGTACCACATAATAAATATCGCGTTTAGTCCCGGTTATTATACTAAGTGTTAAAATATACGAACTTTAGCTTTACTTAATCGGTGTGTTTCGTTTCTGTCACGAAAGTCTAAAGCTTGCAAAGTTAAGGTATATTAGATATCCATAATAGGTATAATAAAATTAGTATCGACAGTATTGTGTTTTAAAAGTCACGTTTCAGTCATGGATGTTGTAAATTATTCGCCATCTGCGCATCTTCGGTTGATGTATTGTTGTGACTTTCATAACTAAGATATGAAAATGTTTCCACAAATAGTTACTTAAAACCAATCGCGGATTCTTCCAGATGAATACGAAATATCTAAGAAATGTTTATTTTCATTACTCAGGTATGGAAATATTTCTCACAAAATTATGGCTCAAGTTAAATGGAAAGCCCTTAAAGAAGCCTATATTCATCATTTGACTGTGGCAATCTGATGATGATGATGATGATAGAATTCAATTGAAACCGAGAAATATAGATAAGCATACATTTTAAAAACATAAATAATTAAACCTAAATCAATCTTTACTTTTTTCTAAAATGCAGTTTAAAATCAGATTTTTGAAACATCCCTTCCAGTTTTGAAAATAAACGGCCTAATAAGTTCCTACAAAACAACATCAATATTGGTCTGATCAGAATGTAATACTTCACCTAAGCGGTTTAGAATCATCTTGTTGTCTATGATACGTGATTTTAATCCACGTCTATTGCTTAAGCAGGCTTCAATTACTATATTTAGTATTATTTATGGACGCTTACAAGACACGTAAGATTGTAAGGAAATTGTAGCTAAATCATGGGATAGCTAAGTAATAAATAAATAAAAACAAATATTTCACAACATCACATACACTCATCTGAGTCCGTGTTAAGTAGCTTAAGCAATGTGATACAGACATCAGAAACAACAGTGTTATCACAAAATACTTAAATAGATACATAAAACACCCAGACCAGGACAAACAGACATATTCATGCACACCAAATGTTTGTCCTGTGCGGGGATCGAACCCGCGACGTCTTGGTCTAATAGGAAACATCTTCATTACACCAAGCGGGTCGTCACATTGGTCGGGATTGGGTGTAATGGTAGAGATCTCGGTCAGTACGGTAGAGGTTGTAGGCTCAATCCTAGCGCAATAGAAACATTATGTACATGAATTATGTATTTGGATTGGTCTGGGTGTATCCTATGAATATTTATATTTAAAAAAGTCTAGCGCTCATGTAACAAGCCTCGCATTGTTTTAGATTAGGTGTCAGTATATTAATAAGTGTCTAGTGCTAGATTCATTTTCTAACATTGATACCTGTCATAAGTGCCTCTCCGAAGCTTACATGAATAAATTATATTTTGAGTTTGAGATGAATTGAATATCGTAACTAACAAGACGCCTGGAGATTTTGTTTTCACTTTTTTAAATTATTATACTAGTTGAGATCTGTATCAAGGATTGTAAATTATAGAGCTGACCAAACCTAATGTTTTTACAGCCTGTAAATACTTTTTCTAACGACCTGCCCCGTCTTCGTACGGGTTCAACAAAAATAACTCTATACTCTATATATGATGAAAAAAACTGCATGACAAGTTTAAAAGCATACAGAGGAACAGACGGTAGAAAGTAACAGTTTCATACATTTTAGTGATAATTTATTTTTAAGGTATACAGACTTGGGTCGCTAAGCCATCGGAGTAAGTAAGTAAGTAACTATTACTTACGAGTAAGTAGTATAGCTATTTTATATATGTATGTAAAGAAAATGTATTTCTTTAATATTTTAATTAGTTTGTTTTTTGAGCCATAATTTGTCTACTGCCATTATTTTTGTCCGCCATTGTTTTAAATGTTAGAATAAAAAATAAAACAGATTGTCAAATGAGAAAAAATATTACATTGTGAAATAAGATTTTGTTAAATTGAAAATAACTAATAATAGTGAAGCAATAAACAATTAATGTCGTTTCTTTGTTTACAGGTAAGGTTTTTTAAATAGTGTAAATATTATTGTTATAGTTTTTAAGAAATAAAAAAAATATTAAATCTTTGTTTACAGAAGCAACGCATTGGTTTATTTTCATTAATCTCAACATAAGATTATAGTCTTATAAAACGACATTGTGTTTGCTGAACACTAAATATGGAGCAGCTGCGTTTTGAATTTGCAATACTGCCGGCGAGTGACGGTAAAACAAATATATGTTGTGTGACCTCAATTACAACAAAAGAAGAAAAAGTGTATATTATACCAGAAGAACTCCAGCCTGCAAGTCTTCATAAGGAGCTAATCAAGACAAATGTATATAATAAAGTAAAAAATAGTTTAAAGCGAAGACATCAGACACGAAAAGTTTGGATATCAATGACTGATGAGTTAAGCAAAGTCTACATAGATGAAGATAACAATTTACAATTTGGAGACCAATATCTTGAAGAAGTTGAACAAAAGCAGGTATGTGGAAGTTTAGAAAGAGATACGGATTCACTTGAAAAAATACTTGATAAATTAATTGAAAACAAACAAGATGTTAAAAAGCAAAATCTAAAACATATTGCAGAAAAGTTTGTTATAGAAAAATTTACCAGTAAAAACTCAAACCCAAGCCAGTGGATTGATACTTTTGAAAGGGAATGTTCACGTTTTGATATTATAGAAGATGAGAAAAAAATTGATATACTAAGGCTATTCATGGAAAAAAGCTGTGTTGATTGGTACAGTTCTATGATAATAAAGCTCACATTAAACTCTGACTGGACAATATGGAAAAAAAAGTTTTGTGAATCTTTTGCAAACCAAGGCTGGAACCAAGTTACTTTCGCGCTTTATTTTAAATACAGGGACGGTTCATTGGTGGACTATGCCATTAGAAAAGAAAAACTTTTATTAGATATGAGAAGATCAATAGATACAGGTACACTTGTGGATCTTATTGCAGCGGGTTTACCTGGGTTTGTATTAGAAAAGATAAATAGGGAAGCAATAAAAGATACTGTAGATTTATTCAATGAAGTGAGAAAATATGAACATTTGGTAAATAAAAACAGAAATGGGGCCTACAGAAAATATGAAAATCAAAAGATAATATATAACCGAAATGAGGAACGTACTCCATGTAGGACTTGCGAGAAGTTGAATAAAGGTACACGCTACCATCCAGAGACTGCATGCTGGTTTAAGGTAAAAGAAGATGATAAAGTAAATAGTAGAAGATCTATAAGACATGTCAATAATTCAGTGATTGAAGCCGAGTTAAATGAGACAGAACAAAAAAACTACTAGTCACACCATTAATAAAGGTCAAACTCTTAATTAATGATAAACTGGATATATTTGGAATATATGATTCGGGCTCGAATGTATCCCTCATTAATTCGAAATTATTAAATATAAGAACTCAAAATAATAGAATAAATGAAAAGAATTTACAAACTATTAATGGTGTTAAAAAAACTAGTGGTTTGACAAAACTAAAAATAAAAATATTTGAAAAAGAAGAATATGTAGATGTTTACATCATTGATGAACAAAATTTCAGATATGATTTTTTGATAGGTTTAGATATGATAAGAAAATACAAGTTGATACAAAATGAGGAATTAAAAGTAACTCAAAAACAAGATCTGAATCAAGAAAACGGGAAAAAAATGGATAAGGTATATAAAGACAAGAAAGAAGATTACATACGTGAAAAGGAATACGAAATTAATTTTAACGAACATATTAATGAAAAGGAGTTTCAAATAAAAATAAATCATTTAGATGAAAATAAAAGAAAAGAAATTGGTGAATTAATAGAACAGTATAAATCAGTATTTGCCAAGGATAAGTATGATGTAGGAACAGTCAACGGATATGAAGCTAGAATAGATTTATTAATAGATAAATACTGCAGCAAGAGACCATACAGATGCACTTTGGAAGACAGAAAGGAGATATCAGAACAAATAGCAAAACTTTTGGAAAATAAGCTTATAGAAGAGTCCTACAGTCCGTTTGCAGCACCAGTAACTTTAGCTTTCAAGAAAGAGGAAAATAAAAAATCAAGACTTTGCATAGACTTTAGAGATTTAAATAAAATAGTAGTGCCGCAGGCTCAACCATTCCCACTCATTGAAGATCTAATGCTGAAAACCAGGAACTGCAATTATTTTACAAGTCTAGATATAAACTCAGCTTTTTGGTCTATACCCCTAAGAATAGAAGATAAGAAGAAGACAGGATTTGTAACACAAGAAGGGCACTTCCAGTGGACGTGTCTTCCGTTTGGTTTAAAGACATCTCCAGCAATATTTCAAAGAATCCTAAGTAATATTCTTAGAAAGTATAAACTTACCAATTTTGCTGTAAACTATATAGATGACATTCTGGTATTTTCGAAAACCTTTGTCGAACACTTAAATCACTTGAAACAACTGTTAGAAGCAATTATTAAGGAAGGATTTCGATTAAAATTTACAAAATGCACATTTGCATCAGATTCCGTCAAATACTTAGGCCATATCATTCAAAATAATTCCATAAAACCTGTGAAGGACAATCTAATCTCAATAAGGAATTTTCCAGTACCCAAAACTCAGAAGAATATAAGGCAATTTTTAGGAAAGATCAATTTTTACCATGAATATATACCAAGAAGTGCAATAATACTTGACCCCCTACATAATTTACTAAGAAAAAATCAGAAATTTCATTGGTCCGAAGAATGCCAAATAGCATTTGAGAAAATAAAAAACCTCTTGTGTTCACAACCAATATTAGAAATATTCGACCCTGAGCTACCAATTAACATTTATACCGATGGATCGCTAGAAGGCATTGGAGCAATATTGAAACAAGTGCAAACAGATGGTAAAGAAAAGCCGGTCGCTTATTTCTCCAAAAAACTCAATGAAGCACAGAAGAAGAAAAAAGCAATATATTTAGAATGCTTGGCCATCAAAGAGGCACTGAGGTATTGGCAGTATTGGTTAATAGGCAAATATTTTACAGTTTACTCAGATCACAAGCCTTTGGAGAATATGAACTTGAAAGCAAGAACAGACGAAGAACTGGGTGATTTATCTTATTACCTCTCGCAATATGACTTTACAATCAAATATTCTCCAGGAAAAGACAATTTGGAAGCAGATTGTTTGAGCCGAAATCCTGTGTTAGGACCAGAAGAAAATACAGAAGAACAATTAAAAGTTGTAAATTTAGTTACTTTAGAAGATATTATGATGGATCAGACGAGAAATGAAGAAATACAGAAAAATAAAAATAACATGATTGAAAAACATAACATATTTTACAAAAAAATCAAAAACAAAGCAAAAATTATAATCACAGAAGAATTCAGTATCGACCTCATAAAAAAAATACATGAAGAGCTGTGTCATATTGGAGTTGGACAGATGGTCAAATCTATCAGTTCACTCTATGTAACAAAAAATTTAACAAATAATATAAAAAGAATATGTAGAAGTTGTGAAATTTGCATTAAAAACAAAGCAAGAGGACAGGATAAATATGGTTTGATGTCACATCTAGGGCCAGCGACAAGACCTTTTCAAATAATATCAATTGACACAATTGGTGGTTTTGGTGGTTCGAGATCCACAAAGAAATATCTTCATCTTTTGGTAGATCACTTCACCAGGTACGCATTTATTACAACGTCTAAAACCCAGAGTGCACATGATTTTGTCAAGCTAATGAATAAAGCCACTGAAACAGAAGAAGTTGGAATGCTCCTAACTGACCAATATCCTGGGATAAATTCAAGAGAATTTAAGAAATACCTTAGTGACAGGCAGATAACAATGATTTTTACAGCAGTGAACGCACCCTTTTCAAATGGACTCAATGAAAGGTTAAATCAAACTCTAGTAAACAAGATTAGATGCAGAACGAATGGAAGTGGTAAAAAGATAGCTTGGACTACAATAGCACATGAATGTGTAGAAAAATACAATCGGACAATTCATTCAATAACAGGCTACGCACCATGCTATTTGTTATATGGTACAGATGCTACTGTTTTACCAAACGAGCTACAACAAGAATTCATACATAGTAACTGGATCATAGCTAAAGAAAGAGCATTTAACAATACTTTGAAATCTCATAACTATAACAAAGAACGCTATGATAGAAACAGAAAGAATAAAGAGTTTAAGGTTGGAGATATGGTATATGTAGAAAATGGAAACAAACTAAATAGGAAGAAGCTAGACGAACTCAGAATTGGGCCATTTAAAATTATAGAGAAGAAATCTAATTCAATTTATGAGATAGATACTGGACACAGGAAAGAAGAGTCTAATCTATTTCATATTACAAAACTGATTCCAGCGCAAATGTCAAGTAATGAAGAAGAGGAGAAAATTGATGCAGAAGAGTTAGACGAAACCTAGAGAAAATTCACGAGTGAATTTTCTTCAGTGGGAGGGGAGATGTAAAGAAAATGTATTTCTTTAATATTTTAATTAGTTTGTTTTTTGAGCCATAATTTGTCTACTGCCATTATTTTTGTCCGCCATTGTTTTAAATGTTAGAATAAAAAATAAAACAGATTGTCAAATGAGAAAAAATATTACATTGTGAAATAAGATTTTGTTAAATTGAAAATAACTAATAATAGTGAAGCAATAAACAATTAATGTCGTTTCTTTGTTTACAGGTAAGGTTTTTTAAATAGTGTAAATATTATTGTTATAGTTTTTAAGAAATAAAAAAAATATTAAATCTTTGTTTACAGAAGCAACGCATTGGTTTATTTTCATTAATCTCAACATAAGATTATAGTCTTATATGTATAGTAATATATATATGTATATGTACCTATAGTTTTTTTTATTTTATTAGCACTACCTACTTCACTTTCTGATTTGCCCTAAGGTTGACTGGTAGAGAATGCCATGAGGCATTAAGTCCGCCTTTTGTACAATATTTTGTGTAGTACAATAAAGATTAAATAAATAAATAAATAAATATTACAGACTTAGTCTTCTTCTTCCTAGCATTTTTCCCGTTTCATTGCGGGGTCCGCTTTGACCGTGATCCAGGATTTGGCAAGTCTGGTTATTTACAGTGAAGCGACTGCCATCAGACTTTCGTAACCCATAGAGGGGAACCAGATAGATAACAGACTTAGTATTGTGTTAAAATGTATAAAAAGCTGATGTCAATCTTTATTCTCAACATCCTATGGCGTTCTGTAATCTATCAATGCCATTCTTATTTTTGCAGTGCGTCGATCAAGTAAATTGCAAAAGCGTGCTTACTTGCACTTCATTTTAATTAAGGAAGACAACGATAACGTCATACTAGCGAATTTATCATTAACTCGTACAGAAAAAAAACTATTAAAAACTACGATGCAACCAATGCTTATTTAGTAAACACCCAACTTGAATGGAGAGAAAATTTAAATTCCTTTAACAAAAACTATGATAGTTCACTTCAGCAATCATAATTTTATCGACACATTATGCTTCTTAGATCATAATATCTATTTTATTACTTCATTTGTAGCACGGCTTTAACAAAACGTATTAAGAAACCTTGAACTTACTTATATCTTTTTCTCACTATTGTTTAATGAAGTCACTTTCTAGAAAAAGTGTCGTTTTCGAGACATTCGTAAAACATTTAAAAACATGGTTTTCAAAATTGAAGACAAAGACAGATACAATATTTTAAAAACCTACAAAATTGCAGACATATTATAATGAATTAAAATTATTTATTCAGCATAATTTGTTGATCTACGAGGTAAATTCTTTTGCACTTCAAAATCTTTTGTCATTCTACCAGCGAGCACCTCGACGTGAATGGCTTGCTGAGTAGAGACTCCGCAACAAAAGCAGTTATGACTTTTTAAAACACATATAAACAATAATGATCATTTTTTATTTCATACTGAACCCTCCAAACGTTATATTTGACAGTCTTCCCATGCGCAAGAGTCGGTCTTGACCAACTCGGGTCATATGGCACACGTTTATCGTGATTCAATATTGATTCAGCCATCTTTAATTTTAAACGCGGCCATTAAATATATGAATTCAGAGCATCTGAAGATTCCGACGATCAATTTAATTGCTGTTAATTGAAACTGGTTGGCTAGGATATCGTAAAGGATGTTAGTGTGTGTGTTTTACAATTATAGTAATGGTGGTGTGACATCATTTTTATTTTATTCAATTTGGGTTTATCTAAAACGTATATTCAACATTCTCGGATAAGAAGGTTGTTGTCCAGATTTAATAGAAAAATATACTTATAAGATTGACGTGTACATAAATTGAACTATTATGGTATTAATTTAAACAATTATTTGAATTTTAATAGTTTTAGTCACATGCTCTTTCTTTCTAAATTTATTATGCTAAGTGAATTGGCGACAATATCGCACGAACACTATTAAAATACAAGTATATTTCACCCATATTTCCCATATTTCAGTCATATCTAAAGGCGAATTTATTAAGCTCAGCAACATAAATATAATTTAGACATGCAAGCATGCAACCTTACAAAAAAGCTTCGGTTTTCTATCCTCATACAAAGAAACCTGTTAACGTAAATTTTCATCAGATTATTCTCGCCTCGTTGGTACTCGTATAATTGCTTAAGTGGCCAATCAATATCCGGCTTAGGCAGAGTATGTTCCAGTTTTTTTGTTGAGCTACCTAGGTTTTGATTTCCATTCCGCTTTTTGTATAATGAATCATGCTGTAGTAACATGGTCTTGCAGACTTACGTAAACTCTAGTGATTCTTGAGTCCTGGGTCCAAATTTGACCAAATAATTGTACGTGAGAATTTTGTTCAGTGAGTTGTAGGTAGTTTTCTGACCGTAAAAGTTCAACTACTGCTTTTATTACAATGGGGAATTATAGGGTTGTTGACATATATCACTATTAATTTCACAACACTTTTCTACAAAAAGAATACGCTTTCTAGTATCTAATGTATTGGTTTGTTTACGTCAAATGTAAGATTAGGATCTTTAATTAATTATAATAATATAGTTAATTTCTCAGTTGACTTCAAAAAGAATGACGTCATAGTGTGCTATTCCTATACAAACTTCATAGTTTGGAATCTTTTTGACAGTAATCTGTTAATAAAAGAAATTCAAATGACTGGTTGTGTCAACATCCCTAATATGATGCAAACCCTACTATCTTAGGGGAGCGACAGGATTGATTCAGTTCCCGAACTTGATCCATTGTATAAACCAAATTATTAAATTAAATAAAAGTGATATCAAATGCATTTGACAGAACTTGGCATTCCATTTAACCATTATCATACTCGTCGTAGTATGTAGTCTTAATTTCTTTATTTGAGAAAAAATGTGTGATAAACAACACTGTCCTCAAATTAACCCTTCAAGGCTACATATAACAGTTCGATATTATTACGGTAGTAGACATTACATTTTATTGTAAGTCAAGTTCACAATAAAAATTAATGCAGCCTACGCATGTCAAATTCTTACATCTCCACCGTCCAACAAATCGATGCACAACGAGGTAATAACAATAAAAATCGGCCTAGTGCGAGTCGTTCTCGTGCATTGAGGGTTCCGTACGAATTATATTTATGACGTATTAAAACAAAACTATTAACTAGATCTTTTTGAAAGCAATTTTCAATTGAAGTTTACATGGAAATGTACATTATTTCATATTTTTTTTAGATTTACTTACGGGAGTGTTTTTTGGAAGTGTTGTTTGGAAGTGTCTCCCTCGTAAACTATTCAGTTATTGCGGATTCAAATAAATTAAAAATATATTTTAATCCGCAATATCATTATAAAGACCTACCCATGGATTTTCCATACGTATGGGTTTAATAAAATATTGAGTTACAGTTCTTACTATGGGCAGTATTGCCATTTTGCTACGGATCCCTAAAAAGTCGTTAAAACACCAAGCTCATGCTAGCAATCATAATGAATAATGAATAAATCTTAAGAAAACACGCTAAAATAATAGCAGTTCATGACAGTTGTTTGTGAGAACACGCTCGAGCCATTGAAGCAAGCGCGCGGTCACGATGAAGGCGCGATAATTAAAGACTCTTTGCTTGACGGATCACTGAAGATGCACTGGAATAGAGGTGATAATTCTTCGGATTTCTGCAATTATTCCGAACCAAATCCAACTTGAACCCGTGAAAATACCATTCCGTACGATTCCGCCATCAGATTTTTCTTATAAAAAGTAGACCATATTTCAACGAGACTTAAACTATCATCATCATCATCATCTTCAGAGATGCGTGTCCGGGAAGGGAGCTTAATTTTGTTAGGGCTCTTTTAAACTTGTCAGTTTTAAATTTAGGGCTTCGTTAAGCTTATGTGTGTTAGGGCTGGCTTCTGGCTTAAACTTTATTCGGTCACACCCAAGACACCCACTTGTGTCAGTACTGAAGTTCGTTAATTACTGACCATTTACATGACGGATCACTGAGGAAGAGTGGATATTTCTGAAGAGTTTGAGTCGAATGTAGTAAAAAACGGCCCTTCAGATGAGCATCTGGGAATAGAGCTTTACTCTGTAAGGGCTGATTTAAGCTTTGTCGGTTTTAAAATCCAAGCAACATTTCCATCATAAGTACTCAGTTCTATTCGGGTTTTTTACCAACAATATTATTTACTAGCGGCCGCCCGCGATAACTTGCGTATAGATCACAGTTTCCGCACACATATTGGTGTTTTACACCGTAAAGCCTTCCTCTATAAATGGACTATTCAAAACAAAAAAAACACTTCCATCCCGTAGTTCCTGAGATAAGTCCGTTCAAAAAAAAAACAAATAAACTGACAAAATAACAAACTTTTCAGCTTTATATATTAGTATAGTAGTTTAGATTATTGTAGAAGTGTAAAACAACCTTAATTACATCCTAAAGCTATACAACATCAACATGTTTGAGGAAATAAACAATTAAATCGTGATAAACCCAACGTTACCGGCGGTAACTTACATATATTAAAGACGTATAGACGACGACGTGTTTCAGAAAACTATAATTATTTCTAATAGTGTTGTTCTTATTCATAAATGGATAAGAAAGATTTTTAACTTCTACGTTTAATTTTTAGCACTTATAATGACTAAATGTATCACAATTCTTAGCTTGTTCACTTCAGGGCACGGTTGTTTTGTCATTGTTGTCGAAACGTCAAGCTGTAAGTAGGAAGGTAATTATTACTGTTGTTGTTAAATAAGAAAGGTGTACCTATATCCCGAAATAGGAGTTCATCGGTATAGCAATTTGAAAAGAATTAATGTTATCACTCTTGTCATCAAATTTCCAAAAAACGTAGGGAGGCGAGACGTATTGCGGTAATTTTACTAGACATCCTCCGATTGAAACCATACCTTAACCCCTCCGAAATAAACCTACTTTTAAAAACAAATCCATTACTTTACCTATCAATGATTAAATAACCCAATCATCGCTAAATTCTGTACATTTAAATTAATTTTAAAGAATCGTGATGCTAATTTGACCATTACTGACCTGTTTGTTAATGCGATCACCCCTCCTCTCGCCAACCTATTTATAAACACTGCAGTCAGCGGTAACGAATTTATTATGTACAGGCTAGTACTGATTTACCCTTCTATATACTCATAATAATAATATTAATTGGCGATTTACATAATTAAATCATTATTTAAACCTTAAAGTTTTAGACTAAAGTTTAAGAATAAATTAAAAAAATTCTTTTGTTCTCTTCTGAACAATAAAAAAGTTGTCAACTGATTAAATTTTTAAAGGGTGTTTGAATGAATATCCACAAAAAGTTAATAACAATTAACTTTTGCTGATACAAAACTTTAGATATAACCAAGAAATTAAAATGCTCAAGATCAAACATATATCAAAGGATATCTTAGACTGTTATAATATAATGCACTCTTACAAAATAAGTGCTCTGAAACAAATACCATACTGTAAAGAACAAAGAAGCATTTAATTGGTTAGCTTTTGTTGTGTAATATCAGTTTGTTATCTAAAGATTGATCAGACATGTATAAAAGAATAAGGGTTGGTTGTAAATGGGAGTGAAGTATTACTTTGGAACCATTATGCCTTTGTTAAAAGGTCATCTGGTCAGCATCAAATTCAAAGTATTATATGTTACTGTCTGTTTTTTGGGAGGCAAACAAACGATCGGATCATTTGATGGTACGTTATCACCGCTGCCCATAGACAATGGACATCAACAACCGCACAAGTGTCGCAGATGCGTTGCCTGCCTTTATAAGCCCCATAACCTCCCTAACTGACCTCTGGCAACCTTACTCACCAGTAGAAACATAACACAACATTTTCCAAGTGCAACTTCACTGTGGTCTTCTGTAAAGTGGAGGTTCTTCCCCAGACGACCGGCTCTTTCGAGTGGAGTTTCACAAACTCTACCACTTTTAAAACTTTGTAACTCTTTGTTACTCTTTTGAACTTTGTTTCGCCACTAAGTACTTCCAGGCGACTTGGGCCTACCAGTAGTTTATTTTTAACAGACCTGATGGCGTCTTTATATGAAAATAATAAATTGTTATACCATGGATTAAGATAATTCTGTCAGTCTCTAGCGAGATTTGAATGCGCAACCTTAGTTTTCGCACAACATATATAAATCTGACCCCATGTTAAAGTAGCCTAAGAACTTGTGTTACAGATATCAGAATTAACAGTGGTGTAATATACTTAAATAGATACATATAACACCCTGAGCAGTACAAACTGCCCTGTGTGGGGATCGAACTCGCGACCTCTTGGTCTAATAGTCAACTTCTTGACCACTACACCATGCGGCTCGTCATAACTTTTCTGGTCAGAGACTTCTGGACCTGACACAATTGTCTGAAGGCAACTTGCCTATACCTATCACTTACCATAAGGTGAACTGCGTGCCTTATTTCATAATCCATTACCTAGAAAATGGCAAACATCTAAGTACTTATTACGTTTCAAAAAGACAAAGTACGGATCATCCACTCTAACCTCTAACCGTTACAATCCCATGTTTTAAATTATATGCATTTACAGTAATTGAGACTTAACGATTCGCGAGGACCTCAGATTGAATCTGCTTACGTTTCGCAAGCCCCATTACTTTCAAAGACAAACTGACTAGTCTATTTTGTCATATATGTATGTATTTCAAAAGGTACTGCATATTCAGTGAAGGTCTCCAAAGGTTTACTTAGGGCCTCCAGAACTTAACTAAGAAGAGCATCAAACTAATATTATAAATGTGAAAGTTTGTTTGTATTCAGTATATCTAAACATCTTTTTAGCTTTTTTCGATCTACGGTGGCCAATCAATTTTTTTTGGTCTGCCAAATGCAGTACGCTAGAAATATCATCATCATCATCCTAGCGCTTGTCCCGGTCGCATCCTCAGCCATTGCCTTGGAGTCCAGGGTCCGCTTTCCTGCTCCTTCTCCTCCACTTCGCACGATCTTCGGCATCCTGCGTAGTAAAGTCATTACGCTGGACATATGTGTACTTTTAGTGCACAAGTGCTGGCACATCCACAGATTCCTTATCCTGGATAAGAAAATATTGTACCCGGACATGAAATTTGACACAACTGTTAATTGACATCAGCCTACAAAATTAATTGAGTTTAAACTAGTGCACAAGTGGGTTTAAAGTGATATTTTATAACATTATTAGCTCGATTATCAATTCAATAAATGAAATATTGTTTTTTTATAAGTCCTTTAATTATAACCCGGAAGACTTTGAGATATTAAAACACATTAAAACATAACACCAGCTATCGGAACTGTCAGCAAGTACTTCTTAATATAAATGCTTAATTGGCAAAACAATTTATGAAATGCTGACTACATAATTGGATAATATCACTCGAGTAATTTGATGATTGGTGTGCAAACACGCTAGGCGACGCTACTATATTATAACTGTCTGTCAACTTTTACGACTTAATAACTTAACTTACTTATGACGAAATCTGGTGAGATACAGAGTACAGACTGGTCTTTTGTAATATTAGCTCTTGCGATTTTTCCGCAATAGAATTCAAAATTATAGTGTTTTTCAAGGATGAACCATTGGGGTATTACTACTACTAACGTATACAGAAGACACCTCGAGAAGTATTTTCTTTTCCGCACCGTTGTCCATGGAAAACAAATGTCGTCTATTGTACTATTTTTATCATCGAAAAAATGCTGCATAGTGTTTTAAAATCATATACAAATCATTACAGGACGAAAAAGTGGCGTCCCATTTCATAGATAAAAAGAAAAAAATACTTAAATTATCCGCCACTCCAAGCTGGCGCATAGGTTTTCTTCTCCATGTCCACACTATGCTTAGTAGTAATAACTCAATGGGATGCACTTACGAGTCGTTAATTATTTTAACTTAATAATGACACTGACTGAAAGAAAACATATCAAAAGTGTTTAAAAATATTCTCCATCCCAATTCCTTATCATGGAACATAATTTTCCTAATAAACTCAGTTATAAAAAGGTAATGGAAACACCAATTTGTTTGTTATTACGCGTATCAATCACGAAATTCAAAGGTCATGTCTTGACATGAACATGAAGAATTAAACCCATTAGCCATGGGACTAACACCATAAACCTTGCAGATATGATGCTTTTAACCATCCCTACCATAGCTATTATTGCTCTTTGTAAATTATCCCATAAATCTAGGAGATGGTTGTTTAAATACCAAATGCTCAACAGTAACGGTTTTCACGAAGCTGCCGCTTTATGACAGCTATAATACGTGGGGATATTATGATTGTTATTGTATTTGGTTCCGTGACACTAATTGGTTTTAGATATCTTCGGTTTTATTAACTGTTTCGACTATTAACTTACGCTGGAGGGTTAAGGGCTCTCGTGCCCACAGATTTGTCCCACTGGTGATCACCTCTGAGCATGGACATTAACAACCGTAGAAGGGCCGCAGATGCGTTGTCTGCCTTTTAAAAGCTCATCCTTACTCTACCCAACTGATTTCCGGCGATGGCACAATTATTTAGATGTTATTGGGTAATTAGGGATAGAATAAAGTGGAACTTCCACTCCAATCAGCCACTCGTCCGAGGAAGTACCTCATCCTACCAAAGACCACAGTGTAGAAACACTTCATAACTGTTGTGCTATGTTTTTGCTGGTGAGCAAGGTCTCTAGAGTTTTGTTCTGAGGTAACTTCAGTAAAAATTACACAGCATTAAAAAGCATTCTATTTGTGGTAGCTCACATTATATTAGTTTCGGAAAGAACGCGGATAATAATCATAAAATTGTATCATATATTTTTAGTCTGAAAACTTTGCGAAGCTTCGCAAAGTTTTCAAACTAAACATTTGAATCATCATAAAATGAATGTAGCTGTTATTTATTATAAGTCAATTATTTAATAATGATTTATTGTATTGCGTACCTAATTGTTTGTTTATAAATACAGATTCTAAGATTAGTATCTCAAATAACTTAAATTAATTTGATGATGAATTTGTGGATAATCATTTATTTTAGTACTATTTTATTCCTAGAACACGATGTTTAATTAAACGTATAATCACGCACCAAACTAGGCTTTACCTAATACGGATGTTTTCAATGTAACTTATGTAATCATAAGGTGATAAAGGAATTACAGGAATGTAATGGACAATTTTGTATTTTATTGAATGAAGAAATAAATGCATACGTACTTATAACGATGGAAATGATTTTCAGCACAACTTTTAAAGGATTTTTACATTACCTACAAACAAGCCGCATCGAGAAAAACATTTTCAAAGTTTATCTTAGGATAACTCAAATATATGTCGATAATGCACAGCCTCCCAATTGCAGCAGTTTTAAATGGATAACTGAAACTACGTTGAGATTCGGAGAAAAAACTATCACCTTTCCGAAAATATGAATTATTATTTTTTACAAGGTATTTTTCAAGGAGGTTCTTTAAACTTACTCGTAAGCAAATGTACCTGCACCTTACAATAGCTCGAGATTTGGACACAGGTCAGAGTCGGCATCAATTGCCTTTATTTCGTTATGACTAAGGGTGTT
This sequence comes from Nomophila noctuella, assembly GCA_958496325.1. NCBI lineage: Eukaryota > Metazoa > Arthropoda > Insecta > Lepidoptera > Crambidae > Nomophila > Nomophila noctuella. The sequence goes on from OY292498.1 coordinate 1,492,004, forward strand.
ACCACACCAATCGATCGATCGACATCGGTCGATGTTGATCGACTGGTGTGGTAGCTTTAATAGATCGACGCCATCGACGGACACCAGTCGACTAACCCATCGATCGATTGCTGATCGATGGCACCGGTCGACTTTGATCGATTGATGAAACAGCTCGATCGACGTCGACTATTCCATTCTATCGATGCCGTCGAACGACGGTCGATCGATTGGCCTGGTAGAAACTATCGATCGACGTCGACTATTCCATTCTGCCATCGATCGATGGCGTCGATCGACGATCGATCGATTGGTGTGGTAACACCCTAAGACGTGTTGAACTGTCCATCTGTACGTCTTATGTGTTGCGAAAGAGAACATTATGAGCTCTTCACCGTCTGTCTATCAGTGGTGATTGAAGTGTAATAACTGTCCGACTAAAACGCAATTAGAGTTCAAGAATTCAAGATCATCTAGCAACGTAGTCTATGCAAATTAGATTTAGAGTTTAGGTGTTACCAAATTTTTTTCACGTTGTATTTATGATGTTTATTTGTTAAAGAGCTGTTAAAATTAAGTTTATCCTGTAATAACATATGTGCCGTGCTTAGAAAATGCTACCCCATTTCGTTCCGTTGGTGACGTGGGAAGCAACTTAGAGATATTCTACACACATGCCATAACTGCAAACTAATTAGATACCCCTGTAGTTTATCATCCAATCCAACATCCCAACGAAATGCGGTCACCGACCCGTCTGCCCAGTGTGGGGATATTTACCACACTGGGCCCCCGGGGGGGGGGGGGTGGAATTAAAGTAAAGTATCAGCCTATTAATGTCCCACTGCAGGGCAAAAGGGCAAAGGCCTCCATCTTTATCGTAATCACAGCCGTTGAAAGGAGTAGTTTTTTTTAATAAAACTACTTTTTACAACCCTACGTTTCGACTACTTTTCAGTGGCTGTGATTCCGATAAAATGGATACCCAATTTTAATATAATTGATGGAACCTTGTAAAGCGATCAGCTGTCGTACGCCCATTAATTTTCGTAATAATTTGACCGCATATCTGTCCGTAAGTCTGCATCAAAGAGTAAATACAAAGGAGCTTTGTCACAATCTGTGAATGCATCTGCCATTATGATTGAACAATGAATGACCTCGATATCAATAGTCCTCAATATTGCAGCCGTATTAGAGTTCGTTAGGGCACCAAAGAAGCTATTTGATTGCACTTGTTTTAAACATCTAAGGAATGTATCGCCAAAAAAAATTGGATTTTGACCACGGCTGTTGAAAAGTAGATGAAGAGTCCGGAGTTTAAAATTATTCCGCGATTCTATCCGTTTAATTAAATAATTTCCAATTATTACTTCATTGTTAATTTAAATTACTTATTTGTTTTAAGAAGATTTACAGCTAGATTGTGAAAAATACGATTCTCCACGTCAACCGATCCATAAGTTCACGAAAAAGCTTTTAATATAAGCGTTAGTCTGGTATACTAATCAATATGTTCCTATACCACTGTCGATAAATCCAATATTGCTTAACACCTTCCCTTCCCTATTAGTTCGGGATATTCTTATTTCCAAAAACTAAAGACCAAATATTAAGGAAATTAGACATTTGAATGTCGTACGAATATGATGCTGGTCTCTTGAAAGCTTTTTTAATTTTGACTGAAAACAACTTTTGATAACAAAGAAATTGGTTAATTATTAGCTAATCTAAATTCACCTAGTAATTATTTACGTAGTTAACGATCGCAGTGCATTCGACGAACGATTTGTCTTTATTTCTTAAGACTCTCACGCAAAAAATTGTGAGGTACCAAAATAAACATGATTTAAACAATTTTATAGTTGCAGCAATCAATTCGGGCAGATGGTTTGATGTTCAGAATTTAAACATCATATTGCAGGTTGCAATTAAAAGGTTAATGATATAATTTATCGATAAACGTAAATTAATTTCATTTTATGACTAACTAGCGGCCGCCCGCGGCTTCGCCCGCTTTAAATTCGGGGTCACACAATGCACACACAATGTTCCTTTTCTGGACACAGAGGAGAACTCGAAACGGACTTTTACACGTTATACGCTTACTCCCGTTCCCGTGGGAATTTTGCAATATCCTGTTGCATCTAAGCTATACATTTACTAAGCTATCTGCATGCCTAATTTCAAGCGTCTTACTTGAGCAGTTTCGACTTTTTATTCCAATTTTTTTTCCTGCTAACTCCAGTCTCCAGTCGGGAATTCCTTTCTTAGTGCACCTACGGTACCTAAGCTATGTCCATTCCTGATTTCAAGTGCCTACGTTAAGCCGTTTAGGCTGTTCGATGATATGACAATCAGTCAGTTTCTCTTTTTATATATTTAGATAAGAAAAGTTTTTGAAAAACAAACTTAAATTCACTTAAAAGTAAAAAAATATTTTACTTTTAAGAATTTGCCATTTGCCTTAAACAAAGTAACTGAAGCTGGTGCTTTTTTCTTTTGTTTTTAGGCAGGCACCAAAAATTATTTTTTACTTTGAAGTGCATTTAAGTTTGTTTCGTAATTTTTGTTATGAAGTCGGTCTTTTTGTAAAAAAAATTGTTTATTATATGATTTTCTGTTAATCTGAATATGGTAACTAAATATGGGTTGACCTAATATTGTGCTGCTCATATGAGGCAGTGCCTTTTACGGACGGTCAATTTGTTGAGCACGTACTAAATATAAATTTCAGACTTTCAGTTTACTTTCACGGATACCACTGTCAGAACAGGACTAAATTGCTATGGGACCAAATTGGAAGCACCAGCTTTCAAATAAAACCACAAATATCCAAATCGGTTCACCCAGGCAAAACGTTATGAGGTAACAAATGTAAAATAAAAAATGCAGTAGGTCAGAAGTCAGTAAAAAAAATTATATTAGTAGAACTATTAGTAAAATCACACAGGCGGCCGCTAGTACATATGAAACACATTTTTAACACACATACGGTGATTTGACGGGGAAGGCTTTAGGCTATATGGCCTATGAGTGCGGAAACTGAAAACCACGCGGACGGCCGCATATATATATATATAATATAGTATATACCTAACCTAATACGTGCTACTCATATGAGACAGCGCCGTTTACGGACGGCCCTTAGCCGTAAAAAAAAAGTCCGTTTCGAGTTCTCCTCTGTGTCCAGAAAAGGAACATTGTGCGACCCCGAATTTAACGTGGGCGAAGCCGCGGGCTGCCGCTAGTATATATATATATATATATATATTTGCCTAAATATGTGTAACCTAATACGTGCTAATCATATGAGACAGCGCCGTTTACGGACGGCCCTTAGCCAATTAAAGATTCATTCGAGTATCGTTAATTTGCTCCTAAGATTTGAAGAGTTCCGTCGCTTTTTCATATTCTATTATGAAAACGTAACCAAACTCTTATCAAACTGCCATTAAATAACATTTTTTCCAATAAATAAATAAAAAAAAATCATCGAAATCGATTTATTGTGCATTTGTTGCGCAAAAACGAATTGTAAATTTCAGACTTATTTAGTTTTTTTTATGGATGCGACTGTCAGAATTGGACAAAATTGCTATCGGACCAAATTAAAAGCACCAGCTTTCAAATAAAACCAAAAACATCCAAATCGGTTCACCCAGGCAAGAGTTATGAGGTAACAAACATAAAAAAATATAAACGACTTGAGAACCTCCTCCTTTTTTTGAAATCGGATAAAAAGTTGCCTTTGTTGCTCTCCATCCCTTCAACTATCCCCACTAAAAAAATACAAAGAAAGACAAACATACAGACAGACAGACAGTCACACTTTCCCATTTATTTATACATATTATATATTATAAAGTATAAAGTATGGATAGCTGCCGCCCGCGACTTCGTCCGCGTGGATATTATGATACAAAAAAAAATTCCCACTAACTCCCGTTCCCGTGAGAATTTTGCAATATCCTTTTGCAACTAAGCATCAAGTTTACTAAGGGACCTGTATGCCAAATTTTAAGCGTCTAACTTAAGTAGGTTAGATTTTCCATACAAACTTCCACCCCCCATTTTAGAGAAGTGGGGTGTTGGAATGGGTCAAAAAGTAGCCTATGTTACTCTCCATCCCTTCAACTATCTCCACTAAAAAAATCACGTCAATCCGTCGCTCCGTTTTGCCGTGAAAGAAAGACAAACATACAGACAGACAGACAGACAGACAGACAGACAGACAGACAGACAGACACACTTTCCCATTTATAATATTAGTATGGATGGATGTATTTATCGTTTTCTCAGGGCTTGAATTAATTGAACTTATATCATATTAAAATACTAACTTAGCGAGGATTAATATGATGTAAATTCATAGCAGTAATTATCAGAAGCTGCGTAACTAATCTTTAATTTAGATTTTATTGACAATCTTGTAATTCAAAGCTTCTAAATCTAATGCTGTTAATCATATGAGGTGCCTGTGAAATATTGGTTAACCTGCTACTTAAAATTATTGGTAACTTCAACGTTGAAGCATTTTATGTTTATTTTATGCTTGCAAAAGTGTTGATTTTTACGGTAAATTACATTGATTTAAGAATAAACATAGAAAAAACGGAAAAACATAGAATTATTAAATATTTCTCGACTGTACGGTATGGGGACTTGGAGCCCGTGGGTTTGGGAGAAATGACAACACGATATTTTGAGCTTTTGACAGCAACTGTCTATAATTTCAATTGTTGTTTTTAATATTTATGAGATTACACATAAAATAGGAATTCGGAACAACCCGAAAACAAAGAACTTTTGTCGATAAAAAGTCAACATCACTAAAAAAGGAAAGGATGGGTTCACTATTGCTTGTTTGTTAGCCATCTGCTATGCAATATGGTTTACTTACGATGCGACTAATCTAATATCATAATACCGTGATGACCCCATTCAGTCAAACATGGTCAAATTGACTCGCAATCAATAAATTGATACTCAATAAAGGGTCAATACGTAGACGTTTAAAATGTTAAATCTTTATTAATTTACTGATAATTTTTTTTTTGTCTGTCGGAATCTTTCACTTCGCTTTTAAAATATTTGTTACGTGGACTGATTTGACAACAATAAACGACTATTCCTACCTGCCCATTAAAAAAAGTTATGCGGAATATAAATGTTACAGTGAATAAGCGCGTGCGCAAGCACAGGTGCAGTCCCTTTCCTCACTCTTATAGACCTCTTCAGCTATCTAAACGACCCTAGTTTGAATGAAACTATTTACCTACGCCTTAGTATAGAAACACACTCGGCGTGACAATGCCTACAATGTATTTTAAATGGAAGATGGCACACTATGCCGACGTCGGGTCATTTTTTGTATAGAAAATGAAAAGAACGCGTAACTTCAGCCTACTGTGCAGCCACTTTACTATAAAAAGAGCTTTGTCTAAAATTGCACCGTTTTAATGATTCAGAATAATTTAAACTGCCTCATGGCGAATTTTCCTATCATCGCCGCACATCGCACAAATTGTTACGATAGCTCAGTTTGAACTAGGTTGCACTGGGAACTACGCGTGAAATAAAACACCGTAGTTGATCTGGTTGAACTGTTTGTACTAGGTTGAACTATGATCTAGGTATTTACAGATAACAGACAGCTGATCTCAGACAGTGATAACAATGAATTCCGTTGACCTATATACTAGACAAAAAACGAAACGCTACCGCGTAGCAAATAGGTACAGCGACATCTAGCGGTTTTGTTCTGAACTAATTTGACATGTGCTTTGTTGTGCTAATTATATTGACCTTTTAACAAGTTCACTAAAATGAAATAAAGAGGGAGCCACTGTCATGAACATACCGCCCACCAAAGGACATGTTCCAGAATGTCCTTTCACAAATATACAGGATTGACAAAAAGTGACTCCGCCCACCATGACCTAACTAATTGAACTTATGAACTCATTAATTAAATTTAAACCTAAACTAAAAAATCATAATGTACAACATACCTAATATTGACAATCATAAAACTTTCTTTTGAACTATACATAAACTTTGTTTGGACTAATCTAAAACACAAAACACAATACATATAAAATATGACCTCATTTGAACTTAATACAATATAAATCTATAAACATTTGAACTAGCTTGACCTAAACTGAACTTATTAAACAACACAATATAAACATTTGAACTTATTTGAACTAAAAACAATTGGCCTCATTTGAACTAAACCTAACTTAATCACTAGTAGGCAAAAACCAATATATACAAAGACTGCAAAGAAATTCATAAAATGACCTTAAATGAACTTTGAACTATAGTGACCACACGAGCATTATTAGAACGGTTAAAATAAAAGTTTGTAAAATAACTAAAGAAGATAATTACACGACCTAAGTACTTTTCTCGAATGTTGTATGCATCCTCGAATAAATTGCCATGTTGTTACTGAACTAATAAATAACAACAGACACACACAGCTACCAATGGCCCACCGAAACCTTACAAAGTGTCCCGGTGTAAAAAGCCTAGGATCACTATGATTTGAACTATGTACTGTAAAAGGTCGCGAATAAAATACAATAGGATATAAAATACTATTTTGGACTATAAGTGAGTGTACTGATTAAATGAAAATAAAATAAAAATTGTGTGATGTGAAAACTCGTGTAGTGTTCTAGTGTTCTTAGTGATAATCCAACGGACTCCCATGGTTGTAAGTCATGAGTGCCGGTAAGTATCCACTTTGTTCTAATTTGAATATGAATATCTTAATAACAAAATGAATTTGAACTAGATAATATATTTGTACTATCTCTAATTAAATTGTACTTTATGTTTCAGGTCCAGTGGCGTCGCGGCGGGTGCTTCACCGAGTACCGGAAACAATCTTCACGACAACCCCAGGTAAGACCTAATATTTTATTTGAACTTTCAGTATTTACATTTATTATATTTGAACTATTTATATATTTGCACTTGAACTGTTGTCCTCTTATTTGATCTATATTATCATTCGTGTGCCCTAACTGTTGTCCTACATAACTCTCCTTAAAATTCCTTGTTGACCCTTTTGACAGGTCATTGACCTTTGGTGACCTATGTGTTGACCTCATATTGACCTTTGGTGACCTATTTTTTGAACTCATAGAAATGTTCTCGCATGCGTTTGCTACAGACTGCATAGCTGATACATTATAGTTGTTCTTATCTATTGTACTAATTCCTTTATTTACTGTTCCAGATACGATCCAGCCTAAAGTTGTGTTCTGAGCGACGAGAGACCCGTCTAGACTCCTCTTCACTCCATCCTTTAATATTTGGCTAAACACATTTGCACCCAATAAAATATCTATTGAACTAGCTATTGCAAATTGAGGATCGGCTAAATGTAAATTATTAAGTTCTGACCATTTCAAATAATTAATGTTTCGCTCTGGTAAAGGTGATGTTACATTTTTAATTACGTATGCTCTAAATTGTATATTAAAATTATTGTTAATCAATGACTGAATTTTTATTGTTACTTGATCATTAAAACCTAAACTCCTATCTCCGCCTATTCCTATAATATTTCCCTTAACCCGTTCTTTCCTTAAACCTAACCTTTGAACTGTTGCTTCAGTTACGAAGCAGGCTTGAGAGCCCTGGTCTACTAATGCCCTAACTACTTGTTTTCCATGAATTCCTGTCTGTGCGTTTGCTAGTGCCGTTGGTAATAAAACCTGACTGAACTGATTGTTTCGCTGAGTGGATAAACAAGAGACTATTGGCTCAGTGCTAGTACACTGACCAGTGTAGTTGTTCTTGTTGTCCTCAGGGTGTAATAAAGAATGGTGACGTTTATTACACATCCTACATGTTGTAGATTTTTTACAATTATGTACTGTATGGTTACTTCCCAGACAGTTGAAACAGATTTTATTTTGTACTACAAAGTCATGTTTCTCTGTACTATTCAATCTTGAAAATGACTTACAGAAACATAATTTGTGATTTCCGCTACATAATTCGCATTGTAAATTAGTTATATTATTTGAACTAGAAAATAAAACCCTTGGTTGGTGTGGACTACTGGTATGCTGTGTATGTTTGACTTCAACAAATTCAAGTGCTCTGAAACGATTTTCTAAGAATAACTTAAGTTGATCTAGAGTTGGCAAATTATTTGAGTCTGTATCAGAAATATACAGCTCCCACTGCTTTCGCGTCTCTGAATCTAATTTTGATGTGACAATATGTATAATAATAATGTCCCATGTGCTCACTTCAATTTCAATATTCTCTAGTGCATGTAAACAATCCAAAGTTGTGTCTAACAGTGCTTTAAGACCTGATGCACTCTCTGAGTGCATGCGCTTTTGCTCAAACAATCTACTTAAAATACAATTCGCTAAATATTTTTTATTATTGTAGCGCTTTTCCAAGAGAAACCAGCATTGCAAGTAATTAGCATCAGTCAACGGTGTATGCCTAATTAGTTGCTCAGCCTCTCCTGTCAAATGACTTTTCAGATAGTGTAATTTTTGTACTTTTTCTAGTGAACTATTGTTATGAACTAATGATATGAACAAGTCTCGGAATGTTGTCCATTCGGAGTAAATACCTGAAAAAGTAGGTATGCTGATCTTGGGCAGTCTGACTGACTGGTTGGACTGATCACATATGCTTTGCGGTTGCACTTGATTAACAGAGTTGAACTTATTTACATAGCTTTTCAATAAACATTTGTACATAATATAATTTTCTTCAGTGTCCTCATAAATTTCGCTTGTTATATAAGTTGAACTATTTAGCTTTTCTGTGTTAGAACTTTGATGTAATTTAATATTGTTTGATCTAAAGGATGTCCAATCCTGTTCTAAAATATCCAATTTGGTCTCAATGAATTCTAAAGTTATACCATCCTTTGCACTATTTTTGAACTTATGTAAACTCCTTTCAATTCTACTTTGTAAATTAAGCTGTACATTAATTAAACTCTCCATTTTAGTAAATATAAATTTTAAGTTGCACTATAAAAATAAACTAAAGACTGAACTGAACAAAATGTAAACAAAAAAGGAAAATATTTTGAAAATTTTACAAGTGTTTAAAATTATTGAACTTCTAGGGAAAATTGGGCATAGGTTTCCCGTTCCCTCGTTTTTCGCAAAACTATTCTAAGTCCTAACTACTTATGATCTAATTATTCTAAGTTCTTAAAACTAAACACAAAATATAAGTTAAAAGTTCGCTGCACTTAAAGTCTAAAATCGCTTCGCATATAAATGTTCTACTCACGGTTGTCCTTTGCACTTATCTCACTCACTGAACTGAAATCCAACACTTTCTTGAACTCCACTGCATCCGAAGGGCGACGACACTTCCTTGAACTCACTGAACTCCACTGCACACGTTGCACTCACTGCTGCACTGCTGCACCACTGCACTCCTTGCACTCCACCGTTGCGTCGCAGCCACCAACAACTTGGTTGTGTGGCCGGCGACTGCACCCGGCTGCCGAACCCGCACCTTATCCGCAGCGATCCACTGCGAGTACGGGGTTGTGGTCGTACTGACCACGAGAAGAACTCAAAAAGTCCCGGTTTTATATCCGGATCCGAAGGACCAATGTTACGATAGCTCAGTTTGAACTAGGTTGCACTGGGAACTACGCGTGAAATAAAACACCGTAGTTGATCTGGTTGAACTGTTTGTACTAGGTTGAACTATGATCTAGGTATTTACAGATAACAGACAGCTGATCTCAGACAGTGATAACAATGAATTCCGTTGACCTATATACTAGACAAAAAACGAAACGCTACCGCGTAGCAAATAGGTACAGCGACATCTAGCGGTTTTGTTCTGAACTAATTTGACATGTGCTTTGTTGTGCTAATTATATTGACCTTTTAACAAGTTCACTAAAATGAAATAAAGAGGGAGCCACTGTCATGAACACAAATCCTTGCAAACCACGACATTTTGTGAAGCTCCAGTTACAATTTTCGAAACTTAGTCATGTCAAGGTTTGACCAATTAAGTTGATTTGGTTTATGCATTTTAGCAGATGATCTGAAGGGAGGGCAAGGTCGGGGCAAGCGGACCGGTGAAATTGTGCTAGCTTTTATAGATACGGCTCGTCACGATCTTGACTTTTAACCGATTTTAATTGTGTATGTACTGAATGTAATGTAAGGTGGAGCAGGATTCGGTTTATGCTGCAATGCAAGTATGTCTAATAATATTAAATATTCATAAATTAGATTGAACTTTGTACTTTTTATAGAATACTAGCGACAGCCCGCAACTTCGTCCCCATGGATATCACGTACTCATAGTGTTATATTATAGCCTAAAGTCATCCCCGTCAATGGACTATCTAACACAAAAATGTTTTTTTTGTATTTGAACCATTAGTTCCTGAGATTAGCACTTCAAACACACAAAAGTATGCTCGTATTTTTGAACTTTCATACATGTATGGATAAGTGTCTCAAAACATACTTTCATATTTTTTTGGATTTATTAATCTGTCACTTTGATTTACAAGCAACTAGATGCGTCCCTAACGATTTATAAAGATTATGGGTCAGAATTAGAAAAATAATCAATAGAAATTCTTCTTGAGAAGTAAAAATTATGCAAAAGTTATTAGTTAATAAAGTAATTGAAGATTCCCACAACCTACATGCATTTAGCCACGAAGGTTATTCCCAAAAATCATCCGTTGACCAATGTTCGATTACTTTTGCCGACCATGTCATACCTCAATAAAACTTTAATTTATTTAACACACAATAATTACACATAGTTGTATATTTTCATTACCTTTAATATCGACCGAGATAATAATTACACGAGTGAGCAACATTTATTAACAAAATTATAAATATTGGAAGATCGAATCTTGAAATGACGTAATTTTTTTAAATTAAACAGAAGTTTCGTAGATGAGTTAAGTATTTAATAGTTGCAATTTGAATCGTTCTAAGCAAGATATGAGTAATCAATTTGTCTGGAACATCTTGGCTTCTATTACAGATCGATATTTTAATATGATGAAAATAAAATAATTGTTACAAAACCAGGTTCTGCGATCTTATTTGAGAATAAATTCCTGGGAAAAAATCGTCTGGTTGACATAGTATAAAATAAACTCAGGGTAGGTTTGATCTCGAGGTCCTGGGTTCGATTCTCGGGTCAAGCAATTTAAGTACATAGTTCTGAAAACAAGTCAGGTTTGTAATAACTATATAATCAGAATTTAGGAAGCGCGGTAATTAAGCCAACCCATATTTTAACGACTGGCAATTTTTTGTACCATAACACATTTTGAGCCGCCATCAGAGTAAGACAGTAAGCATAATGTCCAGAGATAATATTTTTGACTATAACAATATGATTTCAAATGATAGACCCCTTTGCCCAACATAAGTAATGTATCAAATTTACTTCACTTAATTATTATACAGGTCATCGTCCCTTGCACTATTGATCCATTAATCCTTCTTATGAAATCAAACTACCATCATTACAATTCAGGCTTACTTCACAACGAGGATCATAAAAAAAGCAAGAAAACGTATCAAACCAACCTTACCGTGGTTCGTCTAATTAGTAAAGGTTAATAAGACCTGTGCGACATCGAGGAGACACGGTACATTAAATAGTTAGCCAGTGACTAATCCTACTACTATTATAAATGCGAAAGTTTGTATGTATGGATGTATGGATGTTTGTTACTCTTTCACGTAAAAACCACTGAATGGATTTAAACGAAACTTTACCACAATATAGCTTACACATCAGAATAACACACACAAAATTAACAGCTACCTAATCCAAAGTATCTAATAAGCACCTATCTTTTAAGTTTTCTTTTAAATATACTTATGTGGCCAATAGCCATATAGATTTCAATAATTCGATACCTATGATCCGACAACAGAAAACTGTGCCATTATTTTGTTTGACATGGCTTAAGTTTCATCATGCTGTCATTGCGATAAAAAGCGAATGTCGCTCTTATTTCAGTGCCACTTTCGAAGTATGGCGAGGGCAGACCTTTATAACAGTTTAAATCTTTGTTAGCCGTATTTAATGCGCTTATTTCATTTAGGTATTTGGAGGTCAAATGTAATCTGAACTAAAGTGAGTACCTATTCACTCGAGATTTGTGTCGATTGATACGTGTGATAAAAATGACGTGTGAGTATAATATCCACAGTAATGTGTTATGGTCTAGTTGCATTTTAAGTATCCTATTATAATCTCATTCCAGAGTAATTTTGCATATTCTAGATACAGCTTTTTGCCTGGCTACGGCAAAACAAAAAGGAGGGTTATGCTTACGACTCTATGAGTATGACTAATATTTGTTGAATGTGATATTCATAGCACTAGCAAGTTACATTGATTTCAGAGTACCTAGAATCTTAAAACGAACTATCTACGATTATGAAAATACCAATAAGGGAGCACTTTAGATCACAATAATATATTCCTCTCGTGACCAGACAATTCATGAGGTAGGACCACAGGTAGGTACTATGTAATGGGGCAGTTTTTAGTGTTTTTCGAAAAAAAAACTCAATAATTTTTTTTCGGTCCTGAAATTGTATTAAAACCTCGGATTAAGTTACCTTTTCTTATAAGCGAAATTGAAAGCTTTAAAAAGCTTTAATTTTCAGATGATCAACAAAGTGTGGGCCGAAGCTTTGCAAAATTAAGACGCCATCTTGCGAGAGATGTTCACACCAGTTGCTATTTACGTGAGAGGTCACGAACAATGATTCACAGACTCGCTTATAAGATGTGTTACGGGTGTGTTTGTTTATGACAACCGAGAGATGGAGTCTTTGAGTTTTTTGTTTTACAAATTGAATGACTCATCTATCTATATAAATAAAAATGGATTGTTGTTCGTTAGTCTGATTAAAACTCGAAAACGGCTGGGCCGATTGAGCTGATTTTGGTTTTAAAATATTTGTAGTAGTCCAGGGTAGGTAGGTACGAAGTTCGCCGGGTCAGCTAGTAGTTAATATAAAAAATAAAATCCCGAGAGCCCTAGAAAACAACTTACTTAGTTAAAATTGTTATGTCAACTGAGCTTTTTCTCCTCTTTAACTAAAAGCCTATAGCCCAGTTAAATTAGGTTTTCACCTCGGAATTTGAGATAATAAGCTGAAAACTCGTATACAGCTTCATTTTAGCGTTCTTAAAGTTGTCTCAAAAGTCACATATTATCTCGTGTCCGCGTCGTAAGTTATTCAAGGTCAAAGGTCACGAAAATCGTTTTTTTGCGATTATCTCCGTTTCTATTGCTCCAATGAGGTTAGCACCTATGGTCAAATTGTAGAGCATAAAATTTGCAACAAATAATGTCCTAAACATTTTTTTATAAAGTCAACCGTTTTTGAGATAGAGTGTAGTGAGTACGCAGCGCTCAGGCATACTGTACTACTGTAACTAGCGGCCGCCCACGACTTCGTCCGCGTGGATCTCAGTTTCCGCACACAATATCTTTAAAAATAGTAACCTGTGTGTTTTAATGATGTATAAGCTACATTATTATGAAGTTACATCAAAATCTATTCAGTACTTTTCATCTAATTTCAATTCTATCAGTTGAAAATCTAAGAGATATATAGGTACTAACTTTCATCCCCAATTTTTATCCCCCTAGGGTGGAATTTTTTAAAATCGTTTTTTAGGGGATGCCTACGCTATAGTAGCACTATGCACGCAAAGTCCCAGCCCGATCGGTTTGAAATTGACAAAGTTCCATACAAACTTTCATCCCCTATTTTATCCCTTTGGGATTAGAATTGATAAAAATCCTTTCTTAGTGTATGCCTAAGCCATGACATCTACCAGTATGCCAAATTTTAGGCCGATCCGTCCAGTGGTTTGGGCTGTGCGTTGATAGATCACTCACTATGCCAGTCAGTCATCTGATGCCTGAGTGCTCGGTGTTCTTCGCTCTCTATCTCAAAAACGGTTGACTTTATAAAAAAAATGTGTAGAACTTAATTTGTTGCAAATTTTATGCTCTACAATTTGATCATAGGTGCTAACCTCATAGGAGCAATAGAAAGCGAGATATTCACAAAAAAACATTTTTTTTGACCTTTGACCCTCAATATCTTAAGACGCGGACACGATATCATTTGTGACTTTTGAGACAACATTAAGAACGACAAAACAAAGCTATATACCAATTTCCAGCTTATTATCTTTCATTCCGAGGTTGACCCCTTTTTTCACCTAATTTGACTGGGCTACTAGCTTTAAACCAAACTTGAAGTTTGTACTGGCCTGTTGGTCGAGTGGCTAGAGACCCTGGCTACAAAACTAAAGGTCGCGGGTTCGAATCCCGCTAGGGGCAAATGTTTGTGTGATGAACATCGGCATTTGTACTCGAGTCATGGATGTTTATAAATGTATTTAAGTATGTCTATCCGTTCCCTAGCATCCATAGTACAAGCTTCGAGCTTAGTTTGGGGCTAGGCAATTGGTGTGTTAGTTCAATGAATTTATTTATTTATTTATTTATTACTGGATGCATTGAGGTATTATTAACTGGATGCTAGGGAAATACATATTTAAATACTTACAAATATCCATTCTAGTACAAATGCCGATGTTTTTGGCACATAATTTGCCCTTAGCATGATTTCAACCTGCTGCCCTTCGTTTCTGCGTGATAGTTTTACTAATGACTACACAATTTATTACAAAAAATCGTAACAAAATGTTTTACCATAGGTTGGAACTTTCAGTTCACTTAACCGTCTTATTTGTTATAACTATGGAACCTTTTCTAATTCCACAATTTGAAAAAATCATAATAATAAAATTCAATATCTCAAAGTGTAGAAGCTCACGTAGCGGAAAAAACGCGACCGAAGTTTGACCGAAATGCATTTTCAATACCTTTGAACTGCCTCCGTGGTGTAGAGGTTAGAGCGCTGTGCTCCAAAGCTACGTACTCGGAGGTCGTGGGTTCGAATCCCGCGGGGAAAACTTTCACTTTGTGTTGGTTTTCCCAGTTTGGTTAGGACATTGCAGGCTTGAATCACCTGATTGTCGGATAAGAATGATGAATCCGTGCTTCGGAAGGCACGTTAAGCCGTTGATCCCGACTATGATCCAACTGGTCTGGTTTCCCTTGTGGTTACGGAGGTCAGACGACAGTCGCTCCATCGTAATAGCCAGGCATGTCAATTCAGGATCATAGTCGCAGCGTACCCTGGTATCTAAGGCAAAGGCCGAGGATGCAACCAGGGGAGGCGCTAGGATGATGATGATGCATTTTCAATACCTCCTACAATAATTACGCGTCGTTATTTCAGCACAGTGTGTCATCCTCCATTTAAAATTCATTGCAGGCGCAATCATGACGAAAAAATACGAACATTATGATAATTATCGCACTAAATCCATCACAAATTGATTCGAGTACAAAACTAACGTTCATTATTCCATTCAAAGACTTTCACGATTATAATATTAGTTAAATTAACAATCACGATTCAGTAACCAAATGATTCTAACAAATGTATAATGGGCAGTATTTGTTTATTATACATGCTTGACCTTAGTCAATTTATTTTTATAGAAATGATAAGAATCCATTCTTCAAACGTCGTACCACAGTTAAGTGTAATCATTTATTTGTTGGATATCAATGAAAAGATTAATCCATTCATGTTTTGTACTGTTATAGCCTTTTTAATATAATCTTGGTAGAAGAGGCTTACTGTATACACATAATAAAGATTATTATGTTTATGATTATGTATTTAAGTTTTATTAGGAGTATTAATGTATTTGACAGGCCCGATAGTCAAGTGGCTAGAGACCCTGGCTGCAAAACCAAAGGTCGCCGGTTCGAATCCTGCTATGGGCAAATGTTTGTGTGATGAGCATTGGCATTTGTACTCGAGTCATGGATGTATTTAAGTACGTCTAACGTTCCCTTGCATTCATAGTATCAGCTTCGAACTTATTTTGTTGCAAGGCAATTGGTGTGTTAGTCCAATGCATTTATTTATTGATTAACTATTTATTTGTCATAAAACTTATTTTTATGTACCTACTTGAGTTATTGTACAAATATACAAGTTAGTTTACTTTATGAAAACCTTCGATTCGTAGATGAAATGTGTCTTTTGAATGAAAGACACTTTTCAAAAAGGGTAAAGCTACTCTTTTCTTATTTATTTCTTTCTTTACTTTTTCTTTGAAGTCTTTTATCTGATATAATTATATCAAAAGAAAAGTACTAGTGGAGTATTTGTGTACTTAACTTTATTAACATACTAGCGGCCCGTCACGCGGTTTCACCCGCGTCCCGGGGGAACTACTTCCCGTACCGGGATAAAATATAGCCTATGTTACTCTAAATATGTTACTCTGGGTGAATGTAGCTTTCCAACAGTGAAAGAATTTTTCAAATCTGCCAAGTAGTTTCGGAGCCTATTCAATTCATACAAACAAACAAACAAACAAAAAATCAAACCTTTCCTCTTTATAATATTTGTATAGATATTTAAGATTAGTTACCGACTAAAAAAAATTGGTGACTTTACTTTCGCACTACAGGTTTAGTTGAAGTAGGTAATTCGGAATTCGGAAAACACCCGAAAATGATTAGATCCTCGTATTTCTCGAGTGGGTGTAAAACGTACACTGACCAAGCTAATATCTAGCCGAACCATGCACACTCCTAAAATTTATTGGTTCCACGAAATAATAAAACAACAGATTTTATTTATGTACAATAATTTATTAGAACATACCATTGTAGCTGTACAAGATCAAAATATCATTGATCACCCTTATTAAATTACATGAATGACAAAATAAGAAGCAATGAAAATTATTTATACATAATTATTAAAGAATCTTGGCAATGATCAGCCGATTTGACATAGAGGTTAATTACAAAACTCCTTTTTCAGATGAGGTCATTATTAAATCAATCTTTGCTTGTTCGAAAATAAAATAAAATACATTGCTGCAATGTTACAAAATCGTGTCATTAGTACAATACTTACACATAAATTAAATAGACCCTTAAGTTACCGATTTTTTTATATCACTTTTGTCACCCACCAATATTAAATTATTCCTTTGTACAAATACAGTCTAACTAATCTACGTCCATGGCACTTTAACTCAGTAATGGTATCCGGTTTCTTGGTCGAAGCTTGGCGGCTTCCTTGGTCCTCCGAAAGCCTCTCCTTGTCCGGCGAAGGTCTGGCTACCAGCCTCAGGTCCTGAGAACTGAGATCCGAACTGACCCTGACCTTTGCTTGGTGAACCGAACTGGTTTCCGTATTGGGTCTGAGCTGGTCCTGCATTCTGGGAAGGTCCACGGAGGGATTCTACTTTAGAGTCGAGGGACTTGCAGCAGTTAGGGCGTGGTTCCTCCTGCCCCTGCGCAAAAGGTCTGGCCTGAGAGCTGAACTGAGGCTTAGTGTCTTGGGCAGACTGCTCCTGAGGGCGGTTGAAGTTACCAAACTGAGGCCTGTTTGGCTGTGCTCCGAACTGTGGCCTCGCTCCAAAAGTTGGCCTAGTAGGCTGCTGCTGCATGTTCATCTCTTGCTCGTTGTTAGCCTGAGCAGAACCGAACTGAGGTCTAGCCTGGCTGCCAGTGGGGAAGTTCTGACGCTGAGGAGCGGACGCTGGCTCCTTCTGAGCTGGAGAAGGCAGACCCTGAGGAGGTTTGCTGTAGTCGTAAATCTCTCCGTTGTATTGCTGGGTGGGAACATCTGACGGAGAACCTTGGGCAGCTTCGGATTCAGGTTCGGCTTGAGCAAAAGGCTTGCTAGGTTCAGGCTGAGGCTGGTTGAAGGAAGACTGTTGGAATGTAGGCCTTGAACCGAAAGGTGCAGCTGATGTGAAGGATGAAGCGGTCGCCTGAGTTATTCCATTGAACTGAGAAGCAAGAGTAGGCGCTGCCGGTGTGAGGGTTGGTCTGGGGAATCTAGTAGAGCCTTGGCTCTGGAATGGGCTGATGGCTGCCTGAGTGATACCGTTGAACTGAGCTGAAGCAGTTGTTCCTTGGTACTGACCATCAGTTGAGCCAGTAGGAGCTGTAGGTGCCAAAGAGGGCTGCGGGAACCTGGAGGAACCTCTGTTGAAATCTTGTTGCGGCTGGAAGGAGTTCTGGGGAGATGCAGCGGGGAACTGAGTAGAGCTCTGACCAGGTTTCTGGCCTACTCTATTAAATTGACCAGATGGCGCACCCGGAAATCTGGAACCAGCAGGAGTGTTGAAAGGCTTCGCTGGTTGTCTGTAGTAGTAAGAGTCGTCTTCGCCTTGAGCTTGACCAAATGTAGGTCTGCTTGTGCTTGGAGCAAACTGAGCGTCATCAGATCCATTTTGTTCAAATCCGTTTTGAGCAGCAGGCTGATTTCCTCCAAATGACGCCTCAGCAAAGGCTTCCTGGCCTTGAGCCGGGAACGCGTCCTGCGGCTGAGAACCGATAGGCAGGGTTTGAGGACGAGAAGGTGTCAAAGATGACTGCGCGTTGGCCTGAACTTCGAATTGAGATTCTGGACGTTTGTTTGGAGCATCAGAGCCAAAACCATTCAGGGCAGCGGAGTCAACGTTGGTGTCTTGGGGCTCCTCGTTGGCTTCTAAGGGCGTAGTCAGTTCAATACTGGGTTGAGAGGTAGGGCGTTGGCTCAAAGCACCAAACCCATTGGATACTTGACCGTTCTGGTTTTCTTCGGGCTGTTCAGGAGCAGCTTGGTTCAAAGGCTGTTGTCCCTGAGCAGATGGGAAACGGTTCTGAGAGAACTGGTTGTTGAAGGATTGAGGACGCTGCTGGAAGCGGTTTGATTGCTGAGCGGCCTGGGCGGGCGCAGATTCTATTGTTGGGGACGGCTGGTTCTCAGAACTAGACTGGAAAGCTCCTGGAGCCTTGGATGCTGAGTTGAAACTAGGAGCAGCTGTGGCATCGGCAGACTGGGCAAAGCTTTGAGGGCGGATACGCTGGGGCCTGCTGTTTTGTCCGAATGAGAATGAAGGAGGAAGGTACTCGTTTCTGGATCCGAAAGTCAGGGCAGTAGGTTGAGTAGGCTGTGCACCTTGCGCAAAGTTGTTGGCTTGAGGTGCAGCTTCAAATCCATTGTTTCCTTGAGGTTCGCTTGACGTGGGTTGTAGGGAAACTTCAGGCCTGTTCGAGTTAGGCTTGCCAAAGGAAGATGATGGCTGAGATCCTTGGTAGTTCTGAGGTTGAGCGGGGCTAGCGATACCAGAAGCTTGAGAAATTCCGTTGAATCCAGCACTGGCTTGAGCGCTAGCGGAAATCGGTCTTTGAGGTCTGCCGTTCTGGTTAAAACCATTTACAGGAGGCAGGTATTCTTTCCTAGAACCAAAACCATTTGTAGACGGAGCGCGGCTAGGCTGACGTTGACCAAAGTTGTTAGAAGGACCGAAAGCGTCGCTGGCAGATGGAGAACTGGGTCGTGGGGATTGTTCGAAACCGCTGGCGGAAGGAGCACGACTAGGCTCAGATTGACCGAAGTTGTTAGAAGAACTGAAGGCGTTGTTGGCGATCGGGGCACCGGGTTGCGATGATGGCCCGAAACCGTTAGTTGAGGGAGCACGACTAGGCAGAGCTACTTGACCGAAGTTGTTAGCCGATCCAAAAGCATCACTCGAAGACGGAGCATTGGCTTGAGGAGTCTGTCTGAATCCGTTAGAAGCCGATGGCCCAAAGGCGTTACCGGCTGGTCCTTCAGTAGGCTGAGCAGATTGACCGAATCCATTTGCATTGCTCGAAGGTCCGAAAGCATCGCTGGGCACATTCTGCGAGTCCGATGATCCATCTTGTCCGGCAAAAGGCTGGTTGTTTTGATTAATGAACGTGCCACTTGCAGTTGCGTCAGTGTCAGGTCGCTTCCCGAAATTAGGCGTTTGTCTGTCATTGTGGCCTACATTGGAGCCATCGCTTTCTGCGTAATCGCCTCCTGCATTGTACTTCTGAGCATCGTACGAGCCTGTAAATAAAAAATGAAAGTTGGTCATCATTTGTCAACGCCTTGCGAACGATGTATCAGTCGGCAATGCATTCATCACAGAGGACAATAGGCTTTACAGCTAATCTGTAACGCGATGGATTTTGTGAATGAAGCTGTCCCAAAATAGGAAATTGGTTCTAGTCTGACTTGCTTGATGATCTAGGTTTGCGTAACGTTATGTAACTTATAAGATGAGTCAGGAAATGAGTAATTAAATGGTTCTTATTAATTTAAAGTCTCTTATCAGTATCTACGAATAATACTACTGAAGCCTGACCACCTAATTTACGAAAACATTTCCACAATCATTGTCCGCAAGCAAATATCAAAATGAAACATTTAAGTGTCATCATAATTATAAGCTAAGACTGCATCATTAAAACAATTAATGTGAGAAACGTTTCTAAATTAGTCAAGTGTTTCAATGAACACGAAAGCCTATCTTTACACAACTCAATTAAGAGATCATCAATAAAATATTCTTATCACAAAGACGATCTAGATTTGCAACAAAGCTTACAATAGGACTTGATATGAGATCGTTAACGCAATGCATTGTCATGAAAAATATTGTATCACCTGATTTCATTCAAGCTCAATAGGTGATGAAATGGAGCTCATTACAAGTGTTATTAGAAATGTCACAATCGTAAGGTAAACGACCGATGTCGATGGTTTTTTATCGATATCTTTTTTATCGAATGTGGTTTTAGATATCGATACCAAGGTTACTACATCGAATGCTTTATTGATGTTTGACGAGCTTTTTCAGATAACACTAGTCATGGTTTTATAAGCCTCATAAGAGAAGTTAATTAGCTTCGTTTTTTTTGTAGTGATTGCACGACGCATTCTTGTAAGTTTTGCAACTGGTCAAATGGTACTTTAGACCTCTGATTTTAGATATTTAAATGTAATAAAACACATAAGCTAGAGTAGGGCCCGATATTGTTACTTCGCACTTTCATTTAAGGCAAGTTAATAGAAATAACAATGATTTATTCAACTTTGATGTTTTGTAATCCTTTTTTTTTTATTTAGCAAAATAGCCTGAGTCCAAACCACAATAAGACACATTCATGTAAACACATCCTTGTACTGTGTGTAAACTTTTGGCCTCCTAACTAACCATTAACAATTACCGCAATCAACTGTCTAATTGTCTATTTTACAATGTAACAAATTTTTATCAAGCGCCAAACATGGATAATCTATTTTCCACATGAAAACGTTGGCAAGGACCTGTTCCTTTAATTTTTGTAATTTTTAACACGATTTGTAATTTGAGAGAAACTGTTATTTATAAGTAGTTTGAATAATAAATGTATTTTATTGTTATTATTTGTTGTTCAGATTAAATCAGTGCATTGACTTCTATAACGTAGCATTATTACACTGACTGACTTATCACAAAGAGTTTATCTTAAGGGATAGGGGTCTATCCTAGGTTGATAAATTTGTCTATAGATGTTTTATCACTGCCAATTTGTTCAAAAACGGCTGGTTTAAATCAGATAACACCTCTTACAGTTTTAATAAATGATGAAAATCAATCGATTTTAGGAGATTTGTGAGCATACATTTAAATTGATTCTATTAAACTTGACCTGAGTTATTTTGCTAGTTATACGATCGTTCGTAGTTTATGCAATCAATAACGATCTATTTTTATTATTTACATCAAATCTAATAGGGAGGATAGGCATTTACGATATTGATATACCTACGTTTTTAAATCACGACTAACGAGTATTTTCGCAATTATGTGGACAAAAAAATACTAGAAAAATACTAAAAGAAGAAGTAACTATCTCTTGAAATGATATTGTGTCAGTCCTATTTCTCAAAAAAAAATTGAAAGGCTTGTAACAATTGACTAAAAAAACGCTACATGCGTGCGACCAAGTAGATAGGATCTTTGTCTGTACTGTCATAATGTTTAGACCATATTTGGGTCGTTCATTCCCTATTATGCAATCGTACATAATGTAGTTTTTACCGAGTTCAACATTTTGAAGTAAAAAACGTCAATGGAAGATTAATGAGGTAGACACGTATATTATTCTTCTTTTGACTTTTTGTTACTTGCAAACGTTATGAATGTGTTTATTAGGGTTAAATGTGTAACTAATTTACGAACATTATATACTTTTTTTTGATAATGTATCACATGAATATATTAACAACACAATGACATCATAATCATCATAAGTTTTTGAGCGGTTGATACTAGAACTCTTTCCAAGTATAAATATCTAATTAACAGCCATCAGATTTCTTTGTTGATAAATTTCAACAATCTATGTGTAGGATTCTGAGAAACCGCTCTTTATAAATCGTAACACAGCTAAAGAAATTGTACAACAACTACATTGTTATTTCACTACATAGGTATGTTATCTTTTTGATCGCCACGCTAAGTTTGAAATAAGAAACTTAAAAAATGGAAAATGTT
Organism: Nomophila noctuella; assembly: GCA_958496325.1. Taxonomy (NCBI): domain Eukaryota; kingdom Metazoa; phylum Arthropoda; class Insecta; order Lepidoptera; family Crambidae; genus Nomophila; species Nomophila noctuella. The sequence continues at coordinate 1,514,474 of OY292498.1, forward strand.
AAAATAAATTCATGCAAAAGTTATCCAATAAATCTGAAACTCACCATCATCAACAAGCCCGGCAGCCTCATCCCGCGCGTTCTTGGCCAGCGACTTCAAGATCTCTTCAGGGATGGGAGGTGGAGTCGGCAGATGGTCTCCTCTCGGCTGGTAGCCACCTTCGTCAGCGGTATACGTCACGGTGTAGATCTGACCGTCATCACCAGTGTAAGAAAATCCACCCTGGGCCTGAACACCATTAGTAGCCACACCATTCTCCTCAGCAGAAATACCATTGTCAGTCTCAAAAGCGTAGTGGTAAGATTCAGGACCAACATCGTTTTCGTATCTTAAGATGCTAGCAGTACGGTCGAAAGCCGCTTGAGCGCGTTCAGGTTTGGATTCGAAAGATCCTCTGTTGCCTTGGAACTGAGCAGAGGCTTGAGCATTCCCTCCTCTGTTGCCCTGGGCAAAAGCTTGGGCACTGGCACCACGGTTTCCTTGGAACTGAGAAGCTGGGGCGTTGGGTCCTCTTTGGAAGCCTTGGGCAGCAGATTGCACTTGGCTGCTAGCGGTTTGACCGTCAGTGTCCACACCCTGGGCCTGTCCATCGATTTGGCCTTGACCGTTCAAGTCCTGTCCTTGTCCATTTTGTCCGTCGAAGTTCTGTCTTTCGCTCTGTCTGTTGAAGTTCTGGCTGGCAGGGAACGGTCTGAATCCGGCAGTTGGTGTGCCTCTGAAGGCAGCGTCACCGACTTTAGAATTGGTTGACCCGTAAGAGATCCTTGGAGCTCCTAGTCCGGTTTCTCCTTCGCCAGACCGAGTACCAGCTGCTGCGGCATCAACTACTACTCCTTGGAAGTCATTGGTGTAGCTTCCTTTAGGGAGGCCAGTGTTGTCGCCGACGGAGTTGCCGGCGAAGGGAGTCTGCAAGGCGCCGGCGGAACCGCCTGCGGTTTTCGCTGAAGCTGGCGGTAAGTAGGTCCTGTCTAGCTTCGCAGCTCCGCACACCGCTACCAAGGCGGCTAGGCAAACCTGTGAGAAGAATATTGAATTGAGCTAACTTTCTTAAAACAAACCATCATAATTCTGATAAAACTATTTGTAGAGAGATAAAGTATTTTTACTAATATGCGTGTATGTATTGATGGAACAGTTACGACCGAACTATTACTCAAAATAATTAATCGTCACTGTCATGTCCAACTTTGTCGTCTCAGTCTATTTTGTCGCTAAACATTCACGATGACCGATTATGTGGTCGAAGCTATTGAGGAACACTTCTTTACTTAATCAAATGCACAAAATGCAATTGTTTTTTTTAAATGGTTAATTTTTTAAATCCGTCGTTTATTGAGTTTTACGTGCCCTAAGAAAAATGCAAGGGCCAATTCTTAAAATAAACGATATTGTAAGTTACTACAACAAAATACAGTATGGTACTTTAGTACCAAATTAATGACAAACATTTTAATTAACCACTAAGCACAAATGTAGTTAAATTCATACTTTAGTTGAGGATATTTAATTTATGAATACTTAGTCAAAATTTTAATTAAAACTTCGCCTCTACATAGCGCCTCTTGCTGACAATCGAGTAATTGCATTTTGTTATTGAACTTCAAAACGAATGTAGCCCAACCCGGTTTTTGATCAACAATAAATAAAAGTGTAACTACATGTTATTGCAATAAAATCTGCATGACAATATCGTGAGATAGTGGTTTACATTTTAAATGTTTTTATTTATTTGTTGACTTTTAGCTGCACTGTTGCTTTGCGTCAAAATATGCGGAAATAAGGGCAGTACCTACATGTGGTTAGTTTTTTTATAGTTTGTAATATGGATGAAACAATTTATTTTTTTACTGTTATTAGTATAAGCACTTATAAAAATAAGCTAAAGGAATCGAATAAAATATTTTAAACTTTAACTGGAATCGAACTCTATTCAAATGTAATTATTAAATTATTTAGTCCTACGTTTTTTTTATATTATAAAAAAATATAAAAAAAACTAGTTACAATTTATTTTGAAATCGATAGACATTTTTTAAATGTTCTTTTTATATAACAATTTAAACCAAATTCTAGGGTTAATCATTAATGTTTACATGAAATATTTCATCATTTGTCAAATTTATATATTTTTTTAATTTACATTGAGATTTAATTTGTAGTTTACTAACTAAACTACCAAAAATGTTTAAAAAAGTGTAAGGACTTTACAAATTCACCACTTAATAAGATCACCGTGTTAAACGTTTAAAAAGTTCAAAACACACACTCGGTCCAGTTATCCCTTGCTTTGACATTACGCAACTACCCGCGGAACACTCGTAAATCACTTCCAAACAAACTCTTAGAAAAGGGATTACCAAATTCATATTGATGCCCGTTCAACTCCTTTTAAATTAGGATCCTCTTACAATGATGGGTCAACACTCACTGATGCTGACTTGGACGCAGCTTTTGCTTTTTATACCAGTAGAAAAGTCGTCCAAAAAACGTGCCAGTATATTCTTCACACACTAACATATACAGCTACTCTACAACTCCCAGCTTTACCAACGTCTCTATTCCCCCCACTTAAGAACTCTTTTACAACAACAACCGGCTTAATTAACTGTAAAGGTTAAAGTTGCGAAGATGCACGCACTGATCCAAGATTGAGCGCCACAACGATTTATTTATGTTTAATTGGAAGACTTAATTTTCGGTCGTAATACAATAATTCTGAATGCCATGTACGTGATTAGACGTAATAGTTAATAGGGCACCTAAATCGATAGAATATCTGATTACTATTGGGTCGAATTAACCATTTATCACAAGGTATATCCGATAAAGTCAATATTATTTTAATGTAATTTTCCAAGGCGCTTTCAGTGCTTTATGATTTTGATGATTAAAGTCTGATTCATTTCTTTCTGCAAGGATTTTTACAAATCGTGAATTATATTTTGATGACCTGTTCATTGTTAGATCATATGAGGCAGCTAGGTTCAATATTTTTATAACAAAAGATTTGATTTTTATTGAATGTATGTTATGCACGTGTAATTAAGTCAACTAATGACTAAATCATGAGCTTCATCAATGATATCGAGTGGTAATTATAATTTTAGCCATTACTATAAAAGGTATAGTGATACTTACTAACAAATGTTGTTAGTCCTAGAAGAAACATACTGAAAACTGTAACTAATATTTGTTTATTTCCAATCCCTTCTAATCCTTAAATATGTATTAACTTCTTGATTTTGATGGTAAATACATTGACAACGTTTTGAAGATAAAACGTGGCCTATGCCCAAAGAGAATAGGGTGAAGTGGAACTACAATTTCCACTCACTAGCTCAGTTGGTGAGGGTATGGGGTCTTAAAGGCAGTCAAGGCATCTGCGACTCTTGTGCGATTGTGGATATCCATGGGCTGCAGTGATCATTTACCATCACGTCAGTACTTCTTGCTAGCCAGCTTCTCTTTAGCTAATAAAAAATATTCATCATTAATGACGCCTCGAGTGTCTAGTTGTTTAAGTATCCGGCCGAGGTCGCGAGATCCTAGGTTCAATTCCGAACACAGACCGGGTTTGTGATCCCTAACCCGGATTTGGCCGTGTAGTGCCGGCCTAGAATAGTACTACCCCATTTCTGTGTTTTTAACGATCACCATACTGCGGTCACCAACCCGCCTGCCCAGCGTGGTGACTATGGGCAAAACCTCTAAGATGAGTGGAGAGCCCTTGGAGAGGCCTATGTCCAGCAGTGGACTGTGATAGGCTGTTGATGATGTTGATGAACCCGGATTTGGCAAGCTTGGTGATTACCCCAAAACCCATCATTGTAACAAATACATGCTTTCAAATTATGGAAGCCTTTGCCCTGCAGTGGGACATTAATAGGCTGATACTTTACTTTACATTTACTTATAACTATACTAATACAGTGTTACACAAGTCTACTCATAATAATATTTTAATTACAAACGTTTACTAATCTAAATGATCTCTTTATGTGCCTAATTTCAATAGGTTCATTTAGTTGACCTCAACATATGTGTTACAATCGAAAGATAATCTAAATTAATAGTTGGAGCGAAGTGTAGCGGCTATACACTCTCGATTATTGTACGGGGCATTGTAACGGGTTAGTGTTAAGTTGATTTGCAATCTGATTGTGTTATAATTATAAACAATCCTATCAAATGTAAAGTTCATGATGTGGATAACGCCTCGCTGGTCTTTTGGATTAAGTAGCAGGCCATAGTCTCGAAGTCCTGGGGTTGATTTCGGGTCGGACAAAATTAGTGTTAATTATCTAAACACAGCACGGGCTTGTGATTGCCAACCCTTATTTGGCAAGCGTGGTGATTATGCCATATTTTGTGTGTGACATTGAGAAGGAAATGGCAAACACTCTATAATGGTTTCCAAGAAAGAATGTAGTTCTGTGTTTTTATTCATACAATGATCACGAGTCTCAGTTATGAAGAGTACACTGAGAAAGTTCCAGAATACGTCTTAAGGAAGGAGGATGTATGTAATTGTGTAAACATACGTTGCGTTTATTGAAGCGTTGGATTCTTTTGATTTATTTTAACTTGAGCTATCGAAGTGACACGTAACTTGATTGTAAGCCACGCCTACTCAATCCATTGATAGTCGTCTAGACGATCGATTAATTTGAGTGGTTGAGTCTATTACCAGACGCTGGTTCAATCCGAACACAGTGTCACATATTCAAATGTTGTTTTAACTGGTGTTTTGTATTTTTCCTTTGACACTATTTAATACGATTACCTGCCTTTTCTTTGGAAAGCTCTTACAAATGTTGAGTCGGCTCCCGAGCGGTTTCCCCGGTTACTGGTTAACTCCGCCTTCCGAACGGGTCTCACCTGGCGGGCCCATCCGCATAGGGGGCCACAGCGTCGCGGGGAGTGTCTGATTGGCCCCGGTCTGAGCACTGAAGCAGCACGGCAAGGAGCAGTAACACGATGCCTGTTGCTCCCTAGGGGGTACGCGAAGACCAAAGACCGTGTGCGTGTGTGAAGTATTATATAAGAGAAATGCAAAAGTGCACCTGTGTTTACGCACTCGCTACAGTTCTCTAGTAAAAGTTTAAGAGAGGTAGAGCTAAATGGAACTTCCACTCCAATGAGCAGCTCGTCTGGTGAAGTACGTTACAGAAGACCACAGTATGTTTCTGCTGGTGATCAAGGTCGCCAAATCTCATTTAGGGACGGTATGGGGTCTAAAAGGCAGATAATCTGCAGATATCTGCGATACCTCTGGTTACGCGTATGTCGATGAGCGGCGGTTATAGTTTACCAGGCGACCCGCTAGCTCTTTTGCCGCTTCTGTTATAAAAATAAAAAAGGTAGTTCATTTGGCTCATAGTTAGATTAAGCCCTAAATTAAATCTAATCAACAGATATTACCGCATTAATAAATAGTTCAACACTTGAATATTTTAGAAGACATTCTTATTACTACATCCAGAACAAAGGCTTTAAACAACAGAAAAATGTTGACTACCTATTTACGAAATATTATTTCATACCGACGATTGTTGACGGAAAAAAATTGCGTACGAAAGAACAAGAACATACATACGCAATGTCATTCTGTCAGTCGGTCGCACGGGTCTCATCGAGTTGTTTTAAAATAGAACAAGTGAAACATGTTAATTTTCTACTATTATTAGATTGAAATGTAATGAGTAATGAGGTTAAAGTAGGCATTTTTGACGTGTGTTGCGATGTTATTGTGTTTTAGTGATTGTTGGTTGAAATCGAGGGGGTGAGCAATGTGATTTTATAATCAAATTATTTGTAAATACATTTTAAAAAAATCAAACTACAGCAGATCCCAATCCATTATTAGTAATCTGCTACTAGAAGCATACGCGGTACTTCCTAATCATGTAGATGTAATGTTTTTTTCTGTGCAAATCTTTTATGGAAGTAAGTTCATTTTTAGGGTTCCGTAGCCAAAATGGCAAAAAAACGGAACCCTTATAGATTCGTCATGTCTGTCTGTCTGTCTGTCTGTCTGTCTGTCTGTCCGCCAGTCTGTCACAGCCACTTTTTTCCGAAACTATAAGTACTATACTGTCGAAACTTGGTGTGTAGACGTATTCTGTGAACCGCAACAAGGTTTTCACACGAAAATAGAAAAAAAATAAAAATAGTGGGGGGTCCCCATAGTCAGAACTGAAACTGAAAATATTTTTTTCATTGAACATACACGTGTGGGGTATTTATGGATAGGTCTTTAAAAGTTATATTGAGGTTTCTAATATCACTTTTTTCTAAAGTGAATACTTTGCGTGACAGACCCTTCCAAAGTGGAAAAAAGTGTGTCCCCCCCCTCTAACTTCTAAAATAAGAGGATGATAAAACTGAAATTAACATATAATATACATTGCCATAAAAACTACCAACGAAAATTGGTTCGAACAAAATCCATTCAGTAGTTTTTTTAATACGTCAAAAATAGAATTTGTACGGAACCCTCAGTGCGGGAGTCCAACTCGCACTTGGCCAATTTTTTATAACTTATTTATTACTTACCTATGACCCTGGAGTATGTTTTGTCACCTTATGTATGATATAACGAGACGACTGAAAATTTTTTCGGACAAATCTTTTGTATTGTACAAAAATGAAGTTAGTTTTACTATCTACTGCTATCTACACACTATCAAGAAACCATTTAACTGGTAAGTTGTGAGCCTAGCTTTCGTAAAAGTGTTTACTTTTAAACGTTCACAATGCCAAGTTCACTTTTACTCATAAATGTCAAGGTTACGTTTATCATTAAAATTTCTCTGTTATCTTCTTGATTGTTTTGTTAGCGATCGCTTAATTAAACTGTCGGTAAATATGCTTAAGGATCGAATAAGAAAGGTAATTGGACGTATCAGATGATTAAAGGCACTAATCGTCGCCTGTACACGAGTTATTTAATTAACAGATGCGTGAAAAAGTTCCAGAGTTGAAGGGAAAATAAACCATTATTAATTTTATGCAAAAAATAAAAAAATGTGAATTAAAGTATAGACGTGGAGAAAAACGAAAAATGTTACTTTACCTTTATATGTTTAATAATAAATAAATAAATAAAAACATACCTATATAAATATATAATATGTAAAATTGTAAATGTATGTGGGTTTGTGCGTGTATGTGTTGTGTGTTTGTGTGTGTGTGTGTGTATGTGTATAAAAGTATATAGATAGATTTATATGTATAAAACATTTATTATTTTTGTGCCACATCTTATTATTAGTAATTTAAGGGAAGCCTGTAATTAGCTTTATTTTAGTTATAAGTAGAAAATAAGATAAACTTGTATTTACGCAGTTGGTTTTCTTAATAAAATAAAATAAATATATTGTTGTGTTGTTAAGTAAGACAATAAAATTGCGCTTGCCCTGTTCAGTCACTAGAGCTTATTTTATGTAGGTACAAAAAAACCACACCAATTGCCTAGCCCCAAACTAAGCTCGAAGCGTGTACTATGGATGCTAGGGACCGGATAGAAATACTTTTATAAACATCCATGACTCATCATGCCGATGTTCAACACACAAACATTTGCCCCTAGCGGGATTCGAACCCACGACCTTTGGTTTTGAAACCAGTGTCTATAACCACTCGACCAACGGGTTTGTCAATAAGTTTTCTTTTTCTAATGATCCTTTACTAAATTCATCAGCAATCGTAAGCATGGTGCATGATTACGATTATATCAAAGATTTGGGCCATATTATAATTTATTTGTTAATAATTGTATGTAACACTTGAAATAACATGCAAAGGTGTGGCGGGTGGTTTAAAATAGTTTATTACAGAGACGGCATTTGTTTATTTAATTAAAAATCTCAATAAAATGAATTCAGTAGGTTGCTTGCACTTGTTATTTTTTAATAAGAATTGGTTGCTGTGCCGGATTAAGATTGCTGGACTTTAGACTAGGTATCGCAAAAATGAGAATACCGATTTACTTCAATCCTTATCGGTTTCTTCAGATTTTTATTGCTGTAACTCTTGGTTCTGATAATATTGAATACCTTAGAATTGTCTTGCTGACAACATACATATAATACCCGTCATAATTTAGCATCAAAAGGAACAAAACCCAAGACACAATGTGTTGAAAGGTTTATTAATTTATTTTTACCTTTGTTAACAAATTAGCCAATAAACTAGTAGACTACGGAACCTTAAAAAACACTGTACAGGTTTCTGGTGAAGTTATAATAATATACTTCCTGGTGAAGGGTTGCAATGGAAAAGGCCGAGTTGGCAGCTTCTTACACATCAACAACATCATAAGCAGTTATGCAACTAACCTTAAAAAAATACCTTTATAACCACTAGGGATTATCAGCTCGTAACAGTTCTCGGCTGAATGTTTAGGCCTACCTAAGATTTTCCTGGGTTTTTTCTTATGTGATAGGGAGGCAAACGAACAAGAGTGTCACCTGATGGTAAGTGATCACCGTTGCCCATGGACATCAAGAACCGTACATGTTTCTACCGCCATGTTGCGATTATTGTACCATTTATCTTGTTTTTGTCGAAATAAATTATTTTAATTTGAATTGAATTTGAAGTGTCGCAGATGCATGCAATTGAGGTCTGGCAACCTGGGTCTAGATGATCTTCCTTAGGCTAAATAATACCGATCCTTCTATGCTAGGGTGCGAAGGAAAACGCAGGAGTTAAAGTGGGTGGTACGAGCGTCTCTTGTTCTGAGCATAGTTCAGTGAACAACTATTACAGTCAGTCACCTTTGAATTAGCTATATTTAGATCAAACATAGGCAACGCTGCGTTACTTAGGTATCCCCCCATATCCCCCCAGAATGACCATTAGTCACTTCTCACGACACCAACGGGAAGAAATAGAGTAGTAGGTCAGTACTACCAAAAATACCTTTTATTACTTAAAAATACTCCAAAATAATTCCACCTTAATCCGGTCCAGGTAGGTTTTATTTTTAGATTGACACTTAACATTATTTTAACTCGAGTATTGCATATTATTTCATACCAGATCGTTCACTTTGTTTTCCATGACTCATACGAAATTGAATACTCACGAAATGGTATATTCAATCTCCGGTAACATTATAGTACGTCCCTTTACACAAATTGTAAATTATTGCCCTGTCTAATATAAATGTACATACGTGTTTATGATTACAAGGGCCAAATGAGAATTAGCATCCGGTAAAATATGGTTGAAACTTTAAATTATTGTATGATCTTTATACAATGCTGATTAGCTATTGATTTAATTATCACAGTCAGAAATATATCACCGCTAAAACTTTGAAGGTGATTTGAACCTTATTTTTTTCTACTGTTTACCCGCGGCTTTGCCCGCGTTACCAAGATTCCTGTTTAGTCCCATGGGAGCATTCAATTGTGCCTCTATACCAAATTTCATCAAAACCGTTCAGTAGTTTCAGCGCGATTGACGGTCAAACATCCCAACAAACAAACTCTCACATTAGTATAGTTAGCATAATTATATTCCAATCATTAATTTTATTTTTCTTTTATTATAAAACTAAGTGAATATTTTTTAAATAGTATGTCATGATTCTTACGCATTATGTAGGTTTTTAATATTATACATGGTACTCGCATATCCTACTACTATTATAAAGGCGAAAGTTTGTATGTGTGGATGTGTGGATGTATGGATGTATGGATGTATGGATGTTTGTTACTCTTTCACGTAAAAACTACTGAATGGATTTGAATGAAACTTTACCACAATATACATAGCTTATACATCAGAATAACACATAGGATATTGGAAATTGAAATCCACGCGGACGGAGTCGCGGGCGGCCGCTAGTTGATGGAATATGTACATATTTACACGTAATAATTATCGCAATTACAGGTAAGTATAAAAAACGCTGATAAGTAATAATTATATTCATCATCCTAACGTAAATAAGCTCTTATATCAAAGGTCAGTTTGACTAATATTTTTATTATTAAACCTATTAGTACAAACTACTAAATATCCGCAAAATAAAACTAAAGATTGAGATATTTTGCTAAATATTTCACGCACAATAGAAACCATTAGGTCATCGCCAGCACTGTAATCCGAAAGTCACGCCTACTGCCCAGAAGACGTTTTAAAATTCCGCACAGAAATAATATAACCTTAGAATAATATGCATAGAATACTTATTAATATTTATGGTAAGCGAGAATAGTACTACCCCATCTCAACTGTGGATGTCGTAAGAGCGAATAAGGCCATTACGGGGCCGCTTAATCAGCATCCGCAGTCTTTTGCATTGTTGGACGGACGTAAGGCTTCAGGGGGCCTATGGTCAAACTGTCACCGGGATCATCTTAGCTGATATGGATTATAGTACTAACTAGCGGCCGCCCGCGACTCCGTGGATTACAGTTTCCGCACACATATTGTTATACTGTAGCTTAAAACCTTCCTCGTCAAATGGATAGTCCAACACAAAAATATCTGGAGCTTTCTGTTTGACCCTAAGGTTGACTGGTAGAGAATGCCATGATGCATTAATTCCGCCTTTTGTACAATTTTTTTTATAGTGCAATAAAGTTTAAATAAATAAATATTTTTTCAATTTGGTGGTTCCTGATGTTAGCGCGTTCAAACAAGCAAACAAACAATTAGACTGTGCAGCTTTGTTATATTAGTATAGACTAGGCAAGCAAAGTTACACGTCAAAGTTTTATACTAATAACTTTACTATAAGTAAACAAAGACGAAGATTACTTTTCTCCAGAAAAATCTTTCACTTACGGGACCCAACAAAAAAACAGACGCTTACGCTTGACGTCTTCTAAATCCTTTTCACATACTCTTCGGTCGTGACGACAACTCTTGTGTATAGGAAAACGGAACTTCGCAATTACGAATTCAACATGGTCTGTCAACTTGTACTTACATATAGATAATTATTATAGGCATTTAATTATTTAAATTACCGTGTAGTCGGTATGTGGATTGGAGGTAAATTATTTTTTTCTAGTTGTAAGATTGAATGTAAATAATAATTTTACCTAATTAATTGTTTTAAATGAATTCTTGATTAGTTTCGACACGATATTGTGCTTGTTACATTTACACATCGTTTTCTACACACTTTAATCATTAATTTATCGACCATTTAATTGGCTCTTTAGGATGTAATTATCATCATCATCATCCTAGCTCTTTTCCCGGTTGCTACCTCGGCCATTGCCTTGGAGCCCAGGGCACGCTTCGACTGTGTTCCTGAATTGACCAGCCTGGTTATTTCAATGAAGGGACTTTATTTCAATGGTGGGATTATCGTCTGTCCTCCACTGCTACGACTCCCTTGCATAGATGGAAGTACAATGTTTGTTTTCCTAAAAAAACTTAGTTACTTAACTTTCTGCTTTGTGATGCTATTATTGCAATTGTAATAATACACTTTGTATAGCAACAACATTCCGTAACCTTGATACGGATTGAGATCGCAATATCTTAATAAACTTTTCACTCATGTCTCACAACAGCGTATTTAAAGCATTTTAATAAGCTTGAAACCGAGCCTCCGCATTTAATTCTATAAGATGATTGGACAGATTCTTAGAATTGTTATAATGCAACATAAAATGCTCGACCTTGGGCTTGTCATGTAATAATTGTTTTAATGAAATGTAGTGCATTCTGGTACCGTGTAGAGCAGGCTTAGAATATAATCTTCGCTTGGATGCCGTAAGAATCGACTAAGGGACATTTCAGGAGCATAACAAGCCCGTTGGTCTAGAACTCTACAAGGTGCGAGGCTCAGCGAGGCCCTGACTACAAAACCAAGGGTCGCGGGTTTGAGTCCCGCTAGGGGCAAATCTCTGTGTGATGAAACATCAGCTTTGTACTCGAGTCCTGGATGTTTATAAATAGTTATCAGTTAGCAGGAGCCATTTATTTACCCTACAATAATTTTGGTTCTCCTGGGAGTGGCCTCATGCCAGGTGGAGTGACGATCTGCGCAAGATGGTTGGCAGGAGCTGGATATTAGTCTTTTTAAAATTGATTAAAGGGAGTATTCCCGCCGAACTTCGGTCGCGTTTTTTCGGCCAGGTGTGTTTCTATAGTTAGACGTTAGACAAAGATTTACTATGATTTCCTGTAGTCAAGTTGTCACGTGATAAAACAAAACAAAAAAGATTTCAACAGCGAATAACCAAGTACTGATTACAGGTTTATTTACAAATGATAAGGTCGTTCACCTCCAAAAACTGGTTCCTTGCTTTTTGTGCATTCAAAATTTTTTCTATGCCCAAAGCGGCTGCAACTTAATTGGATCAGGCTCGTTTGATCAATTACACAGATAATTTGAAGGAATGGCAGTGAGACACGTAAACAGTTAAGTTTATGTGTGCATGACGATTGCAACGCAATTACCTATTATGATTCTCATTTTTATAATGTGTGATACTGACAACTTCATTTATTAATTATTTGAATAAAATTGGACCTAAATAACATACAGACATCGTTTATTTACTTTTCTGCAATAAATTGAACAATAATACGAATCAAATTTTAGTCTTTTTTGTTTGGCATGCAACAATTTATATAGTTGCTTGAGTCGAGTTCGTCATCTCGCCCGATAAAAACTGACCCGATCGGGCAAGTTTCACCTTTCAAATTGCAATAAAATTTCTGTCGTCAACTCGCCCGATCATAAAAATTTGAGTCAAGAGACCGTAAATATGTACAGTTCAAATAAATAACTTGTATGGAAGTAATAAAGCAATCTTTCTAATAATAAAATTCTTCATTGTAGGTATAGGTAAGTACGATAACGGATAGTTCTGGCTCACGCTGAAAGCTGCCTACACTGTGCCGATAAGAATGCTTGTTATGATTTAATTGTCAGGTGCCTATGAAAAATGTTGTCCGACAAGTTAAAGTTACGAGATAGGCAAGCGTAACTTACAATTTGTGTACTCCGTCACGCTTAATCGTTAATATGCAACTTTGGAAGCTGTGGTCAGAGCTTTAACCAAAGAGCTTTTGCTACTTGAGCTTTAGATCGCTGACAAGAAGCATTTTTATTTCAAATTGCATGTTTTATTTGGAACAAACTTTAAAGGCATTAAAACAATACAAAATCACAATATAAACTATCTATCTTTCTGAAAATTGTGTTGTTGATGTCGAAAAAAAGTTTATTATTCTATATCAGTTTATGTTACGTAGGTTATTAATATCAAAATAAAAACGGCTATATAATCCATAAGTTGTTCCGTATCCATATGTTTCGCAAATTGAGCTTATAGAAATTTAATTGTATTATTTTTAATACTCAATTGTTATCATGACATTATGTACCTACATACATTATTAAATAACAAGATTTATCTGCATAGGTAATTACGTACTTACAAGTGTATACAACTTGCTGCCAAGAATACATTAATACTATTCAGGAACCAAATTAAATATTGTATCGATAACCTTACAACAATAGAACAACAAATTAACGCTTATTTGTCTTTTAACAAGCGGCCGCCCGCGATCTCGTCCGCGTGAATTTCGCGGAAAAAACGCGACTGATGTTGAAACCATAGACTACACATATAAACTGAGATGATATGATAGTTTTCTTTACATTAATAAGTACGCGACATTATTTCAGCATGGTGTGTCATACTCCATTTAAAATACATGACAGGCGTGTAGTCAAGCCGAACTTCGGTCACCTGATTTCGGTCTCGTGTGTTTCTACAATTATACTTTTTTTTAATCTTCCTCAACAAATGAACTATCTTAAACAAAACTATTTTTTCAATTAGAACCAGTACCTCCTGAGACTAGCGTGTTCAAACAAACAAACAAACAAACAAACAAACAAACTCTTCAATTTAATTATGTTAGTATAGATTAAAAGGCCACTTAGATCTCGACGCCTTAATACGATTCCACGCTCATGATTTATTGCAATTAAACAAAACTCAATTATCACAAGCGAATAACAATGAGAATAAGTGGTGTGATTACCGATGTGTCGATGTGTGATTGATAGAAATCAGTACTGGATCGGCTGTGTTACATGTAGACTATGATTTAAGATAATTTCGCAATCAATGTAAAAATGTAGTTGTGAATTGCTGGAGTAAATAATAGTTTATTGTTTTCTTTTCGTAGGTGTGATAAAAACATTTTTCTATTACACAAACTTAAAACAAAATTACTTTCCAGGAAGCGGCGGTGCTGCCCATTCACATTACTGTGGTCACCAAAGCGCCAGCCCAGGTTGGTGACTATGACCATATTGCCCCTGGAATTCATTAAGATCATCATCATCATCTTAGCGCCTCTTCTAGTTACATCCTCAGCCATCCATTGCCTCGAAGCCCGACTATGATCCTGAATTGACAAGCCTGGTTATTACAATGGAGCAACTGTCATCTCACCTCCGTAACCCTTACATGGCCCCTCGTAATCCGTTCGTATCAATTCGATAGCCAAGCTTAAAATGAATGCAGTTTAATTGTGCTAGAGGTGACTACAGAATTGCAGCATAATATTAACTTGTGCAACTTGGGGATGAATCCTGCCACGATAAATACGTTGCCTATCATAATGTCGGCAAATTACTTGTCTGACAGTTAAAATAGTTTTAAAATATTAAGTTTGAATTCAATTGCATAATTAGACCTATCGTGAGGCATCATTTCATGTTCTGTAATTAAGATGTATGCATAACACTATTGAGATACTTTTTAGATGATATAAAATAAACACTTTTAGTAATCGAAAACATTTCAACTCCACGATGTGTTGACAGTCACGATATCCTTTCATGAGTTCGAAATGAAATTTAAATTTCACAATTTCTGCAACATCAAGGCTAATTTAGAATGACCTCGTTTAATTAAAACGCTTCAAATAAAAACACCTTTTTGCAAAATTAGCATTGATCTGTCAAAGTTCAGTCAAAACGATGCAACGTTCGTCAAATCAGAAGAAAATCTAGTTCAAAATGCGACCGCTACATGACCATTTATAAAGATCCCTTGTTCTTTACTTCAAAGCTAAGTCGTGGTAACTGATAAACTGGTCAATTTACTAACCACGTTACAATATCAAGATTCATAACCTGTCATAGGTAATTATTCTTAAAATAAATAACTACTTGTCGATTTTGAAGAGGGTCTTCAGCGAAACAACTATATCTTTGCTGTATTGTGACTTTTAACCAGGTAGTTTTAGAATCTATAATAAAAGTGGCATTAAAAATTAAGTTGGGTAGTAATCAGAATAATACAATCTGTGACTGAGATAACCTTAGTTGCCAATAACATCACGTTTTCACATCAAATTCGTAAGATCGATATTGCTCTGATAGTTTGTGTATTTTATCTGCAAAGTTCGAGATTGCATTAGGTTCCATAGGGTTTTTAAATGTATACCTACTGTTCTACCATCAAAATTATTGAAATGTTACTCTTTGCTGAACTCACCTCATAGCAGCCACTAATATTATAGTCTTCTGAGGTATTTTATTTATTAAGATTCCATACAACATCAGAAAGAACAATGCTATAAAATAATAGTATTGTAATTTATTTAAACTATCTAGTTTCTACCCGGCTGCAGCTTAGCCCGCGTTATCAAAATAATTCCTGTTTTATCCCATGAGAGCATTTAATCGGGGTAAAAAGTATCCTTTCACCTAAGTCAGCCCATACCCTGCCTGTATACCAAATTTCAACAAAATCCGTTACGTGCTAACGTTTCAAAACGTTTCAAGGGAACCCAAAAATTCCAATACAGTTACATCGAATCATGAATGGAAGTAATCTGACCATTTCCTCATGAATAATTTCGTTAATCAGCCATTTGTTAAGTGATTAGTTATTGTGAGTACAATGTCATTGTGGATGATACTCGAACGGAGGAATGCGAGTGATTCTATTTTTAAACTTCGGAAGTAATCTGACATGACCTGTCAAAGTCACCCTTGAGATGTACCTGTTTGAAGATGAATTTAATGAAGTTGATCGGATTTTGTTTATTTTATTTTTTGGAATAACACATGTGTTAAACGTAACCTACCGGTGGTCATGGTACGATTGTGTATAAGTATATTGTTTGTTCTCTATCGTAGTTAGTAATGTAGCATTTTTGAAAATATAGTACATATTCGTAGAGGTAGGTACCTACTTTTTAACCGAGATCTAGTCCTAGCCTAACTTAGCGATTAGCTAAATCTATACAAGTGCTTTAAGGTTTTATGAAGGGTGATGTAAAAGGCTAATCTAGTTATTAC
This sequence comes from Nomophila noctuella, assembly GCA_958496325.1. Taxonomy (NCBI): domain Eukaryota; kingdom Metazoa; phylum Arthropoda; class Insecta; order Lepidoptera; family Crambidae; genus Nomophila; species Nomophila noctuella. The sequence goes on from OY292498.1 coordinate 1,530,786, forward strand.
TGTGAATACCTATGAGAGCTTTTTATCCAACAAAAATAAGTTAAGAATATTATGAGTGATAGTAAAAAAATTGGCCAAGTGCGAGTCGGACTCCCGCACTGAGGGTTCCGTACAAATTCTATTTTTGACGTATTAAAAAAACTACTGAATAGATTTCGTTCGAACCAATTTTCGTTGGTAATTTTTATGGTAATGTACATTATATAATTATTTCAGTTTTATCATTCTCTTATTTTAGAAGTTAGAGGGGGGGGACACACTTTGGAAGGGTCTGTCACGCAAAGTATTCACTTTAGAAAAAAGTGATATTAGAAACCTTAATATAATTTTTAAAGATCTATCCATAGATACACGTATATGTTCAATGAAAAAAAATATTTCGATTTTCAGTTTTGACTATGGGGAACCCCCACTTTTTTATTTTTTTTTCTATTTTCGTGTGAAAACCTTGTTGCGGTTCACAGAATACATCCACTCACTAAGTTTCAACAGTATAGTACTTATAGTTTCGGAAAAAAGTGGCTGTGACAGACTGGCGGACAGACAGACAGACAGACAGACAGACATGACGAATCTATAAGGGTTCCGTTTTTTTGCCATTTTGGCTGCGGAACCCTAAAAACGCAAATTCCAATGACCTCAGACGTTTTGAAAGCAGGACAAAACAAAGATTGTCATCAATGTGTCACTTCCAATAAATCGTTTTGACAACTTTGTGTCAAGCAATAAATACTAAACTATTGAATTACATCCGCTGTTTGAATAAATAAAACAAATACAAGTGGCACACAAAACTGTGATCATTGATAAATAATTGTCTATATCTAGATGCAAGTGATTAATAATTAAAAATTAATAACCTTTCATTAATCTTGACGTGCAACCGTTTTAACGGGTTTTTTTAAAGATGGCGCCTTATTTATAAACACACAGAGGTCGATGACTTGACAAATTAATGTGAGTTTTAATGCAAATAAGATATGGAATTGTTGAAACAATGGGCTATTATGTTCGTAATAAGAGGATTTTGACATCATTAACAAATTCTTTCTTTACCTCTTTTCTATATGTAAGTAGTTACTTACATCTTAGTAAGTACATTATGTTACAATTTAAATTTACACTTAATAAAATAATTAAATTATTTATTTATTTATGTCCAATCAAAACTCTAAAGTCACCTCATTCATCATCATTATAGGTAAAACATCAAGTTTTTCCTATAATGATATGACGAATGATGAATGTTACTGGGTAAGAATACCAAAATTGTCGATGTCTAACAAAAATGTTTCTTTCTAACACGAGTTTCGCAATTCACATTACAATTATACTTGTTATATTGATGGGATTGCAATATCCGCTAAACTAAAACAGTATTTGTACAAGAACTTTAAAAGTGATTGCGCATCGTCAATTTAATTATAAAACGTGATCAGTAATAAAATATTCAATAATTAAAACAAACATTATGGTGTTCACCATAAAACAGCTTGTAATATTGATTACACTCGCATTTTGATTGCAACATATAAATAAACTAGCGGCCGCCCGCGACTCCGTCCGCGTGGATTTAGATTTTCAATAGCCTAAAGCCTTCCTTGTCAAATGGACTATCCAACACAAAAAGATTTTTTCAAATCGGACCAGTAGTTCCCGAAATTAGCGCGTTCAAACAAACAAACATACAAACAAACAAACATACAAACAAACTCTTCAGCTTTATTATTAGTATAGATAGCAGCCTATTAAAAAGCCATTCAATTGCAGGGCAAACTCTGCTGTGATTCGAATGGTATTATGTCAATGAGTCTAATTCATAGGTGAAATCTTCTGCCAATGCCAAAACAGCTTCGAAGCATTGGAAGCCAGTACACTGGAAACACTCACAAGATAGGTAATTAATGAGCGTTAATTTCATCATCAGCCTATCGCAATCCACTGCTGGACATAGGCCTCTCCTAGAGCTCTCCATTTAGCCCGATCCTCGGCGACTCGCATCCAGCTCCTGCCAGCCATCTTGTGCAAATCGTCGCTCCACTTGGCCTGAGGGCGTCCTACTCTACACTATGTTTTTTGGGACTCTTGCTGAAGTTAATTTACTTAATTTAAATAGCACTACCTACCTACTATCAACTTTCTATTTGGCCCTAAGATTGACTGGTTAAGAATGCAATGAGGGATTCAATTCGCCTTTTGTATTTTTCTTTTATGTCACACTAATTTTGAAGAATTTGTTTGTTTGAACGCGTCTATGTCAGATCTTTTTTGTACAAATTTTGGCACAGTTTTTCATCCTCCATTTAAAATAGGTAATACCAGTTTATATGTGTATATTGTATGGGTAATACACTGCGGGCGTAATCCCACCTAACAGTCCCGCTTTTCGGCCTAAGCTATCCCGATCCAATATCACGGAGGCTTAAACTGTTCCAATGACTCATTTAGCTGCAGTAATTGTAAATACATACCTCATACAAATCCGTATTTCGGCTCGCAGCAATCATCGAAGTATGTTAATTGCACCACCGAGACCCGGGTTGGAACGTCACGTGATCACGAGCAAAGTCGGGTAACAGCAGGTCATGGTTCATTGTCGTCGCCTTGACTCGGACTTCCGAGGTGAGGGGGTATTTCGAGAGCGTTCGATAACTAAGTCGCGAGTGCAACCACGTCAAGACATTCGCAGATATCCCAACCATACAGGGTACGGAAAGTAAGAGTACGAGTTGTATGACGTGCAAAAGAATTTCTATGTAATTCAAATTGCAAAATATCAACTTTGACTTTGAGTAAAACTGGAAAGTCGACTGACCGAAGCGGAGGGGCACACCAACATGTTTTGACTGACGTGATAATATCTTGGGCAAACTTGTGGTGTGATCATCAATTCTTTTAATTAAATTTATATATAAAATCATGTAAATGGCATCTATGTGCCTACAATTTTATCACAAACCGCGACAAAAATTATTGCCTGCTTTCTGCAGCCGTTGCTTGAGATCATGTAAGTGGGAAATTCATTTTAGGTACTAAATAGATGATAGATAAAATTAATATTAAAATCGGTATAGAACTTACAAAGCTCGTATTCGAGTATAGATTGATCGATTTTTGGAAGTCGCACACTACTCTATTCCTTCAAGAATATCACCCCAATCTAAGCCCGCCCACATATCAACAAATACAGTGTTTTATGCCGATATTGAGGTCATAATTGTAATCGTGATCGATTAAAGAGAACATCTGTAATATATAGTAATATCTACTGACTGATGGTCTCTCCTTGGTGAGACACAAATAGGTTGAGTTGAGAACTGTTTTCGCGTGTTATTTATTTGATTTTGATAATTATTTTGTTTATTGCTAGCCACATAGTTTACTTGTTTATGTCGTTGTATACACGATTTTTATTCAGAAATGCAAAAAACACTTTAAATTTGATTGCCACCCTGAGCGTAAAATTTTACGATTTACATAGCTGCTTTGACTGTTCATTTGAGCCAAATAGTAGGTTTTTTTATGTTAAAGGGAAGCAAATGAACAAGAGGGTCAACCGTACAAGGGTCGCAGATGCGTTGTCTTAAAGTTACTGCAACTACATACCTACTTACTCTCTTGATTAATGAATGCCTACCCCTTCAGTAATTAGACAAACATCGTCCTCGGGGATTTCAGATCCTTTTTTTGCAATAAAAGGTAGCCTATGGGGTTAACTGCTTTTTTCATCAGTGTTTTCATCACTTTAAAACTGTGATTTTTCTGTAGATTTAAGTTTGAATTTAGACATGTAGGTAATGATTACTGTGATTTAATTATTTATATAACTTGGCAAATCAGCCAATTTAAACTGTATTTTTATGTAGATGTAAGGTTAAATTGAAAGAAAGTGCTATGTTGATGATAAATACATAATGTTTTTATTCTACTTCTTGTTTGATTTTTCTGCTGTCTGTACTGAGTATATGAATGTGACGAACTTACAACAACCAAAATTATTAAATCAAGAAAATGTGCAACTGTGACGAATTTACACATACTTTTTTTCGTGACGAATTTACTTTGTGACGAATGAACAATGAACAACAACCTAGCCTATGTTCTTTCTCAGGGTCTAAAGATAGTGCCAATATTCGTCATAATTGGTTTAGAGGTTTAATCGGGAAAGCGTAACAGGCAGACAACAGGCTGAGTTACTTTCGCATTATAAAATTTGTAGGGACAACTATTACAACAATTTAACAAAATTATATATTTTTTAAAGAAGTTTTGCTCATACAACGTCGTCTTCTTGATTTTTTCTAGCCCGTCCCTATTGTTTGTAAACTTAAGTCGTATCGTACATTGTATGCATTTTACACGTGACGCAATTTTCGCATGAGCACGTCGGTTGTTCAATGTTCATCTAAGCAGAGCATCGCTCTCATTTGATTTGCAAATTATTAAACAACAACGATTTACAACTAGGTATTTTAGTCGAGGCGATGGTCAAAACTTCGTCTTACAGTCATTAAAAGCAAATGTGGCCTACATGATTTATCTTGAGTATTACCTAAGTTAGTTCATTGCAATAAAAATCATATTACTCTACTAGCGGCCGCCTGTGACTTCGTTCGTGTGGATTTTGGTTTCATACAAACTTCATCCCCTATTTCATCTAAGTTAGTTAGCATTGCAAAAAATCATATACCTAGGCCATTCAATAAGTACTTAGCCTCGCTGCCAGATGCCGCTATTATTTAAAAAATGTTTTACTATCGTGTAGTAAATACGTTTTGAAGTATACTGAGGACTTTTCAGTCTTCTCCCTTCATTTGTTTTATTTTGACAGCCTATGGAAGTGAGCTTGTCGGTCAGTTGGTACAAAAATGGAAAGGAACAAAATCGTTAAGTGATTAGATTCTTGTTTTTGGAAGGAAAAATGCGCATGGAAATCAAAGAGCGCTAGAATGCTGTGATTGGTGACTCTTCTCCTTTCATGTTGGCCGACAAAAATTGGTTTAATGAATTTGATCGTAGCCGCACGTCGGATTTTGATGAGCGAAGCCTACCCTAGCTGAAAACGGCTTCTACGGAGGAAAAGGTAAAAAAAAACACGTTATCGTGTTGGCAGACCAGCGATTGTAGATTCACGAGATAGCTGAGACTGTAGGCATTGCAAAAAAAACACTGCATCATATTCTGCACTATGAATTGGGTGTGAAAAAGTTGTTGGCGACGAGGCTGCCGCGTTTGCTCCCACCTGGCAACAAGCGCAACCGTAAGACAACATCGTCATCATGTTTGGCCCTGTTGCAACGCTATCCAGCGCAGTTCTTTCAGCATTTTATGACCGTCAACAAAGCGTGAGTTAAACGGAACACACCAAACCCAGGGAACAGTAGAAACAGTGGACTTATCCCGGAAAATGTGCTCCAAGGAAGGCGAAGACTGTTAAATCGGCCGTAAAGGCAATGGGTGCTGTTTTTTTATATTCACGAGGTATGATCTACATCGATTACATCGAGAAGAGTAAAACAAGTATGGGGCTCCACTATTCTTACATACCCGGCCGATTCGACGACAAATTGAAAAAAAAACGGCTGCATTTGGTAAAGCAAAAGTGCTGCTCCACCACGGCAACGCGGCGGCTAACACCTTCGCCGTTGTCATGGCCAAATTGGTAGAATTGTGCTACAAATTGTTGCTCAATCCATCGTAATCCCTAATTTTGGCTTCTTGTGACTCTTTCTTGTTCCCAAATTTGAAAAAATCACTCGTCAGAAAACGATTCTGGTCGAATGATGCGGTCATCGCCTCCCCAGAGACCTATTTTGAAGACCCTGGGAAATCGTATTTTTTGGATGGGTTAAAATAATGGCAGCATCGCTGTGCCAAGTGTATCGATTTGAAAGGAGACAGTGTTGTAAAATAAATCTAAACTTTCTTAAAAAAATGTTTTTTTCATATTTAGGCTAAGTATTTATTGAACCGCCCTCGTACATATTGTTTAATTAAAAATTGCAGGTTTCAAATATATATTTTATTCCATTCGTTTATAAATAATATGGGTAATAAACTGATCTGTGATATAGGTAAATAGTATTTTTATTAACCTGTATATCATATGCAGTTTTTTATTTAAACACTAGCGGCCGCCCGCGATTCCGTCCGCGTGGATTTCTTTTTTTTGAAATAAAAAGTAGCCTATGTTCTGTCTCAGGGTCTAAAGATTGTCTGTACCAAATTTCATCAAAATCGGTTGCGAGGTTTAAGCGGAAAAGCGTAACAGACAGACAGACAGACATACAGACAGAGTTACTTTCGCATTTATAATATTAGTTGGGATATTTGGGATTGTTGGTTTTTATTTAGAACTAGCGGCCGCCAGCGACTCCGTCCGCGTGGGTTACGATTTCCGCACACAGTCCTACTAAACATAGCTGATTAAAACAACTGTCTATATGCAATATGCATGCAGTAAACTTGCACACTTTTACGGGACTAATTACTCAGGATAGAAATACATAAAAGTCTATTTAAGTGACGGAAAACGCTTTTTAAGTGACGGAAAACGCTTATCATTGTTGACAATAATCCGGAGACCTCATACATTTGAGAAATCATCTGTTCACCGCGATTCAGATCCGCGGCCGCGCCTCTAGCGAGGTGCGCCATCTATCGGCACATTTTAGAACTAAATAGTTCGCTAGCACAATTATTTACAATGATAAAATAAAGGAATATACAATAGCTTAAAGCCTACCTCGACAAATGGTAAGTGGTAAGTGGACTATCCAACACAAAATGTTTAGTCAATTCGAACCAGTAGTTCCTGAGCTTAGCGCGTTCAAACCAATTTGGATCTTGAGTTGCACGTGTTATTGTGAGTCAACCATAAAAGATAGACATATGCTGCTGGGGGATATTTTTTTAAATTAAATTTTATGTAGAATATTTCCGTCATACATGATTTCTATGTGACTTTAACCATTAAGGCTGCACACGCGACTGAAGCTAAAGAAATGGAGTAAATTCTCCCGTTTTCCCCACATTTCCCTTCACTACGCTACTCCTGTTGATTGTAGCGTGATGAAAAGTATCCTATAATATGCCCAGGAGTATGAAGAATAATGGTACCAAGTTTCGTCAAAATCCCTCCAGTAGTTTTTGTTTCTATAAGGAACATACAGACAGACAGACAGACGGACAGACAGACAAAAATTTTACTGATTGCATTTTTGGTATCAGTATCGATCACTAAACCCCCCCTGATAGTTATTTTGGAAAAATATTTAATGTACAGAATTGACCTCTCTACAGATTTATTATAAGTATAGATATAGATGAAGCACATATACATCAAATTGGAGATAAATTACTTGTTGGTATCAATTAACTCAAATTGTGGCAATATCTATAATTTATTGAATCATATCCGCAATGTATATTAAAACTAAATGCTGTTTTGATTATCGCATCACCGATCAATTTGGCTACTTTATTGAATTCGTTTTTATTAGTACCTACAAATGAACATATTCATCAGAACGATGAGATGATGGTCCTAGATCAGATTTGCGATTGACTCACTCCTTGAACACGCTAAAGATCCTAGGTTCGAGTTCCGTGTTAGGCCGAGAAATAGTGTAAGAATCAGTTGTGTAAGATTGCTGTTCCATTGAACTATGACAGTGACTGAACAGGGAATGCACCTGCTGGCGCACGCACTTTTGCTTTGTAAAACGTGTAGGTAATCGTAATATACTATGTACCTACTTTATTGATTCATCGTGAAGAAGAAGAAAGAAGAAGAAAAAGTTGTTCTTTGCCACAGGAATTACAAAAAGCACAAAAGTTAAATAAAATTATGTTGTTCTGTACCAAAAAGGCCCCGCTCAGCATAATATGCTATGACGAAAGCCACAGCGCTGGTCTTCCGCGGACACCTTTTTAGTCATTAAATAAAAAGTCTTAAAGCAAATGCCAATGCCGAAACCGAAAGGATGACCGAAAGGAATATGAAAAGCAGGTAACAATTTTTCTACGACAATCAGGTTATTTAAGCCTGCAATGTCCTAAACAAACTGGGAAAACCAACACAAAATGAAAATGTTCTTCGCGGGATTTGAACCCGCCTTGCTGTCGCTACCGCTTTATAATAGGTGCAGAAATAAGAATTGTTTAACTAAGGTGTAAACATTTGCTTTTTACACCACGACTAGGTACCTCCTTTTTTGTTTCGATCAGTTCTCCTGTCAGTTCGATATCTGATAATCGTGTTTAATTCCAACACATCCGGATTAATAAATCATCATTAGTTGTGATTGTGAATGGTGCCGACAGATTAACGATTTCATTTATCCGAGATCCGGAATGTACATACTCATAAAGTGGGTGGAACTTTTCATGATATTTTAACATGAATCAAATAACATAACTGTGATTGCATCTATCCTACGGTGTTGATTAGATTTATGATGGTTATAGTTATTAACCTAATGTTTTTATAGAGGCAAACGAACAAGGACATATGATTATAAGAGATCACCGATGCCCATGGACATCAACAACCGCACAAGGCAGGGTCGCAGGTGCGTTGCCTGAATGACGAAGTGCTTCACTGTGGTCTTCTGTAAGGTGGAGGTAGTTTCCGAGGCAAGCGGCTCCTTCGAGTGGAAGTGCCACTAACCTCTTTTAAAAATGCGTCCAAATAGTCATATTTTTACATTGTTCCGGTCATGTTCTTGCGTCACCATCATAATAATATAAGCCTATCGCACTCGACATCTAGGCGTAGGCCATGCCTATATTTTAAAGGGATGGACCTTATGTCCTCTCCTTGGTCCAAGATTGTAACTAATCTTTCATAACCAGTTATGAAAACGGAGAGAGGCAGAGCTTTGTGGAACTTCCACTCTACTCACACAACTCAATCTTCCACTCGAATGAGCCGCTCGTCTAGTAAGTACTTCTACCTTACAGAAGACCACAGTAAAGTAACACTTCATAACTGTTGTGCTATGTTTCTGCTGCTGAGTAAGGTCGCCAGGGCTCTGTTTGGGAGGGCATGGGGTTTTTAAAGGCAGGCAACGCATTTGCGACTCTTGTGCGGTTGTTGATGTCCATGGACAGCGGTGATCACCTACCGTCAGGTGACTCTCTTGTTTGTTTGCCTGCCTAACACATAAAAAAAAAAACAGAAACAACTTAATGTTACTTTCTTAACCAGCTATTAAAGTAGGTCTCTCAGTACAATAATTACCAATTTTTGCTATTAATATTTTATTTTATTAGGTAGGTTTGTATGCACATCATCATCATCATCATCATATCAGCCGCACGTCACCCACTGCTGGGTATAGGCCTCCCCTAAGGATCTCCACGACGATCGGTCCTGCGCTGCCTGCATCCACTGGCTTCCCGCGATCTTCACCAGATCGTCGGTCCACCTTGTCGAGGGCCATAGTATGCACATACTTTTTAAATAAAATATTAACTTGGTACCTCTTGAGCGAAATACCTACATGCAATATGTACGTGCCTACCTTATTCAAGATATGGAATCGAAAATCTTAAACTTCTAAAACACGATTTGGTACTTTAAGTGGATAATGTCCTCGTTATGGTATATTAGATATTATTTACAGCAAAAGTGTTATGTTATTGAACTTAATATTATTGCTTTTAGGTAATGCCGTTTTGATTGCTCTATTATTAAGTTGATGAAGTATGTAAGTACGAAATTCCATGAACGACCATCTAAAACAAACAGTGCTAAGATTGTAGCCGAAGGGTTTTAGTCTTCGCGCGAGTAGCGAGGCGCTGATAGGGCGAAAGAAGTTTTGACGCGCAAAAGAATTTACAAAGTGAATCAAATTGCTGAATAAATTAGTTCATTTAATTTCCTGCTGCTTAAGGCACATCTTCGCTTTAGTGTAGTCTTTCCTTCATGGGCCGAAGAGTGGCTTGTGGCTATAAGTTTTGAACACAATGCTGTGTATACCTGTTATACATGCATACAAAACTTTTGTATTTTTAAAATAAGTCTTTTCAAATGTTTCTGTGTGCCATGTTGTAGGTATACCATATTAAATAAATAAACACAAAAAACTTTAAAAAAAGTAGATCTTACTCGTCATACACAGTCGTGGCGAATCTATCTCCACTTTACTTCAATGAAAATGACAATAATTCTAATGGTTTCAGATTTAGCTTCTAATTTTAATGTTTTAATATTAGTGCTCAATTGAGTAACCACAAAATAAAGTGCAAAGTGAACGCAATATGCATCTACCTTCCAGAAAATATTTTTATAAGTAAGCGCCATCTGTTTGTAAAGTGCAACACTACGCCGATTTTGACAAACCCGTTGGCCTAGTGGTCAGAGACACTGGCTACAAAACCAAGGGTCGTGGGTTCGAATCCCGCTAAGGGCAAATATTTTTTATTATTTAATAATTTATATCCAAAGTTGTAAAAATAATTTACATACAGCAAGCTAAAAGGCAGCTTTTACTACATTTTTTTCAATGACATTGAACAATTGTTCAATTATCCAAAGATTTTGGAAAAATCAATAGATAATCCGTATGTCAGGTTTGAGTAAAGCCACCAAAACTTCAAAAATTCACCTAACTTTACACCTATAGTGCCGTGCCTATCGATAAAGTATTCAAGTCAACAAAATGTTTTTTTTCTAAGAGTTTTTTTTTATTTATTAATATGAAAATACTCACCATCTTATTTCTTATTAATTATTATTATAAATGTGAAAGTTTGTTTGTTTGGATGTTTGTCCGTCAATCACGTTGAAACTATTGAACGGATTTGGATGAAATTTGGTATAGGTACAGGCAGGATAATTATGGTCTGACTTAGGTGACAGGATACTTTTTATTCCGATTGAATGCTCCCTCCCATGGGATAAACCAAAATTCTCGCGAACGAAGTCGCGTGTGGCCGCTAGTAAATAATAAACATTGAACATGTTCAACAATAAGTGAAAAATTGTAAAGAAATTATTAAAATAGCCCCTTTTATAACTGATGTCGTCATAACAGCTATTTTAAAATACCAACTCTTTTATATAAAAAAAAACTCTGTATCTATTCAACGTGCAGTCGATATCGACAAAAATTGGTACGCATGTACTGGAATCCCTATTTCTATCCACATCATTGTCGTTTCAGACGATTTCAGTCGGGTGTCTGGTATCTTGCTCTATCACACGTGATTCATAATAAGGAGAAAAAGGACAAAAAATCTGTCAAATCATTGTCTCCATCTACTACTTCCAAAATCTTTGCAATTATCACTTCCAATATCTTTGACAATTATGTTCCAAAACAGTTTTGCCACAAGATTTCGCCAACCGAACGGAATCTAAGCAGTGGCGCCATCTTCGGTAACATTGCAACTATGAAATAATATATAAAATTGTAAATGTTAATTCGTATTTAAATAAAAGGTTTTTCTCTTTAATTCAATATATATTAAAAATAAAATCTGGTCAGTTTTGTATCTAGAATTCAATGGCCTAACTTTTTGGTAGGGTATTTAAAAAAGCAGCGCCATGACAATGTAAAAAAAGTTTGACATCTTGCTTCACTTTCTTGAATTCCTGACAGAAAATTGCTTGACAACCTCAAAATAGGTTTATTGATCTAACAGGTAAAAAAGAAATCATTACGCTTTGCTAAAAACTGTGCAAAATAATGGAAAAAGCTTTCGAAATACAAAAGCAAGTGCGCGACAATGTTAAAACATTCCAAACATACTTGACAGACCTCCAAAACTGGGAAGCGGAGATGAAACGAAAAGAGGCCGCAATCGACGGCGTTTTTGAGCAGGTTTAAATGCATTTACGCTCGTAATAATCGTATTAAAATGAAAAATGTACATCCAACTTAATAATCAAGTGTAATTTTGACAGTATATGCGTAAACTTTGCTTAGTATTTAGCAAAATGTTATTGGTAGTGGCAGTGCCGCAATTGGAAATCGTCGATATATTGTACTTGTTCGTTTTAGTTGTGATTTATACGGTAACATTGCTGAAGTACTTGAGGCTTCGAGTCATTAATATTGGTGCAATCTTTTGAGGATAGGACCTACCGCCAGTTAGAAGTAAGTTGAAAAAAGAAAAGCCTGTGGTAGCTCAGAAGAAGACTGAAAAAAGGATCTCAGCGTTCGACTACCAGTCTTGGGACAAGTTTGATGTTGTAAGTTTCTTTATCTATCATTTTAGTTAATACTCTCAGTAGCTGTAAAAGATTGTTTAATGCTTCCTTACTAATTGACGCTGGCTACCAAATCCAATTCGTATGTTTGGATTTTGTAACAATTACAATGTAATGTAAGTGACGGATTAATCCTTAATCAAATTAAGCAATTGCCTTGGACATTACATCTGTGGGGGCACCAGAAAGCACATAATTCTAGTTTACACATGGATAGAAGGTGTGGATGGCTTAGGGCATCAAGTTTTCTTAATCCGTCACTGAATGTACTGTATATTTTTTTCTAGATTTAATAAGAATTTAGGGCATATTCTATAAACAGCTGTTGGTGCATTTTGAAAACAAAACAATGCTTTGTTCTTTTCCTAAGTTGAAATCAAGCCAACATTGTTTCAAATTGTGTGATCAATGTATTTCTCTGGGTTGCATAGTTTCTATGGCAACATTTGAATATTGATCCTCTGCAGTTATTTGCAATGGTCATATGATGCCATCTATTGATATTATTAACAATATGGTTAATTTTATATCCAAGAAATTATGAAGTAAATATTGTTTATGTCATGCGTTGATTCAAACTTTCAATTAACAGAATAAAGATGGAATTGTTTTATGAATTCTTCAGAGTTCAGTTGGGGAGGGTAAAGGGTCTTAAAAGGCAGGCAAAGCATCTGTGCTCTTATGCAGTTATTCACATACATAGGCAGGGCTGATCACTTACCATCAGATGAACCCCTTGTACAATTGCCTCCCTATAAAATTTTATAAAAAAAATATTGTTGCTAGCTTTACAGCACTTGTTAAATTTGTTAAAATTGGTTACAACTAGGTACATCAATAAATTAATTTTTGTTTACAAATTACAAATTGTTGTTATTACAGCTTGACTAATAATATGCTCAATGCTTACATTCAAATAATTCTGTACAGGACAAAGCATGTGAAGACGTAGACATGGAAGAAGTCGGTCCCGTTTCCCTGGACAGCAAGAAGAGTCAGCAAGCCAAGCAGGAGAAGCTGAGAGAAGAGGCGCAGTATGAGAAAGAGAGGGTGAGTTACATAATACAGCATTCTAGAACATTTCTCAGTGGTAGGTTAATTGTATGAGTTTTGACGGTTCACAAGTGCATTGTTAAAATCTCGTCTTGATTGTATTGTATAACTTTAATTTAGAAATAATAAGTGCTGGGACCTACTAACCTTCTTTTGTCTGACCTCCATAACCCACACATTGGAAATCAGTTTCTTTTTATCATAGTCGGGACCACCATGTTATAGTGTCATCCGAAGTACGGAATCATCATTCTTATCAGGTGATTCAAGCCTGCAATGTCCTAACCAAACTAGGAAAACCCACACAAAGTGGTGGTGTTCCCCAAAGGATTTGTACCCACGACCTCTGCGGTTTTTGAGCCCAGCGCTAACCACTACACCACGGAGGCAGCTATATGAGGTACTAACCTCATCTAGTATTAACCTAACTAACTTTTAATTATGTACGATTTTTATTTCAGGGCAACAATTTCGTCAAGCAAGAGAAGTGGGACGAAGCTATAGCATGCTACAACCGAGCCATCGAGCTGGTCAAAGATGATGCCATCTACTACGCCAATAGAGGCCTTTGCTACTTGAAGAAAGACAGGTCTGTGCTTTTCCACTTATTATTTAATCATCTTGATGAAAGGCAAAAAACTTGTATTTAAACAATACTTGATTACATTTCCCTTGCTTTTCACACAATTTTAAAACAATCGAAAGCTCCCTCGATATTGTCTGGCATCCATAGTACAAGCTAATGCTTAGTTTGGGGCTAGATGGCGCTGTGTGAATAATGTCCAGAGATATTTATTTATATGGTGACAATATTTGCCTAGTCTTGAAGCTTGTACTATGGATGCAAGGGAACAGAACCGTGAAAAACATCCATGGCTTGAGTACAAATGTCAATATTCATCACACAAACATTTGAACCCGCGACCCTTGGTTTTGTATTCAAGGTCTCAGACCTCCAGACCAACGGATCCGTCAACTTTTGTATGATGTTAACTAAAGGGAGAGGAATGTCATCGGTGGAGGTGATTGTTAGTATATTATAAAGGGGCCCCTTAAAACTACACGCTGGGTCGAAAGTCCCAGGCGCCGACTGAAATTCCTCTCTGTTCCACGCGATGGACCCGGCATCCGCACGGAGAATCCATGGATAGCTAAGAAGTTCATCTCTCTTAGGTATCATTGTTGCCCCCTACAATGATACCCCCCCCCCCCCCCTTCTAGTGTAGGGCTACTATCCAGCGTGATATACTAGCAGACTGATCATGATGATCAACTTTTCTTTCCCCAGCCTCCACCAAGCCGAGAGCGACTGCACGGAGGCTCTCCGCCTCGACCCCACCTACGTGAAGGCGCTGCAGCGACGCGGCACGGCAAGGGAGGTAAGGAGAATAGAGTTATTGACGGTCAAAAGAATATACATGCGATTCACAGTTATTGGCAACTCACTTGTGACTCCTCTGGTGTAGCGGGTGTACATTAGCGGTGCTGATTGCTTCTGATTGAATCCGTTTACTCCTTTGCCACCTATTTATCCTCTGACAGGTTATGTACATCTTTCAATTGATATCGTTCCTGAATGGAGCAGCCATTCAACGGATACATACATGCATCAATGACGTGAATATTTTTATTATATGATAGAGAGGCATACAAACAAGCTGGTCACTTGATGGTAAGTGATCACCGCTGCCCATGGACATCAACAACCACACAAGGTTTGCAGATACTTTACCTGCCCTTAAAAACCCAATGCCCTGACTCTAATTGACTGAACTCTGGCGACCTTATTCACCAGAAGAAACATAGCACAAATGTTTCGAAGTGCTACTTGACTGTGATCTTCTGTAAAGTGGAGGTACTTCCCCAGACGAGCGGCTCATCCGAGTAGAAGTTCCACTAAGCTCTGCCTCTCTTATTATTTCGATTTCATTTTATTTATAGCGGCTCGGCTCCCTGCGTGCTGCGTCGCGTGACCTCGCCGATGTTCTTGCGTTGGAACCGCATAACCATGCGGCTAGGAGGCAGCTCGAGGCGATCAAGACTAGGATGGGGACCAAGGGGGTCAGTAATGACTACATTTTCGTTTTATTCTATTATTCTACCACTTACTACTTAGTCCATTCTGATATTTTTTACCATTAGAATAATGCTCGAACTAACAATTTGGGTGATGGAAAGTATTCATCACCATCTTTGAGCAATTGTTGAGACTTATCAATATGATGGTGACTGGGATTATTGGGGTCATAGAGTTCTGTCAGTATCTGTCTGCACAGAAGAAGCGACTCAACGTTGTATAATCAATCCTGTTTGTATCTAACAATACCTTGGATTACTATAACAATAAAATTAGCCTCGTTAGTGGGTAATGTATTTACTTGCCACACAATTACAGTGATAAAATTGTCATATTTTGATTTACCATTCTAAAATATTATTCCCATAGTTAACTGTTGTGACTTGTGACATCACTTCTTTCCAGTCCAAATCGAAGTCATCTCCCTCACCATCACCGCTATCCACCCCTACCATGGAAAGCAAGCCGCTTACCCCCAACCAAGCTAAGATAGTGGAGCTACCGGACAGTCCACCTCCGGAGCCGGTCAAAGTGGACCCAACTGAGTTGTGGAGGAACGGTGTGGGAGAGAACATCACGGTCATCAAGACTGTGAAGAAACCACCTCATTTGAGGTCTAAGGTGAGTCTCTGATTGATTTATACTATAGGAGAGATGACAAAGTGCCACAAATTGACCAATCTCAGTATTTTTGATCCGTTATTTGCGTTAAGTCATTTATTTATTTATTTAAACTTTATTGCACGACATAAAAAAAATTACATAAGGCGGACTTAATGCCTCATGGAATTCTCTAGGCATCTAGCGGAAATAGTGAATATTATATAAGAATCTGCTGGCAAAACCATTGACTAAAAAGTGGATGTACACCCTTTTTTATCGAAATTTGAAATAGGTCGTACTGTTAATGAGATTGAAATAACATTATTTAAAAAAAAAGAATATTTCTTTGTAAATATATTCCATTCTGTAAATTGTACAGGACTCAATAAGTTGACTTGATGATAAATTAAAATTACCACTAAAATGTAGTCTTTAACAGTAGGTAAATAATTACATAAATAATACTTACACTCTCGTTCTTTTTTATTGCTTAAAAGCCACTTACTGCACACCAGAAAGAAGTCATGACTCAATTAACATTTTCTGTTACAGAGACCACTAAAAAGCGTTCCAATTCAAGAGATCTTACTAGGAAAAACTACACCTGAAAAACCCCCGACAAGACTAAAGATCACCGAGCTGGAAGACGATTTAGCCCATGGTGATTCAAACAACAATGATAAGTCTGAAACAACAAAAATAGAACCAAGAATCAATGAAGAAAAAGGGAAGGGTGACATGAATATATCCAGTCCGGAGTCTGTGAAGCTGATATCCGATGTAACTGATACGGAGAAGAAAGGAAAAGAATTGTTGGGGGGAGTGAAAGATACAAAGGGAGTGAAAGACTCGAATGAGGGTAAATTGGAATCCTGGAAGGGAAGTGTTCAAGATTTAGTGCCGCCAGTGAATAGTGTTCAGTTTATGACGGAGTGGAAGAATTTGAAAGGCAATGTGGCCGCTAGAGGGGATTATTTGAGTGTAAGTATTTATCATAATTTTATTATTTTTATTTGTATTATTTATTTCTTTTTTTCTCCTAGTATTTAAATGGAGATAATGTTACCGAAAGTAGCTGATATTTTCTCTAATCAGTGAGTATTCAACTAGAAAAGAATCACAATAAATTTTTCAATTTTTGAGATTTTCTCTTAGTTTTAGTTTCTCTTTTTATAAAAAAAAAACTAAAAAAAATGTTTTGGAATAGGAGCAAAATTTTAAACGTAACCCTATTGAGTTATTACTACAATCCATAGTCACTATGTAACAGGTTATTTTTATCAAAATTGTAACCTAAATAAAACTATCACATTCTGTATTTGATCTTATGTAAGATGTGTTTTATTCCTCTTTAAATGCTTACATTATTCTTTCAGATCATAGACCCATCAAAGATCCCATCGATCTTCGCTAACGCTCTCGAAAGCGATGTCCTATCCGAAGTCATAGAGGCTTTACATGACAATAAGGACAAGTTCAAGATTAAACCGGTATCAGCTTACTTGATAGGAGTGAGCGGTGTCAAGAGATTCTGTGCACTTGCTATGTTCCTTGGGGACCGGGATAAGAAGCGTGAGTAGTTGTTAATTAATTACTATTGTTTATTATCATAATCATAATTTAATTACTTTATTTGACCATTATAACTAAAAGAATGGTCAGATTACCATTTCATTGTCTTGAGAGGTCGACGGGACGCGACGTAATGCGACCAATACTTTACGTCACGTTTCGTGATGTGTGTCATATTATGTCCGTACGTTTGACACAATTTTATAAAAAGACCATTTGATATTTTCGCGTCGCGGAGTAGTATCCTTTTGTCATTTAAAGTAAACCTTTCCTAATTCTCCATCGGGCAAATATATCTTCATGTTTCTACCTGAGTAATTCCGTGCTCACGGCTCCTTTTCAGGAGCCGAAACGTCAGGTTTTTCTATAAGTACCTATATAGTTTTAAAATTATACCGTGATTATAAAAGTAGTTTTATTTCATGAGTAACCGTCGCGTTAACATGTGAAAACATAATGTTTCTACTTTTGTTTCAGTGCTAACTGATCTCCTTCACCACTGCAAAACAGTGGAGAACCTTAGCGATGTGGAACTCGCCGATCTGAAGAACAAATATGAAATCTAAAGACTTTAAATCATAGGGTACTAGTTAGTTTCTATTGAAATTGATATCTTCAAGAGGTAGGTGGAAGGACATGCCCCAATACCTACTATTATTACGTAGTTAAAACAATTCATGATGATTTGATAATATATCGTTTTTTCTTTCATTTTGAGGAGCTCGATGGCGCAGTGGTACTTACTCGTCATGCGATTGCAATGGTACGCAACTTAGGCTCGTATTAATAAATCGCACTCAACTCTGAGCTCGATCTTGAGCGCGAACTTGAGGTGCTGTTTTGTATGAGAATGACATATCAAGTTCGCACTCAAGATCGAGCTCAGAGTTGAGTTAATACAAGCCTTAAAGTGCTTGCTGACTCACTTATGCACTATAAAATATCCCTGCGTACCTGGCTGGTCGTAAGATCGGTCGCCATGGCCGAAGTACGGAAGGTCTCCTGGTCGCTTCCTAAATCACAGAAAGAAAGGAGGTGTTCTAGGCCTCCTAAATCACAGAAAGAAAGGAGGTGTTCTAGGCCGGCAAAGACTATGTCATTCTCATATAAAACAGCACATCGTAAACAGCACATAAAGTTCGCGCTCAAGTTCGATCTCAGAGTTGAGTGCGATTTATTAATATGAGCCTTAGTCGCTTCCTACGACAACCACGGGAAGAAATAAAGTGTTCTAGGCCAGCAAAGACTTGGGCATAGTAGTTTGCTTAATTAAAGCAGCCTGTTGCAGCCCTCTACTAGATGGTATTTCTTTGTCCCATATTGAAATCCTAAAATAGCCCTTTAACTTCTTATCTCTTTATCTTCATAGCTTGATTTAAAACCTTGGAAAATCTACATGAATTGTTTAAACTGGAAACTCATTAAAATATTATTTTTATAACATAATTGTTGTGTGCTTGAAGTACTTTGCTGTAGTACACTCATCAAATCAGTGCAATCAAAACCATAGACGAAACCTTAATATGGCATGTCCTTTATAGGGTTAAGGTATACATACACTTATTCCCAGATTGTAAAGGTAAATAGGAAAGAAGACACAATTTATGTTGGACAGAAAAAACTTTGTCTTTTTGTAAGGACTATTTAAAATACATTCTAACTTGATTCTGATGAAAAAAAAATGCGGATGAGTGTATGTGATGCCTTTAAAAGCTTATTTCCGTGGTCTATCTACTAATCAGTTATAAAATAAGAATAAAATAGCTCAAAATATGTATCAACATGTTTATTGTTCACCATTATATCATATCAATAGTTTAGTCCTTACTTTTCAAAGAATTATATGTAAAGAAGAAGAAATATACCATGTTGTCGATTCAAATATTAGTGTGAAAATGTGTAAAATACATTTCTGATTAATAATTTCATTGGTGCTGTGTAATTTAGGTACCGAATGTCAAATATTCTGAGCAATAACTTAAAACTTTCTATGATGCAATCGTCTTTCATGATTTTGTCTTCATTGTTTTCGGCTAGCTCGCGTTCCATCCAGTTTTATGTCAAGTCGCTGGCTATATAATCGCTTATTCAATTAATTTTAATAATAATGGCTTTTCCGAACAATATTTGGAAACTTCAAGCTACAGATGCTGCTATCGAGTCGATAAAACTGATCAACCGGTTTAAAACAAGACTGTTAATGTGCACTGGACTTCACAAATATGTGGAATAGGTGGATCGTGTGGGAATTGAAATGTTCCTTGACCTGGGTGGGAAGAGTGGAACGGCCAGGTGATATAGGTGGTATTCCGCCTTATTTACAACTTTGGTGGGGTTAAAGTTTTGATATGGATGATGATGGAGTCACCTTCGTCAAAGCAAGCTTGTAGCAAGGAATCATTAGTTGTCGCTGTTTGTAACAACAGAGCTCTGACGGAATCTTGATAGTTAAAATTGCTTAATGGTGGAAAGTGCCTAGACTCGGTTGTCAAATGTGACCCTTCCCATTATTTGATCGGGTGCGTCCACTAGGATCCTTTATCAATATGACTAAAAGTTTGTGATTTAAATGGTATCCCTTTCGGGGATCTTCTGAAACGATTAATTCTAGTGGATCAAGTCCGAGGGATCCTGATGAGTACATCAGGATCCCTCGGACTATCAGTAGATGAGTTTAGCGGGATCAAGATGAACTCTTTGGATCACGGGGATCAAGTCTAGGAATCCTGGTGGACGAATCCGTTGGAGCTCGTATAGTAGGTACCCACCTTACCACCTTTAATGTCTTATGGGCGTCTGTTATTCAAAGCAGTCTTTGTAAAATCGACTATTTACATTTGCTAGTGTTATTTGGTAGATACATCACAGGAATAGGTTGAACTAAGTCAGTCATTGCGGCGTTTCTTTTTATTAATTGGTGCAAGAGGAATTTTCAGTTCTGTGATTGTTTTTTTAAGTTCTAAATAAATATTGCGATGAAATGAAGTGTTGTTTCTTTTAACAATGTATTTTTATGTTTGAATTTCATGATAATATTGTTTCAACCAAAAGGAGCCTTCCTAAACTTAGTAAGATATATGTTAATTAAAAAACCATTACAACTTTTAGTAGTCAAAGTTAAAAGTTAAAGAAGGACGTTTAAAATGAGTTATGTATCACTAATTGCCTGCAACTTTGCGAATAGTTGCTCCATAAATTGCTCTGGGTGCAATAAAGAATGTAACTAATTAGCTTACGGCCCTTCTTTTAGGTATTAGTCTATGGGTCTGAGCGAATCATAAGTCTTTGTATATGTGGTGCTCTTTGGTCAAGAAAATAGTTTGTCACATAAATTTTGAAACTTTTTGTGTCAGACATGTGTCAGAGGATAAATCAAAGTCTTCTGTTATAAAAACCACTATAAACAACTTAGTTCGTATTATTCAATACAATCAACTTCGGCATTCAAATAACCAAGTCTGATGTGTAGAAAATCTGCCATTATCTAACAATGGTGACGCCTTGTAAATTGAGGAGGCACCCCAAACCCTACTTCTGTTTTCTTCTACTCATGTGTTTCCTTACAAGTTACGTGCTATCCAGCTTCATAACAGTTGGATATCGGGAACAAATCGAAAAATCAAAGTTCTTATCCAGGTTTGCGAAATATTTTCACCCAGACGAAGCGTATTACAAGAGCCAGTTGGAGCACTTCGTTTGAAAGCTTTATTCGGGAATGTTTATTTGTAGACGTGACGTGATTTGTGATGTTTTATTTATTAAAGTGTGTTTTTATTATCTTCTCGTACCAACACTAATATTAGTTAACGTGGCTAAAACTTTCTATCTACCTACTTACGTTGAAATCAAGTGTTATCCTCCAATGATTATGCTAGTACTCATGAGAGTAAGATAAAATTTAAACGCCTGGATGTTTTTAACCAGCAATTACGCACATGTACACATTTGCTCAAAGGCACAGGGGAAAAGGGCTAGTTACAGGGTAAATATTATGGTAATTAGCTGTAGTCATTTTAAGCAGTCATTAAGCCGAGTACCTTATTTTAATTATCTTTACACAGGAGGTCACGGTTTATTAAAATAGAATCGAATTCCCAACAATCAAAAAGAGTGTCTAATTAATTAATTAGCTCTGTCGTTTTTATATAATTTTCAAAGATCAGAAGATGTCTCTGTATTTTCAAGCACACAATATTAACTAGCGGTCCCTGGGCTTTGTCCCCGTGGATTTTGGATTCCGCACACAGAATTATATGTGTATATAGGTAGGTAATATAGTTAGCTGTTTCGTAACCATTAGATTTGAATTAGTTTAAATTCAAACAACATCGTTTTCTATCTAATATTATCTAGCCAGAAGAAAGATCGAATGAAATGGCAGCGTTCGAGTCTTCCGTTCCCGGAGTGGAAACTTGAACCAATGGCAGAGCATTATGACAGCGCTCAAACGTACCGTCCAATCATTGGCTTTTTAGACCGCGCTTCCCGCGCCCTCTAGCGGCGTGGTGTGCGTGTGTGTAAGATCGGCGGTCCGGCGCACATGAAACGTGCGATCGTAACAAAAAAATCGAATTTAAGGAACTTTCTCAGTATTTGTGTGTGTACACGTGTTCTGAACAATATTTGTGATCATCAAAACGGATTTGCGCGATTTTACGCTAAACGAGACGCAGTGTGGGAGCTGCCAGCTAAGTACATCAACAAAGTACCTCCAGAACAAGACGTTCGTGGCTAGAGGTAAGAGTTTCTTTCTTTGGTGGCGGACTTCTTGAGCGTTGCGGCCCATTCGATCTTTAGCCAGGCTGCACCCAAATGGGCAGGTAACGTCTTCCTGCCACAATAGCGTAAAGCCTTCCTCGACGAATGGACTCATACACAAAAAGATTTTTCCAATTCGAACCAGTAGTTCCTGCGATTAGTGCGTTCAAACAAATAAACAAACAAATAAACAAAATCTTTAGCTTTATTGTAATTTGTATTGATATAGATGTGATCATACTTAGGTACCTACTACCAGTACTGCATGAATAAGTTTCCACACATTAATTCCAAAACTAATAGCGAATATAACTCTCCCCTTATGAGAAGTGTGCACAAGTGACAGCAACGTTCAGACCAGACAAAACACACGAGATACTCGTATTTCTTGCGCTAATTGATTTTCCCAAGCACCCTCATTATGTGGCAAGTTATTGGAAGAGGCAGATTCATTATTACAACTCGTGATATTGCAAAGATAACGTGATATACAAACAACTAGTATTTAGTGCTGGAGCTGTTACTAATATTCATTATTTATGTATTAAGTGACTAGCATCCGCCTGCGACTCCGTCTGCGTGGAATTGGGTTTCCGCACACGAGTGTTATTGCTTAAAAAAAATTAAATCCTTCCTCGTCAAATGGACTATCCAACACAAAGATTTTTAGAATTCGAACCAGTAGGTAGTTACTGAGGTTAGCGCGTTCAAACAAACAAACAACCTCTTGCTTTATTATGTTAGTAAAGGCAGAGGCGGCCTTAGGGGGGGGCGAACCGGGCAACCGCCCGGGGCCTCGCGCTTGAAGGGGCCTCGCGCCTGGAGGGTCCGATCCCCCTCCAAGCGCGAGGCCCCTCCAAGCGCGGGGTCCCACCAAGCGCGAGGCCCGTCCAAGCGCGGGGTCCCTCCAATTGCAAGGCCCCTCCAATTGCAAGGCCCCTCCAAGCGCGGGGCCCCACCAGGTGCGAGGCCCCACGGGATCAGCACGTTATATTATAACGGTTGCGTTTCGATTTTCCGTTCATATAAGGTCTTTCATGGTTGCGATCATACATTGAAAAATCAATGCTTTAAACTGGAGTCTTATTCAAGTGTCCACCATGGTAACATATTCTTGAGGGCATTACAAACCATATTTGCAAAGACAGTATAGCTCTCGTCTCACTCGTAAACTCAGTGACAAAGGCTCGAACTTTTATGAATCCAAGGTCTGCACAAAAATCCGGCTTGTAAGTAGGAAATTAATGCAAACTTGCATCACAATTTTGTCTATTTTTACTGGACTAACATTTCTGTATTTGTTCATTTTGTAAAACTTTGTATATTC
This sequence comes from Nomophila noctuella, assembly GCA_958496325.1. Lineage (NCBI taxonomy): Eukaryota > Metazoa > Arthropoda > Insecta > Lepidoptera > Crambidae > Nomophila > Nomophila noctuella. The sequence continues at coordinate 1,554,396 of OY292498.1, forward strand.
ATATCACCATATCAATGTATAATAATATCACCCGTTGGTGGAAGTTAGAGCTCCTCCTTGAGGAATTACAACTTCCATCAATGCAATCAGTCAAAAAGGCAGCTTGGGGCGAGTTGTTGGTGTGTGGCGGCACCACGTACCCGAGATCTCCCGGGGAAACTTTACCATCTCCTTCCCCTCCTCTGGCTCGCCTTAATTGGCCCTCAGAGTGAAGCGCAAGAGCTATATGCTTGATGGGTGGAAGTGCTCAATCTGCGTAGGTAATAGCGGGGAACGCGATCCAAAAACAGGTTCCTCTCGGCACCCTTAGCCAATCACGCCGGTGTTACTCCCTTGCTGCCCGCGATCCTAGTGGCCGCGTGGAGTGAGAAAACTTGATACATTTTGGCTGGCAGACGTCCGTTGTCTCATCCAATAGCCCAGTTGACCAAACCATCAAACTACACACAATATACCTGGATTATTTTTTTCTTTTAATTTGGAAACAGTTTTTACATTTGCCAGGTGCTGTCTTTGAATAGATCTGTATTTTTTCAGAGGTAGTACCTGGTAGATGTACCTACACATTTCAATTTAGATCAAATGGTACCAAAAAGCCTCTGCGCTGTTGGCTTTGGCCCCACGCATGTTGCAACGTGAATCCCAATTTTCCTACATAAGAGTAATAAAGAGCGTAGGGTTTTGATGACCCCATCGTCCGTTGTTGGTAGTTGGAGCTCCTCCTTGAGGAATTACAACTTTCATCAATGCAGTCAGTCTCCGCAGGGCAGCTTGTTTGTACTTTACCCATCTTCCCCTCACCTCTGGCTTGCTTAAATAGCCGGCCAGAGAGGAACGCAAGAGCTATAGCTCTTCCCTAATCCTTTTTCTTAATAAATTTAATCTTCGTGGAAGTGCTCAATCTGCGTAATAGCGGGGAACGGCTGACCGACCTAACGCGATACAGAAACCGGTGCACACCTCTCGGCACCCTTAGCCAACCACGCCGGTGTAGTGGCCGCTTAGAGTGGTAGCTTTTTTTGGCAAGGAGTAAAACATTGAGACATTTTGCATTGCATACGTCCGTTGTCTCAACCCATAGCCCAGTTAACCAAACCATCAAACTGTTCACAATAGCCCTAGATTTTGTTTCCTTTTATTTTGTAATAGTCTTTACATTTGCCAGTTTCTGTCTTTGACTTGATCTGTATTTGGTCAGAGATAGAACCTGGCAGACCTACCAATCGCATTAGATCAAATTGTACAAAAAAAGCACGCATGCTTCAAACGGTCCCTGTGGACCCGTGATCTCAAAAGAGTACCTATAAATAATAATAATAACATAATGAATACCTATCAATAAAACAGACCAACTTTCACATCACATAGGTAGATTTTCCGTAGGGCAAAGGGCCTCGCAAAGACCTGTCGCCCGGGGCCTCGCAATGGGTAAGGCCGCCTCTGAGTAAAGGTATTGGAAACATTGTCTTAGGTAATATTATATCCTAGTTTTTAAACTGCTGTTGTTCAGGCATAGTTATTTTCTTTAATGAGGGTAAACTACAATAACGCGCGAGCCGACTGTGACGTGCGCTGCAAGCGCCGGCCCAGTCCATCGGTTGATCGCACACGGTGTACCTACTACGCGCGATCAACCGACGCGATAGGATTTCATTCTTCCCGGCGGAATATCGGTGACAATCGGACCTTGTGGACTTTACATGTTGTATCTCGGACCCTACAACAGTCTGGTGTGGTTTCATCAATTTTGAAACAGTACAAGTGACATAACGAACTTCTCGGAACACGTGGCGAGCACGGCTTCTCATATCCAGTTCAGCATAGCAGTCGGCGTCAAAGGTGAGTGGTTTGCTTTTTTATCGGGGATTTGCTATGCCTCGACTGGGCAGTCAAGAAAACTATTATAGAAACAAATAATCTAGCGATTTCCACTTGTTCCTTGAGTTATAGAAGGGTTCTCGTGAAAAGCTGTTAAGAATAATGATGAAATGTGATCAAAAATATATATTTATCCGCATTTGGCTGTAGCATGCATACCTACCTAGTCATTACATAAGCCAAACCCCACCTTTTTAACATAAACATGGTATTAAATGATATTGGTCTTCGCCCTGGCAGTGGGAAATTAGGCCGATAGGTAGGTACTTAAGGTGACTGAGATAATACGTGATCGCTGTCCCATCCTTATTGTTTACGTTACGTGTGAAGCGAAGTATTTGCGGTAAAATATTATCGCCTATTTATTTTTACGTGGTATTCGACAAGCGGTATTTATGTATTCGTGTCAAACAAATGATTTAGGTTCTTCTAACGCAGTCATTTATTTCTTTATTTATTTATTATTTATTTATTTATAAAATCTTAAAACTATCTTAACAGGTATAAGCCTAATGCGATAGCAGATACTTAAAAATAATAGCTATTTACATTTTCTAATTGCTAAACTTATGCTATTACACACTATACACTATTGTATTATATTAGATTGCGTCACACGTCGTCATACCATTTGCTTCTGTAGGTACAAATATATAGATCACCAACGATCCAAACAAGTTTTATAACTGCATATTATTATCTGGAGCTGATATGATTAAATAATATTTTTAAATCCATTACGATGCCATAGATGAAACAAGAGAAAGATCAGAAATGGTCAAACGCCTGCTGGATTGACTAAGGCAATATCGTCGTTGAGTGAATAGAACTGACATTTTTTCAAAAGGTTTTTTATGGTACAGTAGTGAACAGGCTAAAACATACTTTAACTTAAACATACTTTTATTGTTCTTTTGGTGTATTTGACACTATCCAATATGGTTGGCGAGTTGAGTGTTTGATAAAAAACACTTCTTAGCCAAGGGAAACGTGCCTTAAGGAATTGCTATTTGATCGATCCCCGCTGTCTCGCCAAAATAATAATATGACGCATGACAGATAGGAAGATCGGATTTCTACTAGGGCTGCCTCTTATAATAATACTAATGTTTGTGCTTAGAAGTGGCTATTATTCGTTTAAATTATCATCGTATTAATTTCCCACTGCAGGGCAAAGGCCTCCATCATATTTTAAAATCATGTTTTTGTTACAAAGATGGGTTTTCGCTTAGTCACCACGCTGGCCAATTTGTGAACACAGTCCGGGTTTTCAATCTACACTCAAATGAGTGTTGATTTTTCTGAAAAAAATTGCCCGACCCAGGAGTCGAACGTAGGGCCTCGAAACCACGCCCCTGTACTTTAACCACTAGGACCATCGAGGCGTTTCTTTATTATTATGTGTTAAAAAATTATTTTAAATTTCTCTAGATATGCTTTTACTTCTTCTAGTTACGCCAAGCAGGAGGTACCTTTCAACTACAGTTCTTGTACAATTATTATGAGAGTAGGTATTCAATTTCTAATCCAATAATCGTGTGTAATATGTTTTAAGAATAGTTTCCTATTTTATGATTGAAAAACCTTAGGCTACAGTGGTAGAATCTATTTTACTTTCCGTCAAAGTGAATAGACGTAACCCTACAAAAGCCCCGGAATGCTTGTGGCCGCTAAGACATCGGATGAATTAGGGAACCAGTAATGGGATGAGATCTCTGTTTGTATTCCTCAATCTTCTTGCGAATGTTTTGTTTTGGTTTATTGTTATAGCGCCAATAATAAAAGTGGTGCGTTATTACAATTCCCCCGGCGGAGTAATGAGAAAAATGGAAATTTCGTTTCGTTATTTCGAAAGGGGATTATCAAAAAGTTTTATTATACATACTGCCAGTGTCCAAGCAAGTCTAATTATGACGATAGACAGAGGCATCACCATCACCATGTTTGCCAAAAGAATTTGTGATCACAAACTCGGTGGGAAGATCCTATGCGCGATGCAAGGCTTAGCCTAAGGATCAGTTTCGAATAAGAAACCTAAATAAATCCCCTTCGTTTTCGTTCGTTATTCATCACTAGTAATTATTGTTTTCTGCAATTTTGCTTTATTGGACTCAGGAGATTTTCGGCTAAATCATTTAAAATTTCTAGCACATTTTCTATGTATGATATGTTCATGTGTTCAATAAACGAATGCGTTATCACCAATATAACTATCATAAGTTATTGTTTTAAGTAAATTAAACCGTTACTTGGGTTTACCGAGAAATAATTTGGTCCCTATCTGGGCTCAGAAGACGTTCGTAAAAAATATAGGTCAATGTATGTCAGTGAAACAATTCCTTTCTTAATAGATATATTCAGGCTGACCTTTTCGTCCTCTTCTCTGATTTAATTAAATTTCTTCGCCGTAATCTGGGGCTCGTGAAGTTAAAAATAACAAAAAATCTTACAATTGACCTCTGCGTGGAAGATGTACGGTTTTGTTTAAAAGTTTCCTAACATTTGACAGGCCCGTTAGTCTAGTTGTCAGAGACCCTGACTACAAAACCAGGGGTCGCGGGTTCGAATCCCGCTAGGAGCAAATGTTTGTGTGAAGAACACCGGCATTTGTATTCGAGTCATGGATGTTTATAAAAGTATTTAAGTACATCTACGAATTTAAAAACAAACAGAGAAACAAAGAAAATTTCGTGCAATCTCAGGTGCCTCAGCCTCAGATATAAATTACTAGCGACCGCCCGCGACTCCGTCCTCGTGGATTTCAGTTTCCGCACACATACCTAGTTACTACATATTGCTTAAACCCTTCCTCGACAACTGGACTATCCAACCCAAAAATATATTTTCTATTTGAACCAGCAGTTTGTTCAAACAAACAAACAAACAAACTCTTCAGCTTTATTATATTAGTATAGATTTTAAAACATTCTCTCTTTCCTCATTTTAATGGTGCTCACATGGGGACAACATGAATACTTTCAAGCCTAGAAATCAAGCTTGAACGCTAATCTTCCACTTAAAAAAGACATCGATTTTCGTTCTACCCCATTCACACCATTCAACCATTATGTGTCCTATAAAAGAATCGGATGTGGCCCTTAAAGATCTACTTGCGTCGTGATAAATGATGTCGTTTTCATGTCATTACACGTATTTCCCCAGATCCGGTGACGCGACATTCCCACAACATTGGATCTTTCTCCATGATACCACGAATATTATTACCTTTATGCTCAATGATGACAAGATTTGAAGTGTACAAATATGTTCGTCGAAATATTCTTAGTCATTAGGTAAGTAAAGTATTTTTCTGAAAAAGCCCGCACGGTTGCGCTTACTTCTGAGCTCATTTTATTAGACAACTAGCGACCCGCCCCGACTTCGCACGGGTGCAACTAGAGGATATATTACAGTGCACAAGTGAGTGCGCAACCAAAGGTGCGCTCCCTATTCCTTCACTCTCATAATTCGGTGGGACAGCAGTCTGACACGACCGTAGAGAGATCAGGCGCAGGACCAACGGCTTAACGTGCCTTCCGAAGCACGGAGGAGCTCAAGATGAAATTTTTCGGTCACCCATCCGATGACTGGCATCTGCGAACGTTGCTTAACTGTAGTAACCGCAGGCCGACTGCGCTAACCACTGCGCCATCGATTTCCTCAACTTACCATTACATGTATCATCATCATATTTTTTTGGTTTGGTCTGTGTCTTCTTTTTTTATGGATATCCTGCAAATAAAACTGAAGTAGTTTATTTATCGTTTCGTATCCTCTTTTGAATATAATCTATAGTGAGAGGAATCGATCAGTCGTGCGTCCGCGTGACGCGACGTGACGTGGCACTCGTGCACCTGCCCTTAATGACGTCACTGAGGCCAGGAGAACTGCGGGATTCTAAAACATACTGAGCAACGACCAGATGAATTGATATCGGGAACTGCTGTGAACACACAGCACAACGATTTGATGAATTGATATAATATCGATGTTTACCTTCACCGTTCATCTGGTATGAAATTACAGAGGTGCATACAATTTGGACCGACGACGTCACGCATGTGAAGCGGCGCTCTTACCACTAGGCTACCGAGCTGTTTAAGCTAAAGCCAAAACTAGATAAATTAAATAAAGATTGGTTACTCTTTATTTATCGTCTCGTATCCTGTGTTGGATATAATCGGCGCGTCGCGTGAGAGGAATCGATCAGTCGCGCGTCCGCGTGACGCGACGTGACGCGGCACTCGTGCACCTGCCCTTAATCACGTCACTGGGGCCAGGAGAACTGCGAGGTTTTTAAGCATACATTTAGTGGTAGAGCCATGCCGTCCGGGGAAGTACCACCCTGTCACATAACTTCTCCTTCTTAGCGTTTATCCAGTTTCTATACGGGGTCCGCTTTGACCATGATCCAGGCTTTGGCAAGTCTGGTTATTACAGTGAAGCGACTGCCATAAGACCCCGTCACATAACATCAGCGTGAAATAATAGTATCTACTATTGTGTTTCGTCTGGTTTGTGAGTGTGCCGGAGGCCCACACCCTTTAAAAGGCCGGCAACACATCAACGCGATAACTCTGGTGTCGCAGATATCCAAGGGCGGCGGTGATTGCTTACCATCAGGCGACCCGTCAGCTCATTTGCCGCCCCTGCCATAAAAAAAGAGCTACGACTGGTGAATCTATGATTTGTACTGATCTATATATACAAATCATCACCATCATCAATAGCCTATCGCAGGAACATCACTTCTATAAATTACTTTCAGAAGGCACCTTTTTGCCGTAGTACAGATGGCGGTCTGATTTTCTGTGAACATCATTTCAATTGGAATTGAAATAAGTGAATAAGGGTATTTTACTCGCGGTATCACTGTAACTTTTCAAAGAACTTAATTCAGTTCAAGCAGCTTTTGACTGACAAGCCGCTTAAAACTAATTGCTAGTATTAAAACGGCCAAACTCAAACGTTACTCATTAATTATTTATTATTACTGATTGATATTGACTTAAACACCCCGTGAAAAGGTTTGATCAGCGAAAATTGGGTCACGAACCGGAGCTGTGTTCCTAAATTCCAATATCCTCCTATCTATTCTAAACAATGCAATATATTTCAGACTCAGAATACAGAGTTCTGACATTTCAGTATAAAACCATAATCTATACTAATACAAAGCGGAGGAGTTTGATGTTTGTTTTGAATTGAAAAAATATTTTTGTGTTGGATAGTCCAATTTTTAAAGAAGCCTTTAAGCTAAGATACTATAAAAACAATGTGTCCGGCCACCGAAGTCTCCGGGGCGACGTCGCGTGCGGTCGCTATTAAACAATTTAATTTATATAAGATGTATGAAGACTAATTGTAAGATTGGCCGCCGTGGCCAAATTCGGCTAGGTAGGGTATTATATGAAGATTAAGATGAGTTTCTCTCCGCTGTCGCCGCAGCCGCACGCGGGCTATTGTCTGTTGGTGATACAACGAATCACTCATTGAGCCGCGACAAACAATGCACTGTGCGCTCCCGATCATAGTCTGGGCTAGTCGGGACTCATGTATAAGGTAGTTTAAACGCTCATGATCATCATCATCAGCCTATCGCAGTCCACTGCAAGACTTACGCCTCTCCTACGGCTCTCCACTTAGCCCGATCTTCGGCGACTCGCATCCAGCTCCTGCCAGCCAGCTTGCGCAGATCGTCTTTTTCCCTGCGCTTTTTGGGAAACTCGCTAAAACGCGGTATCCACTCCAGAACTCGTTTACCCCAACTCACATTTTTTACGCACACAGTTTTCGCTCACATATTTAAATTTTATAGGGAGGCGAATAAACAAGTGGTTCCTCTGATGGTAAGTGATCACCGCTGCCCATGGACATCAACAACCGCAAAAGAGTCGCAGATGCGTTGCCTGCCTTTAAGACCCCATTCCTGACTGAGCTCCGGCGACCTTACTCACCAGCAGAAACATATTAAAACAGTTACGACTCTCTTGTTCGTAGGCTTCCCTATCACTTTAACAGGCTGAAGATTTTAAGTGTAGGTTTGGTTGTTTGGAAGTGAAATGTAGCAAAACGGCTATCACAACAGAATAAACTGGACATCGTTTCACTGGGATGACTATTCATCTATTCTTTTCTATATTATTATATTAATAATCTGGGATAACAAAAATAAAATAAAAAACATAAAATAATGGCCTTTTCTGCTCTAAAATACTGTTATTACTTACTTATAAAATTACTTATTAAAATTGTTAGTTTTAATTTCATTTATGGCTTTAAAAGCTTTTTATTTTTGTAATTACATTCTAAGTCAAGGCTTTTGATAAAATCCAATTTTAGAAACTATTTTAAAATTTAAGTCAAGGTGTAGTCTAATTTAAGCTTAGAGAAACAATTTTGCAGAATTTGCGAAATTTCAAAGATATTTGTCGTCGGAATAAATATTACGCTATTAACTGAGAGCTAGTTTAAATAAAATCAAAGGTTGAAAATGAATACCATTCTTCATTAACGGGTATTTTAATAAAAAATATTTTTTCCTCAATAAAGGCTTCAGCTAGTCTTACAACTGAAAATCAAATCAAATCAAAATATACTTTATATATGTTGGCCTCAGTGAGGCACTTATAAATCGTCAAAAATATCTCAATAGAATGAGTACCACCGATTTCTGAACGCAGAAAAGTAACAAATTTAAAGTGGCAACTGAAATTGATTATTACAATTTTACATCAAAAAAGGCAAACCTATAAATTATACCAGTGAATAGCCAGTACAAAATTAGCTTTCCCGTACAAATAACGCTTTAACCTGAAAGAAAAAACCTTTCCCTCAGCGCGGTGAAACAATAAATCATTTTCTTGTTTTCACGTAAAACTGGCTGAAGAAAATCTGAAATACCTGTTTGTTCGTTCGAAAGCAGTATTCAGTAGATCGTAACTTCGCCAATTAATTACTGTGCGTTTGTGCCAATGACATTTTAATGAATAAAGCCGACCAATTATAAAGAGCGGTTTGTTTTAGTACTACCAGTATAATAGCGTGGGGTTTGCGTTTTGGAAACCGAACGAGGAACTACGGGTTTCATAATTGTAATTATGAAATTTAAATTTAGCTTTCTATTCTTGAGTAAGTCCGTCGGTTATTTTTAGGTCTGATTAATGATGAAAATATTTTGGAAATCAGAGAAAGTTTTTTAGGTTGTTATAGTTAGAATCCGCAATCGAATAAAGGTTTTGTTAAAGCATTCCCGAAATCACTATGTATAGAAACAAACTAGCTGGAAAAAACGCGACCGTAATTTGTATAGAAAATGCATTACCGTCGAATTTCGGTCGCGTTTTTCCAGCTTAATGAGTTTCTACACTAACCATCAAACTTTTGACCTATAAAACTGCCCAAAAAACGTTTGTAGAGCACGGCTCACAACACTGAGTTTTCGACAACAATAATTTTGCCACATCCACGGTCCAATACATGCAATCGAGCCTTGGAATTGAATAAAACCAGTGTGCTGAATGGAATCGGAAGTGGCAATTGCAAAATATCGTACTATGTAGCTCCAGCCTGTACTATCCCATTTCTATCGAAATCAAAATCAAAAAATCAATATCAAAATAAAATTTATTCAAATAGGCCTCAGAAAAGCGACAATAATATAAAACAACAGATTGAATCTACCACCGACTTTGGAATGCAGTCATCCACCGTGAAAATTGGGCATAACCACTTCATTTGGGGGACTCTTTGGTGTTTTACTTTTAAAACAGATTCGTGTGTTAATAAAAAAAATAAAATCAGGTCATTCAAGCTCACAGTGTCCTAGCCAAACTGAGAAAACCTGAGTGGTGGTGTTCCACGTGGAATTCGAACCTAGGATCTCCGCGGTAATTGAACCCATAACTCTAAACCACTACACCTCGGAGGAAGTTTTACGTACGTAACGGAGGAGGGAAATATCTTTATTGTGATGTTTTTAAGTAAAAGTGTTCATAATAGATTAGTGGTTTATGTTCAGGGTACATAATGAGAAATAGGATAAATAGTTGTGCACAAACTGCTGCTATTACTTCGTTCCATCTGACGACAGAGTCTCGATTGAGTCGGGCTCGGAAGCGGATTTTAAAATGGAATCTCCAAAGTTTACCCGCTTTTTTGTTAGCGCAGAAATCGCACGAAACGAATATCAAATCTATAGTTGAGTTTTATAGTTGTTCATAACAGTTTTGTTGGTATTCTGAACGGCTACTGACCCATTAAACTGACGACTAACAATAGATAAAAATTGAAATGCATGGCAGATATTGGCTTTGCGTGTGCATGCTGTGATTTTATAATTTAGTTTTTCCTTTCATGATTTCAATTTTGCATTTCGTCTGTTAAAAATAATAATATTCTGCTGGCCGTTTTTCGGCCATGGCGGCCATTCGAACGATCAACCAGGTACGCAGGATATATTATTATTTAAGAGCACAAGTGAGTGCGCAAGCACAGGTGCACTCACTATTCCCTCACTCTTATAGTTCGGTGGGACAGCAATCTGACACGACCGTAGAAGGATCAGGCGCAGGACGTGCCTTCTGAAGGACGGAGGAGCTTGAGGTGAAATTTGTCGGTCACCCATCCGATGACTGGCCTCTGCTAAAGTTGCTTAAGTTTTTAATCGCAGGCCAAACGCGCTAACCCTCGTCGGGCAATTATGAGAAAACCGTTGCCCGTCTTGACCATTCTTACTAAGAATTGCAAATTCATTCTGATCTTTGGAAATCGCAATAATAAGCTACCGATTTTATTTATGGAATTACAAAACACTTATGGAAGTACTTTAATATATTATCGGTTTTACTGTCTCGCAAACCATGTAGTATCAGTTGAGTAAATGAAAACAGCTGCAGTTCGTATGTTCAACCCTTCATCTATCTATCTATATCTATAAAACTCAAAGGTGACTGACTGACTGACTGACTGACTGATTACATAGTGATCTATCAACGCACAGCCCAAGCCACTGGTCGGATCGGGCTGATATTTGGTATGCAGGTAGATGTTATGACGTAAGAATCCGCTAAGAAAGGATTTTGGATTAATTTAACCCCCAAGGGGGTAAAATAGGAGATGAACGGTAGTATGAAACTTTGTCAATTTTAAACCTATCGGGCTGAGACTTTGCATTCATAAAGATAATATGACGTAGGCATTCCCTTTTAAAGATTATTTGAAAATTCCATCACTAACGGGAAAAATAGGTGATAAAGAAACCGAAATCCACGCGGACGAAGTCGCGGGCGCCCGCTAGTACATATATAAAAGTAAAAAACATCTCGTCGCGACCCATCTATCTCTGCCTCGGTATTTTCACGGAGACTAATGTCCTTGCATGTTTGAACATGTATTAGCGCTAAGAAGGATTGAAGAGAAAGATTCCCAATAAAGACCTTAAAATTATAACAGTAATATTCAAATTACAATAATAAAAATGTTTGAAAATGGAAAGTTTAGTTTCTGCTATTATGGTTTAGTTACAAATTCTGATGTTTGCAGTTTACTAGCATTAAAAACATTAGCACTACGATTGTTTTTTACAAAACTTTTTATACCTAGATAGCGGCCTGGTACGTGCTTCGCTACGTGTGTTAAACCGAGAAGCACTTGTCCGATTTAGTGCAAACTTTACAGAAACCATCTAGCTAGTTAATAGTCTAAACAAACCCTGAGAATTTGGTTTGGGATGGCTCGTTCTTGAGTTAGGCCACTTATTGTTAATTATATATTAAGAAATACACACAACTCATTTTCTGTTTTGATGTCCAATTTACTCGTAATACATTTTACCTATATAAAATTGAGATGTTTATAAATTATATTTATTTGCACACCTGTAAATATTGTTTTTTGCTTGATTTACTTTCGGCTTCAGATTGTAGCTGCAAGTGCCACTCAATTTGTTTCCAGAAGAGTTTCCTGTTTTTTTGTTAAGTGAATTTTTTCCTTTAAATGTTATACTTTAATGTCTTATTGTTTTGTAGGGTCAAATATTATTTCTTTATTCATAGTTCACAGTTTTAGAAACTTCTTACATTGTCATCAATACAATTTATTTAAGATGCCACATAGAATAATTATATCGTGTTAACGGTGGGGCTTCATTTTCTATTTATTATTATTTTGTTTTGAAACACATGATAATAAAATAAATACAAAATATTGCACAAACTTCACCTACGTAATCGGGGCACAACAAACTATACACTACACGACTGGAAACTACAAAACCAAACGATTTGACAATAAAACTCATTACTTCTCTAAATAAATACAGTGCGGAATGACGGCGGAATTCCTGCCGTGTCCAAACTCTGTCCAATTTATCTTTTTTAAAACACATTTTGTACCCACCTACATTGTCACCGCTGGTATGCTCGCATGACAAATTTTCGTAACTGATATTTATCACAGTTCCTTTGTATCTGTGAAAAATATTTTTCGTAACGGATATTTTGTCACAGTGCCTTTGAGGTGCTGGTATAAGTACTAGCCATTAAATTTATTGAACACGCGGCTTTGGGGTAAGCCTCTCCGTTAAAGCGACATTCGCTTAACAAATCTCTCTCTTGAATTTATTATCTTCACTCAGGGTTACTTCTTTGAAGGCTAAAAAATACACAAATGTTTTTTTGTACTAAAGATAGCCAAGGAACTTTTGCACCATAGAAAAATGTATTAAGCAAGAAGTTCTAGGGCTCTAGGCTATCTCTCTTTGTTCGGACTGAGATCAACGCTGTACCTTATGCCGTTGCAAATATCGGTTGTAATGTTCTTAAAAATATACTTTACATTTTTGGTTGGTTTGACGCAAGAAAAAAAGACGTATTTTGGCAATGCCCTTTCGTTCTACATACCAGGATCCACTACCACGATATGTTCCCAATCCAAGCGTGGTTGTACATGAAATTCAAATTCACCTCTGTGTTGTAAAATGCACTGTTGACAAGCAACCCTGCAACGCAAACCCGCAGTGTCATCGCGATCATTAAACTTGCATTAGTGCAGGTTTCACGCCGCTTACGCAACTGCAATTTGTACGGATTATGGAGGATAATATAATTGAATACCTTATACATACCCCATTGATGCTTATTATCGTAAAATAACTGAGTGAAACAGCTCAATATGTGCCCACCGCTAGTCTCGTTCTCAATAATCCCTCTACCTTTCTTGTAATGGGCCCGGATTTGCTCGGCGAAGCCATTGACTGCTGAGTTCTACACCTACCTATAAGGCGCACAGTTTATACTGTAAGAACCTCACTTTTTCACAAAAAGTCGTTTTATATATCAATATTATAGTTGTCCATTTGTCGAAGAAGGCTTAAAGCTATAATGTAACACTACCAGCAGCCGCCCGCGACTCCGTCCGCGTGGATTTTGTTTTTCGCACACATAATGTTATACTATAGCTTAAAATCTGCCTCGACAAATGGACTATCCAACACAAAAACTTTTTTTGTACTGTAGTTCCTAGGATAAGCGAGTTGAAACTAACAAACTCTTAAGCTTTATTTCATAATACAGAAGTTTAGGTGTGTGTGGGAACCGAAATCAACGCGGACAGAGTCGCGGGCAGTCGTTAGTGAAGAATAATCCCCAGCTTGCTTCACTGACAAAACTCAAAAACCTTAATACGTGTCATGTCGCCCCGAGCATTGGAATGAGCGAATTCGTCAACGAAATAAAGAGATGCCAAATTACAAATTTCTCTGACGTCACCATCAAAGGCCCGCCGTAAGATTGCTCCTAAACTAGCAATTTGCTTTGCGAGAAATCGCGGAACGAATTTATTGTATTCATGGTAATTGTGGGTGAATTCAAAGCGCAAGACGGATAATAAGGAAGTTTTGAAGCGGCTCTGGAACAAGATGTTGATTAGAGATTATAATGAGGAAGAATGTTTTTTGCTGGATTTTGTGTTCGGCGTCTGCTTATGTTGAGAAATAATTCACTAGGTATTCACTAGGCAACATCATATATCACCATAATATTCGTGTACATTATTTCTAGCAAGTACTGTTCAACTTATAAGACTTAAAAACTACGAACGAAGAATCAACATTACAATCTTATAAGTGTCTCTTTTAATTTTTATTTTATACTTGCTCTAAATTTAAAATATACATTGTTGTTAACCTGGCCTGAAATAAATTATTTAAATGAAAAAAAGAATTTAATGCCATGTTAAAATTATTTGTCAACTTTATTGTTAAAGAGAAAAATACATCTTGGTAATATCCACATAGAATACATTTCACAAATTATGCAAGGTGAAAACAGAGTAAGTGACAACTATCGATGCGCTTGTAACTAAGAGGGAGTAATTAACCCATTAATGGTCAAAGTGATACCAGAGGGATTTGATTAAAAATTTATTTATTTTCGTATTATAGATGATACAAAAAAATATGCTAATGAGAAAAAAACTGAAAAAATATGTTTTTCAGGAATTAACAGGGGTGTTCCCAAATTGGCACAGTGGCCACTAAAGGGTAGTAAGTAGTCTTGTACTAGGGTCATCTTTTCATATATAACTTGCAGTTTTATTAGCTTCTTTTATGGCAAATGACACAAGGTACTCGTTTCAGAAGCTTTCTGATCTGCTTTATCGTGTAGGTGGTGCAGATTAGACCATGCATGGTTGATGTTGAAGGACAAACAGAGGGTTTATATGGGCGATTTCTTTGTCCGGAAAATTAGCTTCGTGTAAAAAGTAGTAGATACATAGACTTATGTCATCCACCAATGATATATGCAAACACTTTCTAGAATTTTCTGGAAGTTTGTGGCATACGCACTATATCTGTATTGTGAAGAAAACGTTTTATCGCTGCTCTAGAGCAAAATATGTCCATTTTTTCGAATCACGTACAAAATACTAAGATTAACTACCATGTCCAATATTCAATCATCAACTATTTTACTATTTGACCAATACATATAAGATCTTTCACTGGCCCTTTCCTTCTTCTTTCACTGCCCAGGGTCTATGTAGATTTTTGTATATTTCTATGCCAGACAGGAAAACTTGATGGTGCATTAGTTACAGTAAATCGGATTCAAGTTTTTTTGTGGAATAAGACTTGTCATTGCTGCTATCAGAAAGACACTCTTAACGCGAAAAAACACGTCTTTATTTTTATTTGAAAATGTGAATAATACATTGTCAAACTTTTATCAGGTCATTATAAAACCGTATTTTTCGACAATGTCAATTATGCTATGGTGGAATAATGGCCAAGTAATACTCCAAATCATGGTCATTGTCATCATTGTTGGAATAAATAGTCTTTTTTGAGCCCTTAATGTGGTAATGAATGCTAAAAATATGTTAGCGAATCATTTTCGAAAACCAAGAAATCGAGTAAAACTGATATCGCTTGTGGCCGCTGTACCCAAATTGGCACAGCAAAGTTGCGGACACAATAAAAGCTTACATAAAAACTATTTCTCATTGAAAAATGTTTTAAATCATTGGTAATTTATTGTATTCAAATAATATACGGAAAAATAAGATTTATTGTATAAAACTATTTAATTATTTTTTTAAATCTCTATGTACCTCCCAGCATGATCTGATTTCAAAATTTAACTAATTATTATGAAAACACCAAGGCTTATAAACAAAATTTAGTTTTGTGTATTTATTGACTAGACTTTCAACTACGCAAAACTGTATTCGAATATTAACTGGTGTCAATACTTATCATTTCTACCCTCAATAACTAAGTGTTCCCAAATTGGCACAGCAACCATTAATGGGTTAAGCTGGAAGAAGTTCGTAGCATGGAACTTAACCGGTCTTGTTAGTATGAGGCTTCTGAACTCCGTCAACGTGTCTCTTGTTGCTTTGTCTGTAAGAGATTATTTGAATTTATTAAGAAAACCAACTGTCTAATTTACACTTTCATCTTAAGCTAATAACTACGCATGAACAAAGCTAATTAAAGGTAACAAAAAAATAAAGGGAGGTGACAAAAATGCTTTGTGTAAATCTATAATAATCATTTATTCCTATACATAATTATTATTTTACTCACACACATCACACAAACACACACACATGCGTTCACACATTTACATTATTACCTGTAGGTAATTGTGTTACCAAATTATTTTAATATTTATATTCTTTATTTTTATTTTACTGATAATTATCCATCGCTTTACGCGTAACTGTACTAGTGAACATGTCAATACAGTAAAAAGTGTTACGAGTTTTAGAACAAAATTAGGTTATAAATAAGATGATATCGATATGCAAACATCAATTTTATCGTATTTTTATATCCTAGTGCAAATAAAAATCATATAGGCCCGGAATATCACCCAGACAGATTTTATGGTACTTATGAAAATATTGTTATCGGCTGATTAGAGATCTCAATTCGTTTTGTGATTCCGTTTGAAGAAGTAAGTAGCCTTAGTTAACCATCAACCATATATTTAAAAAGCGAAACAAGATTATAATTCTAGATCAAGTATGTCATCATCATCCTAGCGCCTCTCCCAGTTGCATCCTCGGCCATTGCCTTGGAGCCCAGGGTACGCTGCGACTATGATCCTGAATTGACAAGCCTGGTTATTACAATGGAGCGACTGTCGTCTGACCTCCGTAACCAATAGGGAAACCAGACAATTTGGACCATATATTTAAAAAGCGAAACAAGATTATAATTCTAGATCAAGTATGTATCAGCCTATTAATGTTCCACTTTAGAGCAAAAGCCTCCATCATTTGAAATCATGTTTTCGTTACAAAGATGGGTTTTGACTTATGCTTACCAAATGCGGGTTGTTGATTACAAACCCAGGCTGTTCGGAACAACCGCCACAAATTGTGCCCTACCTAGGAATAGAACCCACGATCTAGATTTTACACCTCGAAACTTCAATTAAGAGAGAACCAATGACATCGACAAAGTTACTAGGGCCATTCAATAAGTAATTAGCCTCGCTGTCAGATGCCGCTATTATTTCAAAAATGTTTTACTATCGTGCAGTAAATACGTTTTGAAGTATACTGAGGAATTTTCAGGCTTCTCCCTTCATTTGTTTTATTTTGACAGCATATGGAAGTGAGCTTGTCGGTCGGTTTATACAAAATTGGAAAGGAACAAAATCGTTCAGTGATTAGATTCTTGTTTTTGGAAGGGAAAATGCGCATGGATATTAAAGAACGCTTGAATGCTGTGAAAGGTGACTCTTCTCCTTCTATGTTGACCGACGAAAATTGGTTTAATGAGTTTGATCGAAGCCGCACGTCGGTTTTTGATGAGCGAAGCCAACCCAAGCTAAAAACGGCTTCTACGGAGGAAAAGGTAAAAAAATCCACGATATCGTGTTGGCAGACCGGCGATTGAAGATTCACAAGATAGCTGAGACTGTGGGCATAGCAAAAAGAACACTGCATCACATTCTCCTCTATGAATTGGGTGTGAGAAAGTTGTTGGCGCGGAGGCTGCCGCGTTTGCTCCCACCTGACAACAAGCGCAACCGTAAGACAACATCGGCAACATGTTTGGCCCTGTTGCAACGCTATCCAGCGAGTTCTTTCAGCTTTTTATAGCCGTCAACAAAGCGTGGGTTCGCTGGTACACACCAAACCCAGGGAACAGTCGAAACAGTGGACTTCTCCCCGCAAGTGTGCTCCAAGGAAGGCGAAGACTGTTAAATCGGCCGGAAAGACAATGGCCGCTGTTTTTTATATTCACGAGGTATGATCTACATCGATCACACCGAGAAGGGTAAAACAACTATGAGGCTTCACTATTCTGACTTACCAGGCCGATTCGACGACAAATTGAAAAAAAAACGGCAGCATTTGGCAAAGCAAAAAGTGCTGCTCCACCACGATAACGCGGCGGCTAACACCTTCGCCGTTGACATGGCCAAATTGGTAAAATTGTGCTACAAATTGTTGCTCCATCCATCGTAATCCCTAATTTTGGCTTCTTGTGACTGCTTCTTGTTCCCAAATTCGAAAAAATCACTCGCCAGAAAAAGATTTGGGTCGAATGATGCGGTCATCGCCGCCCCGGAGACCTATTTTGAAGACCTCGGGAAATCGTATTTTTTGGATGGGTTAAAATGGTTGCAGCATCGCTGTACCAAGTGTATTGATTTGAAAGGAAACAGTGTAGTAAAATTAATTAAAACTTTCTTAAAAAATTGTTTTTTTCATATTTAGGCTAAGTATTTATTGAACGGCCCTCGTATAATAGTATAGATTAGCAAGCTGATGTGGCAGTGGGCTGGTCAAAGAGCAGGACCGACAATCGTTGGAGTAAACGAGTTCTGGAGTGTATACCGCGTTTGAGAAAGTGTTCCAATAAGTGTAGTGTAGGACCACCATCAGGCCAGGTGGAGTGAGGATCTGCGCAAGATGTCTGGCAGGAGCTGGATGCAAGTAGCCGAGGATCAGGCTGAGTGGCGAGCCCGAGGAGAGGCTTTTGCTAGCAGAGGACTGCGATAGTCTGATGATGATGATTATGACTGAAACCACTAGACCATCAAGGCGTTACGTTATGGTACTTTTAACAAGTTGTATTCACTCACCTATCTTTTTATCCACAAATATAAAGTCTATCAAAGCCAATATCCTTTCATACTGCCAGTAGCAACGTTCACAGTGGTAGACAAGACATATCATAATTGCTATACAATTTAGCAACCTCATAAAACATGTTATAGTTGGAAGATACGAATGTGCGTTAATATTCTAAAATGAAAATAGCAATTTATTCATTTGTTTAACCAAAATAATTTGAGCGTTTATGTCATAGCCATCATAACAATTAACAAATTCAAATTACAGCAATTTGTGGAATTGACATGCTTCTACATTTGTATATTATGTTGTAATAAAGGAATTCAGTGCAAAGTATAGTTTTAAATGTTAGTGAACTAATTATGTTTCAAATTTCTGGGTAAAGTATGTTATATTCCTTACATTTAAATAATTGTTAGAATGGAAATTAATGGTTACAATTTTAATTGTACCGTATTAGAAATGTTTTTATTTAAGGCCATTAAAAAATGAAGTCATCAGCATTTAATCCGTAAAATACTCACTATGTAACCTCCAGATATCCAAACGATCAACGTTACTAGGTTTACCATATCAAACAATAGACTCATGTGATTAATCAGCACCTACAAGAAACACATCCAAATCCAATTAATTATAGATGAAATCTTGGATTTATGATTAGTAAATAAGAACATCGTACTTGTGATCAGGTGCCATCTTTGAGGACTGATCGTTTGTGACGCAAACAAATCATAAAAGATAATAATTTGTGCTATTAGAATCTGCATGACTCTGTGTCTAAAATTATAAATAATTGTTAAAAATATGGCATTTGAAAATAGCAACTATTGAGTTTCTTGACGATTCTTCTTGCCAGTAACTGCCTTCCGAATCGGTGGTAGAGTCATCACTCGTATTTATTAATTGTTTGACGATTAATAAGTGTTTCTATTAAGCCTATTTTCATAAAGAATATTTGAGTTTGAGTTTGAAATAATATTACAACTTACCCTCAATCCATATTTTGAATTCAAATAATTCGTCTGTTCAATCAGCAACAAATAACATTTGAACCAAATGATTCCATGGCATCTTTCGTAATCCAGAGTCTTCAAATATGTAATTTTGTTTTTCTTCACTGTGTCATCGTAATATAACCACCTATTATCACCAACTACATCTTCCAGAATACCTGGTAGGTTTTCAGTGGACACGTATAACTCCTGGAGAATAGTGCCCATAGTATGAAGTCTGTATTCAACTTGAATCACATTAGAACAAGTTTCTACTGTTATTAAGACGTTAAGTAAGAAATAGAAATAGTAGATAGAGTACAAACTTGGTCCCAGCCACTCAAAAGAAATAGTCCAAGCGATGTAGTCCAAAATAAATATTAAAATACTGCTTGAAGAGAAGGCAATTGTAATAATAAAGACATGAGCCTTTATTTCCCTTAATAATGACATGTTTAGAACATTGTCAATAGCCGAATATAAGTTGAAATATTTCACAGAACTTTTACATCCGAATTTGTAAATAAAATACAAATCGATCAAGTATTGTAAAAACGATACTAAATAAGACATATGCATTGAAATTGTAGTTTTAATGTATTTGGTTGAATTAAAGTTTTTTATGTATTGAATTTTCAATATAAGGAACGCTATATTGATACACGAAAATATTGTTATCAACAAAACGTTTTTGGTGAACGACCATGTTGGTTTTAGTTTATTTTGTTTTTTAGTAACTGCTGTTAAAGCGAATACATTGAGTATTTTGTTAATTATTGCCATTGTATCAAAAGCATCTTCTGGTGTATTTTTGACAGATTTTATATTATCCAGATTTAATATCCCTTCCATGTTGAATATCTGTGATCAAATGTCTACTCGTTTATTTTATGTAAGCTATATTATCGTTTTATAACAATAAAGTTGTTGCATGAATGTGTTATCTGATCATAAAATCAGATAACCAGAGCTTGAAACTCTATTTGTTAAGTCCATGGTGTTTTATTTTTTATATTTATTAGGGAAATAAAACATTTACAAAATATTATAATCATTGAAACATTTCTTAACTCCTCTCGGTAATTTTAAAATCATCTAGATTAATAATAAGCTTAACTAGATTAATAGAAAGTTATGATAATTTATCTTACTATATTTCGTACATGCGGTTAAAAATAAGTAGGATTTTTTTCTTTGGTTAACCTTTGTACTGTATCTGCAACGTAAGCAGAGGTTGTTAAAAATGAGCGAATACTCATCCACCTAAGATAACAAAGATTTGAGCGTAAGCATTGTAATCACTCACATACATAAACAAAGTCGCTTCCTCCTGCCTGTCGATATGTATGCCTTAATCTATAAAATCTATTTTGATAAGTTTTTTTATCAGATAAGGTTTTTTTATCGATAGTCTATCTATCGATAGAGGGCTATCTATTTATATTTAAGAGGAAGGTATATCTGTATAATACATAATACATGCATAATATAGTGAGAGAAACACGGATAATTTTAGTTGCACCCGTGCGAAGCCGGGGGAGTCACAAGTGAGCAACATAATTTGTAGCTCCACCCCCTATAATGTGGTGTTTAGCTATTCAATTTGAGTGCCATTATAGGCATAACACATTCGTGACTTGATATGAAATAGTAATTGACCTTCCAGAAACGAATTTACCTAATGGCACGAAATATGTTTTATGGCGCACGTGGTGAAATATACATTTTTTAACTTCATTTTATATTTTGCCGTTTATCACTTCTGCGTTGTAGTCGTTAATTTTGATAGTCATTTTAAAATATAAAGTACTTCTAGCTCGCCCTGGCTTCGCACGGGTACAAAACATGACATTTACACTACAAACTTATTTTTTTTAATACTTAATATTATAGCCTATAATACTCGGGGCTAATGAAGCTTTCGAACTGTGAAAGAATTTTTGAAATCGGTCCAGTTGTTTTTGAGCCTATTCATTAAAACCAAACAATTTTTTCCTCTTTATAATATTAGTTTAAATAAGGCTTTAATAAAAGCACAGAAGCTGAGTACTATATAAGTGCACCAGGTGGGCTAGCCAAGATGCCATTCCGCGAGCGCTAGCTATCGCTATTATATTATCTCCATCCCGCACATGAAGTATTTGTGCGACCAAGATGGAGATATAAGTCACGACAAAAGCGATAGCACGCGCTTGCCAAAGTGGCATCTTGGCTAGCCAGCCTGAGGGCGCTTTCTTCTCAGATTCGAATAAATTTAGAAATTAGAATAATAATACAATAAATATTATTACTTAATATCATTATTGCAGATTCTGTAGTAGTATCACTGAGAGTGTGACGACCACGGAAAACGAATTGTCCAGGGTTTTATAGTCGAGCTTGTAGAAGTTCTTGGCCGTGAAGACGACCGGTCTGGTGACCACCATGTTCCTTGTTTCAATCAGGGCTTCTCTTATTGGCGCGGCTGAAAGAAAATGGAATTTGTTTTATTTTTGAAGTTTCGACACATCAACTACCCCACCAGGGTTGCCTGCCCTTTTGTTTCCTAACTGAGCTCTAAAAACCTTACTCACCGGCAGAAACATAGCAATCAGTTACGAATTACTTCTGCACTGTGATATTCTGTAAGTTGAAGGTACTTCCCCAGACGGGCAGCTGATTTGAGTGGGAGGTCCACAAAGCTCTGCCCTTCTTACACACCCCCCTTGCTTTCGGGATTAAGAGTGCCAATGTTTTTAAGAATATTCGATAAAATACTACTAAGTTAATAGACCGGAAATTAAAACTAGGTAATCAATGATAAAATGATAAGCATGATGTTTTCCACAGCTGGATCTAGGCCACACCCAGTTGGCCAGTTATGGAAGTTGTCACAACCCTTGGCAGGCGGATTGGTGACCGTTGTTATCCGTTTCGGTTTATTACGAAACTCACCCAAAATCAGAGATGTTATTTGAACCAGTTGAACTTCGTATCACTGTCAGTGAATTAACGTTTGACTGGTAGGATAGTTTGTGGGAGAAAATTAATAAAATAATTTCCATTATCCTTATTGTTTTAACCTTTTAATTCTAATTCAACCGTTCTCGAGTTTTAAAAAGACTAACGAACAGCAATTCATTTTAATAAAATAGATTGTTTTAGGAACTTAATATTTGACTATTTGAACTGATTAAAATAAGATAAATAAAATAAGTACTTACTGATATTTTTGTCGACTAGTATATGATCAATAAGGCTTAAGATCCTCGCTACTTGGCTGTAGGTTCTTTCGCAGTGGTAAATCAAGCCGACTAGTATCATTGCGCAGTTGAACATACGAAGTAAGCTTGTAAGTGCTGGTATATACGAACGATTGGATAAAACCTGCAATATTATAAATGTCAAGGATTATACAAAGATTATTACTTTCATTTACTATCAAAATTGTCTAATATTTTTAAACATGTTTAGCTGATAAGGTATACTCGAATGTATAACAATGTGCCTGGGTATAAAATAAATAAAGTGTGGATATGTCGCCACCTTCAAACAATTTTCATAGATTAAGTTAATGGAGACTGAAACCGTTACATACAATCTCTGAATGTAAAAAGATAAAATAAGGGTCAATTGATAGACTAAAACTTATCTGACCATTACTGGAAATTTCGTGAGTTTTGACATTCTGAGAGCAAAGATATTGTGGATTTAGACGAGTAAATAATTTCTCAGGACATTTTAAAAGTATTTTTAATGATAAATATTTTTTGTCAACTTCAGTAAATAAAAATGCTCGGGGGTATGAATTAGCTACACGTATGATATAATAAATTATACAGTTAAATTCATCATGTGTGTAGTGGAGTGCAGAGTAATAGCCCGATTCAATGCTCCCATTACGATAAAACTGAAATACTGGTAAAGCCGCGAAAAAAAACAAGTTGACAATAAAATATGAAGTTAAGTTTAAGTAACTTACTATAATTCCATTGGCGATTCTTATCGCTAAGTTTAAGGTGTTGACCATGCAGATAAGGAGATAAGAATTGTACATGAGTATCTGGAATATAAAGGGTTCACATTAAGGTACATATTAACTTCATTATAATACCAGTATTTTAAGCAAGTGGTTAAGTAAGATAACATAATATAATTATAGTTAACAGAACAATGGTCCAATCATAACATTGATAACTGGCAGTCGAATTTTTGTAATTCGCTGATTTTTTTTTTGTGTTTTACATTAGATTTTTTTTTTAATTACTAAAGAAGAATAACATTACATGTTTGTTCATGATTGCCACATTTATAATTTTTTGTCTTTATTATCTATGGAGATAGCAAACAAATTAATAAAAAAACTTACCTTAAATCCAAAAACTTTGTTGATAAAATCATTCTGCTCAAGCAAAAGCAAGTAACACTTCTTCATCCAAATAATGTCGTAACTATTTAATTTAGTAATGTTTGACTTTATTTCCTCCTTAAATTTTATCTTCTTCACACAGTAAAACCAATTTTTCTCACCGATGACATTTTCCAACACTCCAAAGGAATTATTAGAAGTGTTGTAGAAATGTTGAAGGATATCTCCCATTGTCAGTAATCGATAATCGATTTGCATTATATTCGCAATAACTTCTATTGTCACAAGTGTATGTATGAAGAAGAAAAAGTATTCGATACTGTATAAAGTTGGTAAATGCCATCCAAAACTAAAAAACCAGACAACGAAGTCTAATGTTGAAATCAGTAAGACTACGAACAGTGTGAAGTATGTAATCTGAGCCACTTTGGACTTAACAATACTCATGTAAGTCATCCCAAGGATCTTATCGATTTGGTCGTATATTTTAAAATATTTTAACGTGACCTCCCCTCCATACTTCACGGTATAGAATATTCCGAATACGTACTGAATAAACTGTACCAAATAAGTCAGTTGGATTGAATCCGTGAATTTAATGTTTTGTTTGACATTCGGTACATAAAACGAATTGTAATTGATCACTTTCAGAACGGTCACTATTATGGTAGTAGTCACAATTGTAGTTATAATTAGAATTCTTTTCGTAATTGAGAATGACACTTGTAGTCTGTTGTTTTTCTTGTCAATACATATCAAGGAAAACAACCTTGAGATATTATACAGAGGAGATAGAGTATCGTATGCGTTTTCGGTAAGCATTTTCATTATAAACAAAACTTGTACGCGTAACTTCACTGTCACTTCTTAATTGGCGAACTATTGTGACATGAGTGTGTTTTACATTCAGTTGAAAGCTTTCATTGTAATCATGATATGTGATGGAAAAAATTGGTGTACAGCATGTTCTCATATTTAAATTGTTTTTTTTTAAGGATCTTTAGTTGTTAGAAACATTTTTCTTTCATTCGTACATATATTGACAATAGCAGTGCAAATTGAAACAACAAAAAAATCTCTTGAAAAATACAACAGAAATTAACTCCCCTTAATTTCTGTTGTATTTTTCAAGTGATTTTTTGAAGAGGAACTTCCAAAAATTAAGTAAAAATAAATCTAACTTAAAAGAATATTCGAAGATTAATTGCATTGGTAGCTATTTATTTATTTCATTATTAGCTTCAGCTACGATACAATTATTCAAGTTCCCTCAGGGGTTGCCCCAGTCGATATCAACGAAGAATCATCATCATCTTCCTAGTGCCTTTTTCGGTTTCATCCTCGGCCGTTGCCTTGGAGTCCTGAGCTACGACTACGACTATGATTCATAATTGACCAGGCTGGTGGTGTGGCCAAGATGCCATTTTGCCATAGCTCGAGCTATCGCTTTCGTCGCGACTTATATCTACATCCCGCTCACACAAATACTTCGTGTGCGGAATGGACATATAAAATTCGCGACGATAGCGCATCTTGGCCAGCCGACCACCTAGTAATTACAACGGAGCGACTGCCGCCTGACCTCCGCAACCCTTGCACGGAGAACCATTCTTACTTAAAAAATTATGAAAAAACCTCACCCTGCATACAGTGTCAGCAATTAATCAAATGTTTGTTCATTAGCTGATGAACAGTTTACTGACGCGTTGAAACGACAGGGCAACTAAATTAATTAGCGCCTTAATAATAGCCTTTTACATTGACAAGCGATGGTGATCGCTTGATAACGCAGGCGGGAAATAAAACAAATGTTTACTATGTTTTTTATTATTACTCTATTTCGATGTAGGAAGTAATTACGTAGTGGGTAGTATTTATGGACATTTGCACTTACCTTAATATTGGCTATTATTTTTTGATAGTGTTATCAATATATACTAATGTAATGTTATCTATACTAATGTAATAAAGCTGAAGAGTACGTTTGTTTGAACGCGCTTATCTCGGAAAGTAATGGTCCGATAAGAACAATTATTTTTGTGTTGTATAGTCCATTTGACGAGAAAGGCTTAAGACTGTAGTATATACCTATGTGTGCGGAAACCGAAAACAACACGGACGAGTGTCCGCTAGTTAATTTATGTAGTAGTAAGTGATCAATCACAATAAAATTTGAATTCCTAGACTGCACAAGATGGCTGCTTGGATCTTAGTGGCCAAGAGTCGGTCGATGTGGCGAGTGCTTTAAAGTCCTATGGCCAGCTGTGGGCTGAAGCAGGCTACTGGCCACAGGTATAATAAACAAATTAAATAGAGGTAGAGCTGAAATAAACTTACACTCTAATAACCGCTCGTCTGGGGAAGTACCTCCGCCTTACAGAAGCCTTTGTCACAGTTGTGCTATGATTCTGCTGGTGAGTAAGGTCGCCAGAGCTCAGATGGGGAAGGTATGTGATTTTAAAGACAGGCAACACGAAGACCACAGTGCAACTTCATCTGTTTAGTTAAGTTTCTGCTGGTGAGTAAGGTTGCCAGAACTCAGTTGGGGAGGGTAAGGGATTTTAAAGGCAGGCAACACACCTGCGACCCTTTTGCGGTTGTTGATGTCCATGGGCAGCAGTGATCACTTACCATCAGGTGACCCGCTTGTTCGTTTGCCTCCGTATCATAAAAAAATACAAATTTCAACACTCAAAAGGCCAGTGCTCAGCACATGCCATGTGACGTTGCCCATCCCATGGCACTGGTATTCTGCAGAGGCCTGGTGGAATCATTGTAGTGATACCAATGATTCGCCTTTGCCCTGCAGTGACACATTAATTTACATGTAATGCAGAGCTCAATTACACTCAAAATCCAATGTGAACAGGTCAATATCACAAATTAACTTTATTTTTTTCATTCTGTAACTTCATTATGGAAAATGAGCGTGTAATCAGTTCAATGTATTAATAAAATGATTTTCTGGAAACGTTAAATTTTGTTGTTATGTTTTGACAATATTAAATAAAATAAATATATTATTATTATTATTTTCAGTTCTAATAGGGATAGTTAGAACTAAAAATACTATGGGGATAGTTAGAACTGAAAATAGTTTTTTTTTCTATAGGATTGGATAGGTATTTAAAAATGATATTAAGGTTTATAGACTTTTTAGGGTTCCGTAGCCAAATGGCAAAAAACGGAACCCTTATAGTTTCGTCATGTCTGTCTGTCTGTCTGTCCTGGCTCGTTCTCCGCCGTTTCTGAACCGATTGCCACGAAAATTGGTGGAGAGATGTATAGTGATAATTCAAGAATTGGTTTTTAAAATAATCGAAAAATAATTATTTTTACCCCCCCTCCCATACAACGAAAAGTAAATTCGAAAAAAAAACTTCGACTTACCCCATCGTGTGGGGTATCGTTAAAAAGGTATTTTTAAATACAATAAAACTTGCCTTGAAACCATGTCGATCAAACACCCCAGTCTCGAGATATATTAATACAAAGTTAAAATTAGAGCGTCCCCCCCCCCCCTTAACTTTGGAAATACTATTACAATAATTTTGAAAAAAATGTCGTGTATACCTCCAAGTAAGTACTTTCAACGAAAACTATAGCGAACTCTGTATCATACATAGTTATTTTTATACAACTTGACCAACTTATGACGTGCAGTTGCCCTTACTAAATGGTGTCTTAAGCGGTCGGGCCATCTTTTAGCTACGGAACCCTTTCATGGGCGTGTCCGACACGCTCTTGGCCGGTTTTTTTTTATAATGAACATTCAGACAGACAGACAAAAATTTGCTGATTGCATTTTTGAGCCTATTCATTACAACCAAGCAAAGTTTTCCTCTTTATAATATTATTAATAGAAGGTTTTTATTAAAAGCACAGAAGCTGAATACTAAGTAAACCAAGGCGCTTTATCGTCAGACTGGAATAAATTTAGAAAATCATGAAATGTAATACAATAAATATTATTTATTACTTTATATCATCATTGCAGATTCTGTAGTAGTATCACTGAGAGTGTGACGACCACGGAAATCGAATTGTCCAGGGTTGTATAGTCAAGTTTGTAGAAGTTCTTGGCCGTGAAGACGACCGGTCTGGTGACCACCATGTTCCTTGTTTCAATCAGGGCTTCTCTTATTGGCGCGGCTGTAACAAATTGTGATTGTTTTATTTTTAATTTTCGACTCATAAACTCCCCCACTTCAAAAGGGCTATTCTAGGCCGGGACATGATTATGTCCCAAAATCGGAGATGTTATTTTAGATTAGAATTTGAAATGTTACATCGCATATATTTTTATGAGCTACTAGCTGACCCGGTGAGCTTCGTATCACTGTCAGTGTCATAACGTTTGACTGGTAGGATAGTTTCTGGGATAAAACAAATAAAATAATTAACATCATCCTTATTGTTTTAACCTGACTACTGAAGGACTTAGGATTACCAAGCTCAAACATTAGCTCCTTACTGGAAAGAGCAACTAAAGCCGCTTTACTCGGCTCGTACCAAATATGGTTGGGAAGGGAGAGGAATGTCATCGGTGAAGGTGATCGTTAGTATACCCCTTAAACCTACACGCTGGGTCGCAAGTCCCAGGCGCCGACTGACATTCCTCTCTGTTCCACGCGATGGACCCGGCACCCGCACGGAGAATCCATGGATAGCTAAGGAGTTGGTCTCATTAACTAACACAAATACCAAAATGCGCCAAATATAGAAATCCATTCAACCGTTCTCGAGTTTTAGGCAGACTTTCGGTCAGCAATTTATTTTAATGAAAAAGATTGATTCAGGTACTAAATATTTGTCTAATTGAACTGATTAAAATATTACTTACTGATATCTTTGTCGACTAGTATATGATCAATAAGGCTTAAGATCCTTGCTACTTGGCTGTAGGTTCTTTCGCAGTGGTAAATCAAGCCGACTAGTATTGCTGCGCAGTTGAACATACGAAGTAAGCTTGTAAGTGCTGGTATATACGAAAGATTCGATAAGACCTGCAAATAAAAACAAATATACAAAGAAAAATTCATCAGACCTTAGGAAGTTCAGGCGGGAATCGAACGTTTATAACTATAAAAATGTAGATAAAGGGATAATAAACATAGCACGTATAAAATAATGAATATACCATAAAATAAAATATGCTTAGAACTACCTAGGTAATTATGTAACATGGAAAAATGCAGTGATAAATATGAAAAAAAAGTTGTAAAAAGTTGTTTCACAAATAACTTATTTCAAAATAGAAGAACTTACGGGATATATTTTTATGGTAAAATAAAGAATCGTCATGTTGCCGCAACAAAGCAATTTTTGTAGATTAAATTGAAGTTAAGAGTAAATTATAACTCAGAGCAATTTAAAAGTATGTTTTACAGACAAATTATTTTTGTCCTCTTCAGTAAAATGCTAGGGGGATAAATCAACTTTACTGATGATAATTAATTACTCAGTTCAATATTAATATGAAAAATGTAAAAGTTTGTTTGTTTAGATGTTTATCCGCAAACTACGCTAAAACTACCAAACGGATTTTAATGAAATATTTAATATAAAAGCAGAGTATGGACTGACTTGGGAGATAAGAAACTTTTTATCCCGAATAAATGCTCACGGGACAAAACGGGAATCTTGATAATATGGGTAAATATGTTGTAAAGCTTAAGTTACTTACTATAATTCCATTGGCGATTCTTATCGCTAAGTTTAAGGTGTTGACCATGCAGATAAGGAGATAACAATTGTACATGAGTATCTGTAATATAAAGTATTCACATTAAAGTACAGGCCCTCTATTATATACCAGTATTTTAAAGCAAGTGGTTAAGTACGATCACAAAATGTATAGTTAACAGAACAAATGGTCCAATCATTAAATAGATTAAAATCAATTGCTTTCAATTTTTTGATACTGGCACGACAAGAAATTTTAGGAGTACGAGTGATGTTTATTGTGTTGTCCATTAAAAATATTATATTAATAAAAAATAACAAACATGTTTGTTCATGTTTTCCATATTTGTATTTTTTAGGGTTCCGTAGCCAAAATGGCAAAAAACAGAACCCTTATAGATTCGTCATGTCTGTCTGTCTGTCTGTCCGCCAGTCTGTCACAGCCACTTTTTTCCGAAACTATAAGTACTATACTGTTGAAACTTAGTGAGTGGATGTATTCTGTAAACCGCAACAAGGTTTTCACACATAAATAGAAAAAAAAAAAAAAGTGGGGCGTCCCCATAGTCAGAACTGAAACTCGAAATATTTTTTTTCATAGAACATATATCTATGGATAGGTCTTTAAAAATTACATTAAGGTTTCAAATATCACTTTTTTCTAAAGTGAATACTTTGCGTGACAGACCCTTCCAAAGTGGAAAAAAGTGTGCCCCCCCCCCTCTAACTTCTAAAATAAGAGGATGATAAAACTGATATAATTATATGATGTACATTACCATGAAAACTACTAACGAAAATTGGTTCGAACGAAATCTATTCAGTAGTTTTTTTAATACGTCAAAAATAGAATTTGTACGGAACCCTCAGTGTGGGAGTCCGACTCGCACTTGGCCAATTTTTTTTGGTTTTATTGTCTATACTTACCTTAAATCCAAAAACTTTGTTGATAAAATCATTCTGCTCAAGCAAAAGCAAGTAACACTTCTTCATCCAAATAATTTCGTAACTATTTAATTTAGTAATGTTTGACTTTATTTCCTCTTTAAATTTTATTTTCTTCACACAGTAAAACCAATTTTTCTCACCGATGACATTTTCCAACACTCCAAAAGAATTATTAGAAGTGTTGTAGAACTGTTGAAGGATATCTCCCATTGTCAGTAATCGATAATCGATTTGCATTATATTCGCAATAACTTCAATTGTCACAAGTGTATTTATGAAGAATAAAAAGTATTCGATACTGTATAAAGTTGGTAAGTGCCATCCATAACAAAAAAACCAGGCAAAGAAGTCCAATGTTGAAATCAGTACGACTATAAACAGTGTGAAGTATGTAATCCGAGCCACTTTGGACTTAACAATACGCATGTAAGTCATCCCAAGAATCTTGTCGATTTGGTCGTATATTTTAAAATATTTTAACGTGACCTCCCCTCCATACTTCACCGTTAAGAATATTCCGAATACGTACTGCAGAAACTCTACGAGATAAGTCAGTTGGATCGAATCTGTGAATTTAATGTTGTTTTTAACATTCGGTACATAAAACATGTCGTAATTAATCACTTTCAGAGTGGTCACTATTATGGTGGTAGTAACAACTGTTGTTATAATTAGAATTCTTTTCGTGATTGAGAATGACACTTGTAGTCTGTTGTTTTTCTTGTCAATACATATCAAGGAAAACAACCTTGAGATATTATAAAGAGGAGATAGAGTATCGTATGCGTTTTCGGTAAGCATTTTCATTTTAAACAAAACTTGTACGCGTAACTTCACCGTCACTTCTTAATTGGCGAACTATTGTGACATGAGTGTTTTTACATTCGGTTGAATTGAAAGCTATTATTTCAATTATGATATTGTATGGGGGACAAAATTTAATGTACAGTATGTCCTCATTTCTAAATTGTTTGTTTTATAAGGGCCACACATTCTATTTCTTATTTTTACTATTATTAAACTTTAAATAATATTAGTTAAAAACCAACTGAAAAAAAAATGTTTCCTTAATTAATTGCATTTGTAGCTATTTATTTATTTTATGCCTTAGCTTTAGCTACGATCCAATTTATCAAGTTCTCTCATTGGTTGACCCACTCGATATCAACGAATCATCATCTTCCTAGCGCCTTTTTCGGTTACATCCTCGGCCGTTGCCTCAGAGTCCTGTGCTACTACTATGATTCAAAATTGGCCAGCCTGGTGGTGTAGCCAAGATGCCATTACGCGAGCGCGAGCTATCGCTAATATCGCGAATTATATCTCCATCCCGCAGACGAAGTATTTGTGTGAGCGGGATGGAGATATTAGTCGCGATTAAAGCGATAGCTCGCGCTCGCGAAAGTGGCATCTTGGCTTGACCACCTGGTTACTAAAACGGAGCGACTGTCGCCTGACCTCCGTTACCTTTACAAGGAGAACCATATTTGGATCCTTAGCCTTATTTCTTACTTAAAAATTATGAAAAAAACCTCACCCTGCATACAGTGTCAGCAATTAATCAAATGTTTGTTCATTAGCTGATGAACAGTTTACTGACGCGTTGAAACGACAGGGCAACTAAATTAATTAGCGCCTTAATAATAGCCTTTTACATTGACAGGCGATGGTGATCGCTTGATAACGCGGGCGAGATATAAATTACCGTTTCTTATGTTTTTGTTATAACTCTATTTCGATGTAGGAAGTAAAAAGTGGGTAGTATTTTAAGGACGTTTGCAATTTCCTAATTTAAACCATTTATTTTTTGACTAGCGGCCGCCAGCGACTCCGTCCGCGTGGGTTTCGGTTTTCGCACACAGTGTTACTACGAGGACTCGTTCAGTGTTTCGTCCCACTTTGCGTTCGACCCAATGGGACGAAACATTGAATTCAAAAATGTATTATTTTTCGTTCTGGATTCGTCCCATTTTTTTTTTTTACTCATTTCTAACAAAGTATTTGCAAAGTAATATCAGCACAAAAGTCAATTTTTTTTTAAATAAATAAAATTAAACTACGAGTATATGTAGATAGCTTAATGATTGAAATGATTAGAGGGTATTTGCTTTTAAAGGCAACGCATCTGCGACACTTGTGCGGTTGTTGATGTATGGACATGGGCGATCATCACTTACTATCAGGTGACCCTCTTGTTTGTTTGCCCACCTATAAAATAAAATAAAAGTTTATGTAAAACGGTCACGAAATTGGTATTCTGCACAGGCCTGGTGGTATCATGGTAGTGATACCAATGATTCACCTTTGCCCTGCAGTGACACATTAATAATAATAATAATAATACCCTCCGGCCGTATTCGGCCATGGCGGCCGATCTTACGATCAGCCAGGTACGCAGGATATATTATAGTGCACAAGTGTGTGCGCAAGCACAGGTGCACTCTCTATTCCCTCACTCTCATAATTCGGTGGGACAGCAATTTGACACGACCGTAGAGAGATCAGGCGCAGGAACAACGGCTTAACGTGCCTTCCGAAGCACGGAGGAGCTCGAGATGAAATTTTTCGGTCACCCATCCGATGACTGGCATCTGCGAACGTTGCTTAACTTTAGCAACCGCAGGCCGAGTGCGCTAACCACTGCGCCATCGAGCTCCTCACACATTAATTGGCATGTAATGCAGAGCTCAATTACACTCAACATTCAATGTGAACAGGTCAATATCACAAATTAATTTTATTTGTTTCATTCTGTAACTTCATTATGGGAAATGAGCGTGTTATCAGTTCAATGCATTAATGAAACGATTTTCTGGAAACATTAAATTTTGCTGTTATGTATTGACAATATTAAATGTTAATGTAGCTGTGTGATTGTCTGTGTTCTTATTTTCTACAATCTCATTTTGTAAAATTACCTATTAGTAGTAGTAGTATTATGAAAGTAGGTGTTATGAAAGATTCCATAATAATAATAGTTTTAGTTTTGTTTCGCAGAAGAACGCTTAGTTAGACGTGCCGAAGGGTTCAGGTGAGCATAACATGCAGCCGTATGTGGGGCTCAGAATTTTATGTCCCACTACCCACTAAACTCCTGCAGTTTTCTTCCTACCCAAGCAAAGAAAGACCCGCTTTCTTAGGCGATTGAGCGATTCACTCCACCTGGACTGAGTCTTCGTCAATATAAACAATAGAACATACTTAAATATGCCACTCTATAGAGCTCTGCAGTAAAACGTCTCGATCTCCATTATTCAAGTACATTGAGGCATCCCCACAAAAACCAAGGTCCGAATTATGTAGGCGGAGTTACTGTTTTTGCCCTCCATCGTTTGGGGGATTGCTTGCGATATAAAGCGTAATGTGTGGCCTGTAAGTAAATGAGTTGTTTTTGTATAATTTGTTCATTGTGATCACTATCACGTAGAGCTGAAAAAGTATGACCATTTTCCAAGCGAATCCATTTGCACGAATGTTTCTTTCTGTCTCCGTATGTTTGTGTCTTTATTAGGTTTCTGAGACTAGTTGGAATGATGATCTGCGCAATATAGCTGGTAGGAACTGGATGCGAATCGCCTAGGATCGGGCTGAGTGGAGAGCTCTAGTAGAAGCATATGTCAAGCAGTGGACTGTGATAGGCTGATGGTGATGATGGATTAGGATTCTAAAAATATTGTTGTTAAGCCAAAAAGAAGTCATACGAAGTAATTTGCATTTATTTACCGGTCTTATGTGTGTATTAGAGCTACTATTTAACTGCAATTGGTTATCGTTGCCGGGTGACCGTACATTTTCCGTCTTTTCTTCTAAGCAGTCCTTTTGCTTTTGAAAATTTCAATGCCTGCTTTGCTTGAGGCTTGGCTGGGGCACAGCCGTGCCCACAGATTTCGTTGGAATAAGCATGATAGCTTGCAGCCCATCCACTTAACCACAAGTGCATCTAAATTACATATACATAGTCACAATAGATTATAAATTCAATAAAAATGTGTAGATATAGAAATAAAAAAGGAAAAAAGAATTCCACAGAGCCTCGTCATTTCCACCCAGCGGAAAACTCTCAATTGTAAACGCTATGTTGCCGGAACAAACACGACTCGCGTCAGATGTAACATCTCGGTTTGATTTCGTAGCTCGTCTTGATGTATAAATCAGGACGCGCGTACGTATACATATATGTATATGTACCATGTCTTGCGACAAACACGCAAGTCAACCGTAAATACCAGAAAATTTTCTTCGTCTTTCGTGTTAGGGTGACAAAAAGTTGAACTTGTGCGGTACATGTCCTTAAGTAAATGAATGAGATTATTCACGAAAATCTTCCGATATTCTATTGGCTGAATTCTTGATAAACAACTTCGATCCTAAAGATGCCATTACTTCACAAAGGACCGCGTAATGCACGGAATAACATTTTCAATTTTTTTAACGTCTTGACTCCACTAGACTCTTGCAGCAATCAATTATTATTATTTGTAGTAAAAGATTCCGCGATTCCGCCCACGTGGATTTTGGGTTCCGCAAATAATAATATTTGTTTAATTAGAACCAGCACTTCCTGAGATTAGCGCGTTCAAACAATTAAACAAAAAAAAATTATTATATTAGCAAAATCATGGCATTACAGGGCATCTGTTTCCATCTCTGAATAAGAAAAGTTATTCCAAAATCTCGTCATGTTCGTAACACATGGAGCTCCTAGTGAAAAGCAAGTTCCCATTCTGTCTTCCGGGCCGGTGTATTAGACTGTTGACTCAGTTAATTGCTTATACGACTTCTTTCGAGTGATTTCGAGGGTTGCGATTGATATCACGACTATTCTTAGGATCTCATTTGTTTGGCATCGACATGTATTGAGGAAGGAGTGGAGGTGATTCCTATTGTTAGAATATTTCTTAGATTATATTATTTCCGGATAGCGTATGTCTAGTTTATTGTTACAAGAAATATCATTAAAATTATATACACTGGTAATTGTATTCTCATCGGTTTAGTTTTTACCATCGTTTAAAATATATATACCAATCCGTAAGTATCACTAATATTATTTAACGGGACTAAACGCGATATTAATTATGTAGTATATGTATTACATATAATGCAACGCGAAAGTCTAAAATCTTATAATCCGTAAGTACATTAAATAAATAAATCCGGGAATCCATTCCTGTTTCCAACGGAATGTGGGACACGGGACGTCGCTCGTGTTGCTATCGTGAATGTTTCAGTATTTTTATCATTGTTTTTACACTGTGTTTATTTTATTTATATCCTCACTTCTCTGTTGAGGTTTTGGTAAAGAGTGTTGTGTGTATTTTCACAGCGTTTTGTATATATGAGATACAACAAGTTTTCGTCTGAGTGGTTTAAGTAACTAGGCATTTGTAGCTATTGTGAGTTGATCGAGAAAAAATAGTTTTTGAGTTTCCTAAAACTCTTTCTATTTTTCACGTGACATAAGGTGCTTTCTTGTTTTACTCATCAAATAAAACTACTTTTAAACGGATAGAGTCACTGTTTATTTTAAAACTACATTTTTACAGAAGAACCTGATGTTTCGGCTGTTTTTCAGCAGCCGTAATCACGGTATGACCCTTCCGTGATCATGGCTTCTTTAAGTAGTTTTTTTCATGTGGCAAGCTGGTGAAGTTTTGCGTGAAGTAGTGTCACAAAGCCAGAAAACATGAGTCTCAATCAACATTTATAAATTCCAGTACCATGTCTATCTGGCTTCGAAAACTTGTATGCTCGGTTGAAACCAAACATTTTCGGCTTTGAAACAAGTATTGCTAAGCCAATGCTTTTAATAAAACTTCTTTACCTCACAATACACTTATCTCCCTTTTTATCAGAACCATAAATATCCTCAGGCAACCTACATCCTTTATGTATACCGTCGAAAGCAAACAAATACAAATGAAAAGAATTAAACATTTCCCTTTTCCATTCCACCCAGCCATAAGTGTTTTCGCGTTGCCCTACATATTCCGAATTTCGATAAACTATCTCTGAAAGGAGGATTCTCGGAAAATCCGAAATAAATAAAATATAAAAACTCAGTCAAACAACAAAGCCAAACACTTAACTTTATGGCCGAAGAGAAAACATCTATCATATCGAATGACCCCCGTGATATCCGGGAACAAAAAAAGGAGGATATAAGAAGGAATTACATCAATCCAATTTAAGAAACGACTCGTATTACGCACATTCCAGAATCCAGAAATTATTGTGAGCGCAAGGGACGAGCGTGGGCCAGCGGTGGATTTGATTAAGTTACGACAGATAAGATGAAAGATCCCGTCGTAGGGCTTAGTATGGTGGGGGGGATTAGTAGTGGGATATAGGATTGCTCCCCCGTAAACTAAAAGGTTTTGTGCCTTGTAGTATCAGCCTGGAATACGACGCCATTGCTATATGCGGATGTCTTAAGAAGCCCCATTCCGCGTGGTTGGCTAGTAAGGTTAAGCTGTGTAAGAGCCGATCACCCCGTCTGGCTAGGATGGTGATGATGGACTCAACTCCCACCTGGTGACTTTACCAGGCCTCCAAGATGTCTAGCAGAGAACTGCTAAGGCTTATGATGATGTATTAGTAAATCAGCTGTACACTACCATTGCCTACTGTTATTATTGACGGGCCCGTTGGTCTAGTATTCAGAGACCCTGGCTACATAACCGAGGGTCACGGATTCCAATGGCGTTAGGGAAAACGTTTGTTTGATGAAAATCAGCATTTCTACTCGAGTCATGGATGATTATAAAATAATTTAATTATGTCTATCCGTTCCCTTACCGAGCTTAGTTTGGGGTAAGGCAATTGGTGTGTTAGTACGATGAAGTTATTTATTAATTTATTTGCTAATTGTAGCGTTCTGAGTGGGGCCAACCTTTCAGTGTGATTCTTCGATAAAAATCCCTGCAATAAGTGCCAGAGGCATACATAAAATTCTCTAACCTAGACTAAAGGCCAGTCCAAAACTCATGTTCGCCGACTCCGACTATGGTATTTTTTTGATTTAGCTATGAATGAGTCCATTTATTATGATAGGTTTGTTTCCCTTGGACCACCCGACAAACCGAAGGCCTCGAAATAAAAATGAAATGTTGGCTGTATAAAGTAAGGCCTTCTCAATTGTCCGTACTCACTGACAGTATAAGTATGCCTAGAACCGTATTGAGACTAATGCAGCCTTAACAAGAATATAATAATGAAATTGAAACAGAGAATTAATGCTTTATCCTTGAAATGTAGGTCAGGACTGAAGTTAGTGATGCGTGTAACTTGTCTTTTATTGCGACTGTCCAATCCTACATTAGACTCTTAGGGGAGGAGAAATTAAACAGTCAATGTATCAGTTCTAATAAGGAAACAATCGTAGTTGAAAAACGACACTGAAGTTCGGCGTGACTATGCCTGCAATGTACACCATGCTGAAATTACGTCGCGTAATATTGTATAGAATATGCAATGCTGCCAAATCGGTCACGTATTTTCAGCCTAGTGTGTTTGTATATTTAAGGTTAAGGTTTGATTATATAAGGTTTGAGATCCAAAAATAAAAAATAAAATCGCAAGGCTGTGTCTTAAGAGTCGTTATAGTTTGAAAATAAAATTCTACATCTGAACGTTGGTGTTATTGAGTCTTGAGCCTATTAAATACAAACAAACTACCAAAACATATTCGTAATTACATAAGGCTAGTTTGTTCTACTCAATACTAATACGTATAGAAGTCAGAAGTCTCTAGTGTGAAGTGAAAACTCAAAAGAACAACGTTCCTTGGCACATCACTGTTGACCCAAATTCGAGGGATTTAAAAAAGACATTAAGAATGTTTAGATACAAAAAGATTTATTAAGTCGGGAGTCATTACCGAGTAGCCAGCCATCTCGGTTTCAGACGATATAAAATTACCGTTTTGTTTTTACTCTCAGTTTTTTGTGAAGAGGAAAAGGTTCTCAAGATATTCTCTTCGATTTTTGCACAGATTTTAACCTCGATTATTTTGGAAAATCTGATAATATTGTTATCGGCTGATTAGAGATCTAAATTCGTTTTGTGATTCCGTTTGAAGAAGTAAGTAACCTTATAAGTGGCTACTATTGTGATAGCTATCATTGACAATCAATCAAAAAATATATATTTTCAATTGATCGACGTTGAAGTATTATGCTGAACGAATTTTTTCTGCTGGTGTTCGATAAAATACTTATTTTTTTAAATTATGTCTTATTATCGATAATACTAAGCTTGACAGAAGGCCTCACTGTGGAAAAACCGTTACTCAAATTCTCGAATCGAAGGTTTTTTGGCAATTCGATATGGGAGATACCCCAAAATGCTATTTATACGTACCAATTGCAGTGCAGAAGCTTTCACTGCTGCATGTTTTTCAACGAAATAACGAACCATCTCTCACGGAATTCTACAAGGTAACTACTAGAATCTGAAGTTCTTACAAAATAACCTCAAGAAAGTAGGAGAAGTGCTGGGTAGCATTAGAAGATTCTCAGCAATATCCGCACGCAGCTAAGACAAAAGCCTCCGCTGGTACAGTCAGCAGTTAATATGAGTACAAAGAGTCGCCTATTTTCCGAAGTCGCCTCGGAACCGCTTTAGTTCACTCGTTCGACAGTGTCGCGTCTAATGGATTGTGAGTGGGCGCGCTCGCGCGGACGAATCTGCTTCAAGTGGTGTTTGGGTTAAGTTAGAGGGTAGAAGAGGAAATTAAACCTGGTGAAGCCCACCAGAAATGGCCAAGATGCCATTTCGCGAGAGCGAAAAGGCATCGCTTTCGTCGCGACTTATATCTCCATACCGTTCACACTAATATTTCGTGTGCGGGATGGAGATGGCACGAAATGGCATCTTGGCTAGCCCACAAGGGTCCAGACGAATCAACATTTTGACATAATTTAAGCAAAGTGCCGATCAATCTCCCACTGCAGAGCAAAGGCCTCCATATGGATTTTGTCTTAATCATCACGCTTGCCAAATGCGGATCTGACCTACGTCCGGTGCTAAAGCTGCTAGACCCTCGAGGCAAACATTACGGTAATGATGACCACGCAATTTATAAGAGTGCAAGCACAACTTTCAGCATTTCACATCAGCTCATTTTATACCAAGAATTTTTCATTTTTAGGGTTCCGTAGCCAAAATGGCAAAAAAACGGAACCCTTATAGATTCGTCATGTCTGTCTGTCTGTCTGTCTGTCTGTCTGTCTGTCTGTCCGCCAGTCTGTCACAGCCACTTTTTTCCGAAACTATAAGTACTATACTGTTGAAACTTAGTGAGTGGATGTATTCTGTGAACCGCAACAAGGTGTCCACACGAAAATTGAAAAAAAATAAAAAAAGTGGGGGGTCCCCATAGTCAGAACTGAATCTGAAAATATTTTTTTTCATTGAACATATACGTGTGGGGTATCTATGGATAGGTATTTAAAAATGATATTGAGGTTTCTAATATAATTTTTTTCTAAAGTGAATACTTTGGGTGAGAGACCCTTCCAAAGTGGAAAAAAGTGTGTCCCCCCCTCTAAATTCTAAAATAAGAGGATGATAAAACTAAAAAAATATATGATGTACATTAGCATAAAATCTACCAACGAAAATTAGTTTGAGCAAAATCTAGTGAGTAGTTTTTTTAATACGTCAAAAATAAAATTTGTCCGGAACCCTCAGTGCGGGAGTCCCACTCGCACTTGGCCAATTTTTGTAATTTGTTTGTGAACCTAACTAATTTTCGTTGAAGTAAATAAAATGACTTCGTTAAAATTATTTCTTATGCAGGTGCTGACTTTGTTTGACGCTCACTCGTATAAGAAAAAAAATATGGCCCACAAAGGTGTCATTTCCCATCAACATCTAATGATGTCACTTAGCTTTTTACCATTGTAACCACAGAACTTACACTCTTGTCCTAGTTATGCGTTACTAGATTTTATTATTCTAAACTCTTGTGACTTGTGCCGCAGTCAACTTCGCACTATTTTCGTGAAGCTAAGTTGTCCCTGCACTCGATATGGTTTCAAATGCAACGCTGGGCTTAGTACGTATTTGCAATGCATTTTTAGCTGCTCGCATACACATATGTGTATGTGAGAAAAACCTTTGAGCTTTATGGTGGGCAACAGACTTTTTTGCAAAAAAACTTAAATCACATATTGGACGATTATCATTCCATGATTAATCCCAAAAAAAATTTCAATGTTTCTTTGTTCGTCTTTAGTTTTCTTTAGATCATAGCCCGAAAGTTCAAAAAGAGTTCAATTGTTTCCATAGTTTTCCGCTAAAATCTACCGGGCCAGCATTTACTAACCTATTGAAGAGGATATTATTTCCACTTATAACTTGTACCACAATCAACTTGCCACTATTTCCGTGAAGCCAAGTTTTCCATGCACTCAATATGGTTTCTAATTCAACGGGCTAAGCTATATTTTCGCACTGCACGGATTCTTTCCTTCAGCCTATGGGGTGGATGTAGGGGTATTATCTAAATCATTAGTATGTATTCATGCCGTCATTGATGATGTGTATGTTGGAAATCAATAGGATAGTTATGATTATAACAGTGATGATTGTTGTTGTGTATTCCGTGTCATGGAATTAAGTACTTAATGAGACGGTGCCTCGATACATATGATTTAAAGAGGACATTGTACATTCATGGGTGCTGAGGTGTCGTTAGGAGCGACCAAAGTACATACATTTGTTACGTGTTGTGTGTGTTATATTGTATTAAGCTATTACTTATAATAAATTTGTATAAAGGTCAATTCTGTACATGAAATTATAAAGCTGAACAGTTGGTTTGTTTGAACACGCTAATCTCAGAAAGTACTGGTTCGAATTGAAAAAATACTTTTGCTTTGGATAGTCAATTTTTCCAGGCAGGCTTTAGGTTATAATCATT
Source organism: Nomophila noctuella (assembly GCA_958496325.1). NCBI lineage: Eukaryota > Metazoa > Arthropoda > Insecta > Lepidoptera > Crambidae > Nomophila > Nomophila noctuella. The sequence continues at coordinate 1,595,776 of OY292498.1, forward strand.
TATACACTATTCTGTGTAGAAACTAAAATCCACGCGGACGAAGACATAAACAAACTGGGTAGAATATTTCATCATACCTCGGACAATGTACTTACGACATACATTTTATTACGAAGCCAGGCAAATTCAGATTACTTATTCCAAGAAACAAAAACCAATTTAGAGTATGAAAGATGCGGATTGCTTTTTAAAATTACTTTTAATCTTCTTGTATTTCGCAACCCATAAAAATATTCTTAGAAATTTGTTTAATCAAATCGCTGCATTTTTCTGCAAATTGAGTTTAATAAAGCATAAATTAAATATCATGAAAATAATACTTTCTATGGATGTTTTCTAAGGAATTTTAATTAAAATTTATTATTGAAGAAAATAACTGTATTATACATATTGTATGTATGTTATTTCGTTGAAAAGAATTCTATTAACCTATTAGGGTACTTTGAATGCTAATTTGACTGCATTAATGAGCAATCTTGTATCGACAATGAGCACATGTTTTGAATTCAACTAGTATTTGTAGTGGTACCAATTTCTGTCTATTTGGAAACTGTAGTCACTCTAAGTATGTACCTTTTTTCTTCGCATTATCTATTAAGCTATGTATTCTTTTTTTTTATTAATATCTTATAATATCTATCTTATCTTTAAATATGTATATACTATGCCTTATACGCCACTCCAAACAGGTCCTGCCAGAACAACAGCGTTGCCGCGGTGGTATACTATGCCGCCGTAGTAACTCATGCTGAGGTACGGACCTGATTGGCATACCATGCACACACACACACAAACACACACACACACACACACACACACACACACACACACACACACACACACACACAGAGACTTGTGTTGTCTCATTCGTACACAGATCAGCAATATCTTGCTAATTGATTTTTGTTTTTTTTATGAACTGTTTTTCTTTTTTTTATGTTTTGTGTATTTGTGAGTTTTTGGTTTTGCCAATAAATGTATTTTCTTTCTTCTTCTTTCTTTCATGAACCATAAATTCGTAGTAAAAACTTGACGGCTCATATTGGTTTCATAAAACAAGGGATGTTAAAATCCCCGTGTATACAAAGCGATGCGGAACATCCGTAACAAGCTGTCCCAAGCCCCACGACATCCGTAGACGATGTCATAGAGCGCTACAGCGACGGCCGGAGAAATATTTATCTTGAAGATTTTACTGGTAGAAATGTTAATAGCAAAACTATTGTATGGCGACTAGTAAATTTTGCAATACATATTTTATGCTTCTATTATATTTTTTCTTATCCTTTACATAAGTGCATTCGTAACTTACACCAGAGACGTTTGACGTTTGAGTTCACGGGCTTTAAACATTTTGTTAGGCATACGTGGGGCCCCTAGAACCTGGTCTGGGGGCCTCAATCGATCGCGAGGCCCTGGGCACGTGCCGATTGTGCCATTGGGAAAGACGGGTCTGTCTTACACCATATAGCAAATGCCTATAAGCGGTGGTATTGCCGATTATGCCATTGGGTCTGACTTACACCATATAACAAATGTCTATAAGCGGTGGTATTTTTCTAAATGCTAAATGCTAGCTTGTTTGCCTATACTACGTTTGTTTATTGCTTATTGATTGTTTATTGGTTCCTTAATACAACGTACCCGACGAAAATATTTAAGTTTGTGTCAAAACTGAACAACCGTTCAGACGGTAACAAGCCTTCCCTAGCGACATCCGCAGACGACGTCGAATACAGCGCTACATCTGCGGCACGACAGATATGGCAGGAGAAATATTCCTGTTGAGAATTTTTCTTAGTGATAGAAAAGCTAGTAATGCATACCTACTATGGTTTTCGGTGGAAGTTTGCATGGTAATGTACCATATTAGATATTTTTTTTTAGTTTTATCATTCTCTAATTATATGTAGAAGTTATAGTTACACATTTCACTAGCATTTTGAAGACCTATCGATAGATAGACCTCACACGTGTAGGTTTTTTTTTTTGTTTCAGTTGTAACGAATGTTGGGAACTCCGAATTTTCATTTATTTTTCTTTTTTCTTCCATAAAGTACGGAAGTTTGGGTACGATACTTTAAAAAGTTAGTACTCCTTTCGTCCTGTGATTTTGCAAATATGTTAAATTTTATATAAGCAGTCCTATTAAACTATTATTATGACGTACATATATTATGTATGAATGCTATAAACACGACTGATAGATATGCGATGAGCCTGCAAACTAATTGGATCCAGGAGAAATATATAGTATATACCTCTGGCAAGTGAATATCTGAATATATATCTATAATTGTATTGTAACTAATAATAATAATTTCCTCACAAACTGTTATCTTTCGAACGCGAACGGCTTAATAGTACACTCTTGTTAAAAATATTTCAGATTGAAAATAGAAGATGAAAAGTGAAAAAATCTTTATTGCTTTACAAATTTGTGTTTACAAAATCCGAGTTTGGATCCACCTTCTTAGTGTATGGACACACTTGTGCCAGTAGATTTGGTGATTATATTTTCCATCTTCACTGCAAACCCATTCATAAAAGTTCAATCAAAATACCGTGTCCCCTCCATCCATTCCCTTATGACTCTCATAACATATATACATAGGTCATCGACACCGTAATGAGGTTCGATAGATTGCTCTGAACGATAAAAATATCGGAGACGATGAGCTAAGCACTTATTTTTCGCTCCGATTCAAATGCGTACTAAACATGGGAAAATTGGTATGGGTCTTCTGATAACCGACCAAATTGCTGATCTAGTTTAAAGTGGCTTTCTTGTGTAAGATTTGAAATTTCAGTTTGAGCGGTTTAATACATTTGGGGAATAGTAAAAGTGATATCTACAATTGAAGCGCTATGTTTACGTTTGACTTCGACATTTTTATTTCAAATGAACTAATTTTCTAATAGATATTGTTAGAATACAGTCAGTTAGTTACAGATGTCACTACAATGGTTGGAAGACATTGGTTTTTAACAAAGTCTTAGCATCAACCAAACATGAAATTGGAGTCAAACTACCATCACTTATTTAGTATTTTGGCAAGAAAGCCTACTAGATTTTGAACAGATCGATGTTCTCATATTTTTACATTTATTTTGTGAGTCTACACCGTATAAAGCACGATTTTTTTTTAAATATAAAACTCTTTTATCATTAATTTTCTAAACGATTTTTAAGTGATGCTCCAGGTGAAATGTTATTTCGTCGCTAGAGTTAACTCGAATAATAAACATAAAACATTTGTTTCATTATAATTACCACGGTAATTGCTCGACGCGGCGTTCCGGAAACCGTTGATAAGACTAAGATGTCGAGGAACAGGGATGAACGCTCATTACAGAAATAAGGAAGAATAGTTTACTTTGGGTTTATTTTTTGACTGAAGACCAAACGAACTCCTTAATTAGGGGTTAATTGAAAACTTTGTCAGTTTTCTTAACGTTTCGACTCGGAGTATTTATAGTTAAAGTAAGACCGACATCAAATTAAATTCGGAAATCCCATTCATGAGGCAAGAGTAAAATACATAGGTATAGCTTTATTTGTGTTTTAAGGTTTATAAGTGCACTTCAGAAAAGTACAGGACGGCTTTGTTATCTTTTTCGTAAATAAACTTCACACATTTTAAAATTTGAAACGGGTGACTGCCTTTCAACGTGCTGTTTTTTCTTCCCCGAAAGAAGAGACTGTCGCTCTTTTTTAAGTGCCAATTTCAGAGCTGGTCGAAGTTTTGCGAGGGCGTATCTTAATAATATGCTCATTACTGATCGTTAATAGCGATTTAAATCTATGGAGTATCCTCAGATTAATATAATCTGAGGATACTTCATAGATTTTATCGATTTTATTCCATAGGAAACGAAACGTCATGAATAGATTCAATAACAAAATGGCGTCCGTGTAACAGCTGTTCAAAATCAATTGACAGATAGTCTCGCCGTGCCGGAGTGCATGCGCCATTACGTCCTGAGGTCCGGACTTCCGGATATGATTTATTGCGGTCAACAGAACCTTGCAACGTAAGGGAACCAAGGGAAAATTCCTACAAAATGTGTCTGTTATAGGTATACTGGTATAAATAGTGATTTCTGCTCACGTGTGAGGTTTGAACATTTCTGCAGATTAATACGTTCCGATTTGTCAAGTATTCCTTAAAATGGATATTTCACAGAGTAGGTTATTACAAACTGCGTGTGATGTGTTTTTGATTTCAAAAAAGACAAAACCGAATTCGGTTTCCGCACACATAGTGTAATACTATAGCTTAAAGCCTTACTCAATCAATGAACTATCCGAAGCTAAACTAATTTTTAGATTCGAACCAGAAGTTACTGAGATAAGCACAAACAAATAAACAAACAAACTCTTCAGCTTTATTATATTAGTGTATATTAATGTAGATATAGCCCAGTTAAGTTGACATTAGCAACAGCAATAAATAACATTTCGACGTTGACAGCGAAAAGAGTAAGTAAACAGGAAACTGTTGGAATTTCATCAGCCTCGCCTGAAGTTAGGCGTTTGATGTTTATTCGTAGGCAAAGTTTTGATCTAGATGTTTCAGCGAATTCAGATCAGAAATGGTAAACAATTTGGAGTATCAAAAAGGCTTTTGAGCTTTGTTATACTTGAAAGATGAACTTGCTCGTTTTATTTTTCGCAAACTGTCGCATTATTTGCAATAACTGTAATTTAGACAAATAAATAAATAATGCTTTTATGTACTGTGTGGTTGAAGTTGTACAGGAATATTAATTATGTGAGTAACACAATAATTATAATGCAATTCAATCAGTGAATTTAGACCGATTCGGTGTTGCGTTTTGAATTGATATTTACATATTTCGACTATTTAATTGAACGATACAGTAGAACTATTATTATTGTATTTCCTGGACTTAAACTTAAACGTACATATATCACCATATCCACACGTAGCACATACCACATGTGTCTTCTATCTTGCTCCATCAGACACACGTGATTCATTTACAGAAAAATAGGATAGTATAACATGAGCGATGGTGGCCTAGTGGATGGTTCCTCACAACTATAGAGGGCGTTATAATTTTTTTCTGTGGTTTGTCAGTAGAATAAGTCATTGAGGGTAAAAGTTTCGAATATGAGTCACGAGATGGCAGAATAAGGCACCGTGTTATTCCGTGGTTTGATAGTAGAATTACCGATGTTGAGAGTAAAAGTTTTGAATATAAGTCACGAGATGGCAGAGTTATCGCTACGCACGGTGCCTATAGATATTCATTAATTAGTTTTCCGACGTTTCACTGTGACATTTGCTTGTCGCCACACTGCCCATCCGGAGGCAAGTGGCCCTCACCGTTGTTCGGACAAGTTATTAATTAATTTTCCTCTCTCAAGTACTCAGAACGTTCGAATTACGAGTCGATTCATTCATTATTATCACAATTCGATCTATAATGAATGGGTCGCGTGAACTTCGATTGGTTAATTTCATTATGTACAGCGGTTCAGTGTGTAAGCCTCGGAAACACTTAGTCATTCCATTATCCCTTTTTTTGTTGTCATTCCGTTGATGCGCTTTTTGTGGAAAAGTACTCCATTTTATATGCGAGGTTTCATTTGTTTCTTCCTTTTGAAAGTATTCGTATTACTGAGATGGTAAATAATCAGCGTCGCCCATGGACATTCGCAAAACCAGAGGCATATTTCTGATTTTGATTAGTTATATGTTTTGAGATAAAACTTCGAGTTAAGTAATGTTTTGTTTTTTACTGAACAGTAAGTATGAATTCCGCAATAGATCTATGATAATCCGGAGGTCCTTGCCTGGTTTGAACCACCATACTATTACACTAACACTAGGCTATCGAGCCGTCAAACATTACTAGGTTGATCATAAAAATATCAAGTCTCAGATCACAAACCAAACCTAATTTTATAAAACCATTTCCAGATTCGCAGATTTAAGTAAAAGTTCAAAGTCAGAACCAATGAAATCGTCCAAATATGATTTTGAACTGTTCAAACGTTCAAACGGCGGACACGTGCAGTCAATGAAACGTCAAAGCGAGTATAATATCAGTCGTCAAAGCTGACCGCTGTTCACAGCTGGCCTCACATCGGTTTAAAGTTAGGAATTCGCACTAATATGTCCTGATGGATGGTAGGTTTCGTCATACGAATGGGTGTGTACTAGTGTCGCCGATAAGTTGTATGTTATTATCAATAATAAGTGATACCTATCGCAGTACAGTATTTAATGACCAAAAATATTTTTCGGGATGGTCTATGGATAAAATAAAAAGTACTACGGAGGTCTCAGTTAGCTAGAACTGAAACCTTGATTTACCTAATAAATCCCATTTCGTGAGGTTGGAGGGACCAGTGCTCTTGCTGAAAAATACATACCTCGGTTTCCACTAACAGCAAATGTTGACTGTTTTCTAATCCACTATATATAATATTATATTAAAATTATCATTAAAAGATTAATATTCCGTAGCAAAGCAGCCAAACAGAGTCAATTAATAACCTTGAAAACCCCCAGCCGTTCTCATGCAAGTCTGTCATCAAATGATTTCCCTTCGCAAATGTTACGGTGATATCAACCGTAGCTGTTGCAGGGCTGTGTTGGTTGCTTGGTTCTGTAAAATTTTAATGCTGAATGACGTTGAGTGCTCTCTAATCGGCTATAAAGATAATTAATTACCAAAAGTTTGCGACATACCGCCAAAGTAGCAAAAGCAAGTCAATTGATAACCATGAAAACCCCCAGCAATTCCCATGCAAGTCAGAAATGATTTCCCCTCGCAAATGTTAATACGCGGTGATATCGCTCTGATTGGCTGCTCAGATATTGTACACAGCCGCAGCGGTAAGTGGTACATTGGTATGCAGATTGCAGGCTATTTGTAAACATTGTGCTGTCGCGATATCGACATGGACGGCGTTAGAATAGGTAACAAGCGGATGACGGGGGCTGTGATGTTTCCATGTTCAGTATTAATGTTTAATATCTATTCTAGTTCAAATCCTTGAGAACATGCAAGTATGCATAAGACATGGTTTTTGTTACCTCAAAAATCGCAATCCCCAACATAAGATACTTACTTAATCATAAAGCTCCACTAAGTGAGGCAATCGTTAATCCCCATTCAAATTCCGCATCAAATTTCAAGTCTTTTATACTGTAAAGGGAATTGATTTCGGATATAATGAATTACATTTAGGATATTAGGATGCAACCGGGATACTCGCTAGGATGGCGAAGATGATGACGATTTTTATAGAAAAGATGATGAATGAAGTTGCTGAAATGAAATTTTACTCCGAGGTACTGACGCCAGAGCATACCAGAAAAAAAATCTCTGAAAGAGCCGTGATGTTCATCTGGTGTACGATCTTCACCAAAGACAGTTCTATACCGCTCGTATTCCTAAACCAGCGACCGTATAGTGATACAATTACGCACTGAGCATTCATGTATGCGATGTAATTAGTGATACCACAATTAACAATAGTATGGTAATCTATTGGGAATATATCAAGCCTGATTGGCTTGATATGGTGGCTCGAAGACCAATTGAAATCCGTTTCAATATGATACATGAATATGTGAATTTATACTTTGCTCTTGCTCGTCTCTTACGTTAAAAAGTATTTTTCGATAATTTTTTTATCGCCGCGGTTAAAGCCGTCATTTTCTACCTGCGGTATGTCGATGTCAAAAGGCACTAAGGGCGAGACTCCACCAAAGCTGAGTTGTGTAGAGCGGAGCGAGAGCGAGATGCGTCTTAATTAGCAAATGGAATTTTGGCCTTAAGAGATGACGATCTCAACGTTGAAACTTAGGGTACATCTCCGCCTTTGTGTAGTTGCACACTTTTTTTTTCGCTGGAAAATGCTTTTTGCGCCATAGCGTCCAGGCTTACCCTAATGATCACATAACATTAGTACCCTTAACCTTGCGCGTCCGTGTATTTCAAAAAAATATTTTGGATTTAATTTTAGCCTCTGAGGCCACTACAAAAAACAAAAGTATAGGGCCAAATAAAATACGGCAAATAACACCTGCGGTGGCGTCAATTAAAAGTTAAAACGGCTCGACTCCAGCAAACTGCAGAGCTGCGTTGCGTCAGTTTGTAATAAAAGGAACGAGCGAAAACCACGCGTGAAAACAAAACCAGCTGTGGTCAGTTGTAACGGTTCTATTTTTGGACTTCTAGGAGCCGCTAGTGGACCCTAAATAAAGTAAAAGCTCTTAGTGCACACCTTTTCTAAATTCTAAATGAATATAAAAAACCAAATCAAAAAACTTTACCGTTTGCTTGCATCAGAGATGAGGATTACAGCTTGACGTTCAAGCCATAATCTTCAGTAACCTATAGCTATAACGCCGAAACTATATTGGTACTATTTTTTTCAGGTGGTACTATTTAGTACTATTTCGGTACTAATTTTTGGCATTGTCAAAATTTGTTTTCATTAAGATTTCAAATATGAGGATTACAGCTTGAAAGACACAAAATAATGTCGTTTCCTAAAATGACAACAAATTATTCCAATAAATAGCGAGTAAAAACTTGCAACACATCTCAGACCCTTGCACTGCCATTAATTTCGGCGTCGGCGGTGATCATTTTCAAAGCCTGAATCGTTTTCCTCTGCATCCATAATAAGGTAAAAAAAAAGATTTTAAAGCAGAGGTTACAAAAAAATACCCAGGAGAAAACACGGCACATAACACCTGCGGTGACGTCAATTAAAACTGCAGAGCTGCGTTGCGTCAGTTTGAAATAAGAGAAACGAGCGAAAACCGCGCGTGAAAACAAAACCCACTGTGGTCAGTTGTAAAGGGAACAGCTGTTTTTGGATTTCTGTCACTGACAGTTGTCCCAATGAATGTCGCATGGTCTGACAATTTGTCAGAATTAAGGTGTGGAGATCTTGTCTGTCCGTAAATACCTCAGGCAACAGTTCATTCGTAGTGATAATGATAAATTATACCCTTCCGGCCATTTTTCGACCATGTCGGCCGATCTTTTGATCAGCCAGGTACGCAGGATATATTATAGTTCACAAGTGAGTGCGCAAGCTCAAGTGCACTCCATATTCCCTCACTTTCATAGTTCAGTGGGACAGCAATCTGACAAAACCCCAGTGAGATGAGACGCAGGACCAACGGCTTAACGTGCTTTCCGAAGCTCGGAGGAGCTGAATGTGATTTTTACGGTCACCCATCTGGTGAGAGGCATCCGCAAAGGTGGCTTAACTTTGCAATCGTAAGCGCGTGCTAACCACTGCGCCATCGAGCAATGATAGAAGTACCCCCTTAAAAGCGCCGCAGTGGTCTAGGCTTCAGTCCTAAAGACTAAAACGATCCAAAACGCTCCAAGAAAGCACAGAGGAAAATTTCATCTTATTAAACTCACCCTGGACCCCGAATTTAAAACACGGTATTTATGGATCTTAAATTCAGTAACCAAGCCAAAATTCAGAGCAGGTTTTTAAATAATACCAACCTACATTCGCGGCCTGCCTCGTCGTGAAAGCTTTACGCAGCGAATGGTAACAGGCATTAACAAGTTTGGTTAAATGTACGTGTGCTTTCGGTATACTTTATTAATTTAAATCTGTATTTTTTTGTAACGGACTTTTTGTTAAGAACAAGTAATTTTATTTTAATAAAAAATCAACGATTTTTATTGATGATTTTAATATGATTGTTATTTTGTATGTGTGAACAACACCTTGTTTATTTTGCTCATTGTATTGTTTTTCTTTTTTTCTGTGTATTTTTATGTTAGCTCAAGCGACATTATTGAATAAACTTTCCATTCAGAATATTGAAATTTAATTCAATGTATAAAGATTGTGTAATTAATTGACTTACAAGCACTGCGGCTCCAATAAGCTGTCAATTTCCTTTCAACAGAAAAACGGCTGCCGAAACCGCTCGGCAATTAAAATCAGCTTAACCTCCGCAGAATTTGCTGCACAAACTGCAGTTGATACGTCTGAAACGCAGCTGTCTTGTTGAAAAGGACGAGAGCAGCCTCAAACGGAGTCTCGAGATCGTATCTGAATTTGAAGGAAATAGCACCCGAGTCTTATAATTAGAGGCGTAAAGAAGCGTTTCCGTGGTGATAAAATTTGCTATCTAGGAGGGAAATTTGACAATCGCAACATTACATATTATCTTATCAACATCAGTCTTGTGCAGTCCACTGCAAAACGTAGTGTGCATTCAGCCAGATTAAGGCTTATATGAGGAGCTCCATGGCGCAGTGGTTAGCGCGCTCGGACTGTTATTGCTATTAAGTAGCTTGCGCAGAGGTTGGTCATCGGATTAGGGACCGAAAATTCTTATCTGTTGCTCCTCCGAGATTCAGAAGGTATTGCTGGCCGTCAAAATATGAGAGTGAAGGAATATAAAGTGTATCTGTGTTTGCGTACTGACTTGTGCACTACAATATATCTGCGTACCAGGCTGATGGTAAGGTCGGCAGAGCTTAGTTAGGGAGGGTATGGGGTTTTTAAAGGCAGGTAACGCATCTGCGACCCTTGTACGGTTATTGATGTAGTAGTATCTAATTTTCAGCTCCTATATTTACACTATTTTTCTACTAACCGTATTCTACACGTCATAGAGGTTACATATTACGAGTAGGTCATAAACCACTATGCTTAACATATCAGTTATTATTAATTCAAATTCATTCCGAAAACAAAAGAGGAGCTCATTGCAGTATCCGAGCAAAATGCATTTGATACGTTTGAAACGCGTCCCATTTTGAATGGGAGAGCAAAAACGCGGGCAATAGTCGACAACGATTGTGGTCGGCTATAACACTAAAAAACTCGTAACGATAAACGTACGCTAGTCTCAACGATTATTCCAGACTTTTATTGTGTTGAAACTAATAATTCTCTTGCATAGTCATCGGAATTTCATATCATCTGTTTTGAAATGGTCATGCAGTAATTTATGTTTTTGGGATTGAGCTAAGCTGAGCAGTTCATTTGATTGATGGTAAAGTGACACTCACCTCTTATGAGGTGGACACTTATACTCTTCGGTCGTGTCTGATTGCTTGGGATTGTTTGGGAGTTGTCCCGTGCTTGCGCACTCACTTGTGGCTGATCGTAAGATCGGTTTCGCGAACTTCACATAGTATCATGACTGAATTAAGGGATCTTGATCTTTTCAGATCAACTTATTTTCTATCAAATATTTCGGTCACCCATCCGATGCCTGGCTTGTAAGAAAGTTGCTTAACTTTGCAATCGCAGGCCAAGCGCGCTAACCACTGCGCCATCGAGCCTATTCTCATTGTAAAGGGTCATAGCAAAACTCAGAGAGAAAACAATAACACCAAAGGAATGTTAGTCGGCCGTAACAGTGGAATGCTCGTTACATTAAACACGGATGAAAGAATTTTTCTACGACATTTTTGTTAGTCTTGGGTCATTTAATGTTAGTATTATATTTTGCACCCAGTCCGTTATGTTTTATATTCATCGTTTTGTAGGTACTTGTCGTATTAAGGAGTTCGATGGCGTAGTTAATGCGCTCGGCGTACTATTGGTTAGCAATTTTTGCTGAGGCTAGTCATCGGTTGGTTGACCGAAGAATTTCATATTGAGCTCCTCCATACTTCGGAAGGCACTTTAAGCCGTTGGTCCTGCGCCAGTTCTCTCTACGATTGTGTCAGATTGCTGTCCCACCGAACTATGAGGTCCTAGGTACCTGGCCGCTCGGCAGAAGAGCTTCTATCTTTAGACGAGGGGTGATTTCCCAATAAAAGCATATCCGTTTCAAAGTTATTCGCAATACTATCGAGCAAGAATTCGGTATCCTTAATAAATATTATAACAGCATCGCTATTGGATCACTGACCACTATCCGTATAAATTTGCAGTGCCAAATAATTTCCATTCCTGGCAACTGAATTTGAACGGAATATTGTTTAAATAGTACGGCGTAACATTTGATATTTCAGTTTGCAATGAATCAATTTGCTTAGTTGAACCAATATATCCCAAAAGCTGGTCTATCTTTTGACCCAATGAAAGCGGGACGCTTCGGGTTCTAATCATGTAAACAGCCCTTTAATTAAACAGCTCTATTATTAGCACCGCGTAACGTGAATTTAGATGTGGTTGCAATCAGTAGTTTAGTTTAGACCGCAATAAATTAGACACAATATATTAATTGACATATTATTAAACACAATATTATATTAGACCCAACATAGTATATGCTTATAAAAGTATTAAAGCATGTCTATCCGTTCACTAGCATGCAAATCACAAGGTTTTATTTTAGTTTGGCACTACGCAATTTTTGAGTTAGTCCAATGAATGTATTGTAATGGATTCATTGTTGTTATTAATCAAGTATTTTTTATAACCCAGTTTGCGGCAGGATTTGAACCTAGATCTCGTATGAGAGGTTAGTGATAAGTACCGATCCCAGATTGCTTTTAACCATTATGGGATCGTATTTTTCCATGAAAAACACGATCCACCGTGAAACAACGCCCAACGCTATCAACAATAAGTTTTCTGTTTGCAAAAGGCTTAGGCACGAATCTTTATTTATTCTGCAGTATCCGAATTCGTTTATTGCGGGCCGCTCTTTTAAACCAACATTTTATTTCAGTATTTGTACATATACTTGTACGGCGGGACGCGAGTGTTGCGAATTCAAATATTATTCCATGTTTGTAATCCACACTAAGCTTTGCCCATCCTAAAATAGCGCGAGTTTGTTTTAACATTTAAAGCGATAGCCATCTGACCTTTCCTAGCCTTTATGGAATTCAAAATAGTTTCAACGCTTAGTGAAATCCATGCTATTTATATTAAACGTGCATAATTTTGACTGTTTACTTTTAGAGTTAATCTAGTACCAAATTCTTCCTAAATATCATTATTTTCTTTAAAGACATGAATACTAACAATAATACGAGTGTGTAAATCGGACAGCGTACATTAAAAGGCCTAAGGTTTAATTGAGTTCTTTTTAAGGATTCTTCAGTAAAAAAATGTTAAGTAGATGTTATCTAATTTCAATAATTTTGTACATAAATTACAATTTCGTAATAGCACGATATACTAACACTATATTACCATGCTGTGGTTCACTTTTGTTTAATAAACCTAGTGATCAATGGGACAATCCTTCAGATTTGTATCTTAACTATTGTCATCATCCTAGCGCCTCGACCATTGCCTTGGAGCCCAGGGTTCGCTGCGGCTATGAGCCTGATTTGACCAGCCTGGTTTTTACAATAAAGCGACTGTCGTATGACCTCGGTAGCCCTTACAAGGGAAACCATACCACTTGGATCGGCACCAACGGCCTAACGTGCCATCCGAAGCACGAAAACATAATTTTTAACGAACAATCATATTCAAGCCTGCAATGTCCTTACCAAACTGGGAAAACGAACACAAAGTGGAAGTGTTTCGCGGGATTGGAACTCACGACTTCCGAGGTTTATAACACAGCGCTATAACCACTGAGGCAGTTAAGATTTGTATCATAACCAATTTATTATAATAAGAGTATGTTGATGTATCAAACTTTACGAAGGGATTATGCATATACTCCGACAACTAATCCAATACCCCAATTTAGTAGTTGTGTTTTCCCTCATATGAATGTGCCAGAACTAAATATTATTCTACATGCGTAATCCAAATGACTGGCTCTTACTTATTCAATTGATGTTTATTCGGATTTGCGTAACAAATCCCGCTATATGTTTAAGCCATTCATGTGTTTGTCGGTTGGATGCGGCATTATGAAGGAATGTTTAACACAAGTTAGCAATTTACACAAATAAATTAAAGCAGAAGAGTTTTTTTGCTTGTTTTAACGCGCTAATCTCAGGCTACTGGTTTGGAATGAAAAACATGTTTTCAAATTCAAATTCTTTATTGCTCCATAATAATGACACACTTACATAATAATAATGTGAAGTAGGTATACATACTGACAAAGGCCCATAAGCCTTTGTCAGGCATTGCGAAATCTATACTAATCTATACTAATATATAAAAGTGGAGAGTTTGTTTGAATGTTTGTTTGTTTGTTTGTTTGTATGTTTGTTTGTTTGAACGCGCTAATCTCAGGAACTACTGGTCCGATTTGAAAAATTCTTTTTGTGTTGGATATTCCATTTGACGAGGAAGGCTTTAGGCTATTGGAAATCGAAATCCACGCGGACGGAGTCGAGGGCGGCCGATAGTACAAAAATAAAATAAATGAAATAGAATAGAATGACGCTGCTCATTATTTCTGCGTTGGATAGTCCATATGACGAGGAAGGCTTTCAGCTATAGTATTAAGAGTATGTGTGCGGAAATTGAAATCCACGCGTACGGAGTCGCGGGCGACCGCTATAAAAACTATTACCACATCCAAAAGTCCTAGTTGATCCTTCCGACATAGATGGCGCAGTCCGTTCCACAGACATATTAATCTGATACTGTTGAATTGTATATTTTATTGTCCGTCCTACGCTTCGTGAGATTAAATGTACAATGTATGGAGGGCGTTGCTCCATTTCAACCATCTTGTTGGTATTATAAATTGTTGGGTGTTGGAGTTGGAAAGTGTATATACTGTCACGGGAGTGGTAAAAGAAAGACTAAAAGTAAGTTTAAAGTATCAGCTTATTAATGTTCCACTGCAGGTCAAAGGCCTCGTACATTTGAAATCGTGTTTTCGTTACAAAGATGTATATTTTTAGCTTAATCGCCACGCTTGCCAAATGCGAATTGGGTATCACAAACCCGGGCTGTGTTCCGAAAAACCAACACAAATTTGTCTGACCCGGGAATCGAAACCAGGACCTCAACAACGGCCTGGGACTTAAACCACTAGACCATCGAGGCGTTAAAAGAAAAGTAAAGAAAGAAAAATACATTTATTGACAAATCTTCCTTTTGCACGTCAAAACTATTCAATATTATGTTTAGTGTTAGAACTAACCTATTCCAAGTTCCAACACATTCCCGTACATACAATATTAGTTTCATAAATTCATATTCAAACCGTGCATCGTGGGTCGAATATGCGCGAATTGACTCTGAATATTTAAGTATTGGAATTTTTAATTGCGCATACAGAAAAACAATTGCTATTGTGATTGGTGATATTTCAGGTACGAGCATTTTTATTCCGAAGTTGTGGACTTTTTGGCGTAGTTTTTACGCTATTGAATGCAGGAAATTAAAATGTGATGGCGATATTTTAATCCATTGCATTTGACGATTTGAGATTTGGCTTTAACCGTTTGTTGTATTTTATGACTATTTTGCTAGATTAAATACGAATTGTTTAGTTGGTTTGTGAGTCCGCTTATTATTTTATGCTTCTGCTACCAGAATGAGAAATAAAATAATCTTCTTTCACATGAATACCTGGTTGATATACATAGAGAAACGGGGTACACAAATTCGACTCCTGTGATGTTCTCGAAAATTTATGAAAGCAAACTCTTAAGAAGAAATTAAGAATATTAGAAACTGGATCACGTATTCTATACACAATCGCGCTACGTTATTTCGGCATGGTGTGTCATCTTCCATTTAAAATATATTGTAGACGTAGTCACGCCGAACATTGGTCGCGTTTTTTCAGCCTAATGTGTTTCCATACTAAAGATACAATTTAAGCAAATCTTTACCTTGTAAATAAGAGATCAAATAAACTTTTCACTTAGTCCTTACTACTTTAGCCTATAGCAGACGCTCGAGCCCCACACACGGCCGCGGGCTACGCTGGTCCCGCGGTGTCATGGTGCGTCAAGGCATTCTCCAACGAAAAAAAAAAAAAAAAGGATATTTAGATGCTGACAAACTTGTACCGTTAGAGAGAGATACAGTATATAAATTTGCATGTGTCAGAAAGGGAGGGATGTAAAAATTGTAACTCTTTCTTGGTCTCGGGAACGTCTCAGTGACAGGATTGGTGATTTGCATTCAGTCGGAGTCGTGCTGTGGAATTGTGTTTTTATTGTCGAGATAAGGCGCTGTCTTCTTTGCTTTTGAGGAGTTCTCGTTGCCATTGGTACATTAGATACTATCATACTTACTTACTTACTCCCATGGCTCAGCGACCCGAAGTGTGTCTTGGCCTCCAGAATAAGAGTGCGCCACTTTTTGCGATCTTTGGCGATTTTAGATACTATCATAGCAGTTAAATTTGACGTCACAACGTCGGTGATTGAAACTAGGTCATAATGATCTTTCGAACATAATCTCAGGAAATTGATACGATGTTTTATGCGAGATAGGTAGAACTTGACGGAATTTCCACACGAATAAAACATAAATATTTTAAAAGAGCAACTATTGAGTTTCCTACTGCTTCTTCGGTGGTATATTCATTCTATTGTTATATCATTGACGATTTAAAAGTGCCTCACTGAAGCTTTCATAAAAAATATATATTTTGATTTTTGATTTTGAAAAAGCCGCTCGTCTGGGGAAGTTCCTTTACCTAACAGACAACCACAGTGAAATTGCCTTTTGTAACTGTTGTGCTATGTTTCTGCAAGAAAGTTTGGTTGCCAGAGATCAGTTAGGAAGGGTATGGGGCTTCAAGGTAAAAGAAACATATACAATTATCACTTTTACAGTGCGTCTAACGCTCTGTGGGCAACATGAGTGCTTCCCTCATTCCCGGCGCGTCATAATGAAATTGCTGCAACATTGGCCCATTCCACCCAGACATGCCTGCGTCTAGGCGACACGGCAGGCTTTGCTCGCCGAGAGAATTATTATACAGCTCTGAATGTTTGAGGTTAACCTTGAAATTTTACTATGTCAAATATGAGTAGCACTCGGAACTTGATATATTAAGATCAGCAATAGTAGGACTACGAGAAATGGCTACGACCTGGTCCTACTTGTAGGACAAATTAGAGGGACAACTTATATACCGCTATATAACCGTCAGACAGATTGTTAACCTGGCTGGTCAATTCAGGATGATAATCGTAGCGAACTCTGGGCACCAAGGCAAAGGCCCTAGGATGATGATGATGATCACTATCAGCCTGTAGCGGTCTACTGCTATAAGTTGGCCTTCTATATATACCATACTCAGTACGCTGTATACAGTACTATGTATAATCAGAACCCTAGGCAGGCGATTAAGAAGTCGTGGCATACCCCTTGGCAGATCACTTACCTGACTTATTTTTATTGTTTAGTATGCTAAGAAGTAAGGTCACCGCCGCCCATGGACATCAACAACCGCGCAATGATCGCAGATTTGTTGCCTGCTTTAAAACCCCATAACCCCCAACTGAGCTCAGGCGACCTTACTCACCAGCAAAAACATAGCACAACAGTTACGAAGTGCTACTTCACTGGGGTCTTCTGTAAGGTGGAGGTACTTTTCCAGACAAGGGGTTTATTCGAGTGGAAGTTCCACTAAGCTATATACATAACTCTCTTACTACGATAATCACGGGAAATGAAGAGCACTAATTTAAGCCAGAATTATACTTCAAGTAGGAGGTTTCCAATACTCATATTTATAATCTCCCCTTCTCAGGGCCACGTCATAAGTACACACGAAATTTGCATATTTGTATTTTTTTAATTTTTCATCCGTTACTCCTGTGATTGCAGTTTAATAAATTAAACAGAGCTCCCGCGGGCTATTCCCCAAGGAACGCGGATGTAGGTCAATGGTCCAGATTACGAGATGAAGGAGCATTTTTTGCTTTTTCTTTAACCCTAAAACGCACATAAAGTTGATAGTAAACATAAAACTCTGAAGAGCAGAAATGGAATTGTTGGTTTACCCTTAATGATAGTGGTTGAAATCAAAATTAGCGTTTTTAGCTAATGATTGCTGATGTACTTTGATCCAAAGCATCGCATGTTTCATTGTATATCATATATTATTTTCAAAAATCAATGCATGTTATATAAATTAATTTTAAATCCATGGAGCAGTGGGTTATTAGTATACTTTGCATAACTATAATTTGATTTGAAATGAGTTTGAAAAAACCAGTTTTGTGATAAAATACATTACTTAAAATGATTAAGAATACTCTTATTGACTCTCTTACATTAAATAAACAGCAAATAAAACACACAATAACTCTCACAGCTCAGTCTGTTGAATCGTATATCCCTAAGAGATGGCTTAGCAGTAAAAATGCCTCTTTTAATTTGTGCGGGCGAAATAAAACATAATAATCTTGTGGATTTCTCAGGGGTTTACTGAAAGTCGAGGTTTCATTGCCCGACAGTTTAACTTACTTTTTTATTAAACACTAGCGGCCGCCCACGACTCCGTCCGCGTGGATTTCGATTTCAAATATCCTATGTGTTATTCTGATGTATAAGCTATATTGTGGTAAAGTTTCATTCAAATCCAATCAGTAGTTTTTACGTGAAAGAGTAACAAACATCCATACATCCATACAGCCATACATCCATACATCCACACATCCACACATACAAACTTTCACCTTTATAATAGTAGTAGGATTAATGCGAGAAGAAAATATCTAAGCAAAGAGATTAGGTAGCTAAAAATACTTATAAATTGACGGCTAGTTTAGTGTAATTTACCGGGCCTTGGTTTCGGAGTCCTGGGTTCGATTGCCAGGTCGGGTAAATTTTGTGTGGGTTTTTTATGAACACATCCCGGGTTTGTGATCACAAATCCGCATATTCGTCATAATCTTTCATCATAGGTAATCGTGTTTATTTATGTATTTATTTATTTATTAAGGCACACTATCGACAAAACTATTTACATTTCCATTAAAATAATTTTATTTCAGGCTAAGGATAAAAGTTATGTCTATGCAACGATTGCATGATTTTAATTGGGGTCTTTGCCCTGAAGAAAATCACGACATAAATCGATGTTTTTGCCCCTTTCTGTATACTGCGAATATTTTTCGCTCCAACGTCCCCTGTTTATTACTTTTATAACTTATTAAACTTATGGTACATTAAGTAATTCCCCTTGAAAGAATCCAATGAAGTTCTCTACCTGAACCAGTGAAACTGCTGGCCATTCCATCCAATTTATCGCCTTATTTACGTGCATTTCTCCGGACCAAGATTTAGAGGCAATTGCCTAAGATCTAAGTACTGCAGGCGGGATTAAAAATAGAGACGGTTGGATATTTTGCATGTACAATTTGGAAGTGTCAGGCTAAAGGATTAAACTCTTTTATATTTAACTTATATTATATTATATTATATTGTATCTTAGTATATAAAATAAGTAGTACTTTTCGTTGTCACTTTATTACTCAAGAACGGGTTCATCTATACAAACTATATTTTAAGGGTTTGTTGGGACTATTTAGCAGACGGTTTATGTATACAGGCAGGATATGGCTGACTTAGGGATAAACCAAAATTAACGCGAACGAAGTCGCGTACTAGTATATTATAATAAAATCCTTCCCAAAACGTAAACATATTTTTTTTTTACATTTAATTCAATTCAAAAAATGTTAGTTTCTATCATGACATACATCGAAACTGGAAATCGTTTGCTGAGGACTCAATTTAACGTACAGGTTTCCCTCGTGACATGTCTGTCACGTCAGTATCGTAAATATCCCGATACAGACAGCTTCAGGCAACATGCTGTGGACACGGAATGAACCCGTTACCAATTTATCATACGAGTATAGTACCTACTGCCTTTAATATCTTGTTTAAAGAGTTAGCTCATCAGTTAACTTATATGTCTCTTCATTAAATACTTACTTTCTTAAGTACATACCTACATATATTTGTGCTGCTTCTGAATCTGTAACACAAGTGATTTAGCTACTTAACACGGAGTCAGACCAACGTATGTGATATTGTGTAATATTTACTTATCTATACTAATCTAAACGAATATATAAAGTTGGAGAGATTGTTTGTTTGTATGTCTGTTTGTTTGAACGCGCTAATCTCAGGAACTACTAGACCGATTCGAAAAAATCTTTTTGTGTTTAATAGTCCATTTAACGAGGAAGGCTTTAAGCTATAGTCTACATTCAAACCGAAAACCACGAGGACGGAGTCGCAAGCGGCCGCTAGTTTTTTCATAAGTATAGAAACTCCCTAAGCGGAATAAAACTCCCCTACATTTGTCTTGACTACATCTTGAATGTATTTTTAAATGGAAGATGACACACTACGCCGAACTTTGGTCACGTAAATTCAGTAGTGTGTTCCTTTATTTAGGCTCGTATTAATAAATCGCACTCAACACTGATCAATATTGAGAGCGAACTTGATATGTCATTTTCATATAAAACAGCATCTCAAGTTGAGAGCGATTTATTAAAACGAGGCTTAGAACACTAAATGCTGAATATTCCTCTAAAATTGTAAAGCCTCCTCGAATTTATCTCTCTATTCGTAGGGAGTAGGATGAGTAAATAACGTGATAAATTGAGCGGAACGGCGGCGGTGTACCTGTGTCCAGCCATCGATCAGCCCGTGACGTCAGAGAACCCTTTCTCCTGGGTTGAGGGTTGGTCCAATTCAAAGAAGCTATTTAAGTACTATTAGAATATGTGAAATGCGTATTTTTGTCCTCGTGGTTGAAAGCGGTTTTGAGGCACACAGAAAAAAGCACGCAGTCGGACGAAAAAAAAAAACATTATTTTATTATTATTTAACGGCACTAAACGCGATACCATTTATGTAGTACATACTCGTATATGTAAAGGTACTACTTACTGCAGTCTCGGCTGAGTTACAGCAACCATAGTCGCAAGTGGACTGACATCACAATCCACTTTTAGTCCCTTGAAATAATATAAGTATTATAATATTATGCAACGTGACAGTCTAAAATCTTATAGAAAAATGAATTTTAAGTTCTAAGTCCCCTTGAGTCGTATTCCTCATTACTGAGGGTCGTAACCATTGTATGAAATGAAACACACAGCAACTCTCTTGGTAACTTTTATGGAGTGGTTTGCCATTGCCTTCTCCATATTTCTAAGTATCAGGGTGCAATTCTATTATTCCTATTAAACTGTACTTAGTTTAACTAAAATACCAACAGTTTTGATGAATACAGGACGATAAACATCATCATCACTATCCTAGCACCTCTCCCGGTTGCATTCTCGGTTATTGCCTCGGAGCCCAGGGTCTTGTCAATTCATGGTCATAGTGGCAGCGTAGTTATTACAATAAAGCCATTATAAACATTATAATTGACAAAACAAGGCACTAACGCACCATTTTAAAAATAACAATTTTCATGAGAAAAGCACTTCGTAGTAGACGCCAATTTCAATTCATAATCATACCCACATCCAGCTTACAGCCAATACTAGCCAAACTTATTTAAGAGCAGTAAATATATTCGACCCACTTAACCCTCACACGGTATAAAGCTGCCAAAATTGATTTTGTACTAATCGTTCGAATCCGGACCGAGTTCGCTAAATCGCCTCTCCTGTCCGGTTGTAGCTTTCCAACGGACAGGTTAATTCGCAGTGAAGGTACAAACAGTGATGTGTGTCTACACCTGTTAATATGCTTTTAGAATTAATGTTCGATTTAATAAATTAAATGGAAAGTTCTTTTTTTGTATTAATTAGTTAGGAATATGACATTCCCTCACCTTGTCGGAACAACACTCAAATAATGGATAATATAATAAAAATAGTTATAATTTTTTAAAAAAATATATATTTCCCATACAATCTATATACCTGTTATTATAAGTTTAGTTAGATATAAGTAATTAGCGATAAAATGTCAAGTTACTTTGTACTAATGCTTATGTTGGTAATCCAAATAAAATAAATAAATAAATAAAACCTGAACCAAGACTAAATGACCAACGGCCCTGTACCTATAGATTGTATGAATCTATTGGGCCCTGGATTGAGCGTAGGAAGATGTATCACTCTACTTAATTTCGTTGTGGTATTTTCTCTCTTAGTTAAGTTAGCGGGCGCCCACCCGATAGGACGGGTAATTACATTAAAATTATTCCCTTTGCAGGTCACTGAGCCGAAGCGTAATTTTATCACGTGAAATTCACGCCTTTAGATTTGCCTTGCAGTTAGAAAAAATATTTGTAGAAGAAAATTAAAAAGTGTCAGCTTAATAATGTTACACTGCAGTGCGATGGTTTCCATCATTTGAAATCATGTCAATACAAAGATGGGCTTTGGCTTAAAATCACCCCGTTTGAAAATGTTTAATTCTGATTGGTGATCACAAATAACTGTGGTGATCATAGCAACAATTAAAATAATTTTACGTCGTAAAAACTTTGATATTTAATGATTAATCTTGCCCAGAGAAATTAAATTTTAGTTCAGTTCTAAATTGTATAAACTTGTTAGAATAATAGAACTTGATTCTAAGATTTTCCAAATCAGTCAAGTATTTTTGCTGACTACTCAATTCAAGAAACAAATTATAGTCCAGTAATTTTAGCAATTTTAATCCACGATCTGCGGAATAACTCCTAGTGAGCTGAATTTTTGTACACACCTTTATTATAATATTGTAATGATGATGTGAAAAATCGACATTGATATCGTGCCGGCTAAAAAAGTTATAGGGGTCCAAACGTCACGAAAATCAGTTTTTCGCAAATATCTCGCGATCTATTGCTCAAAGATCAATAATGGTTTCATAAAAGTTGTTCATCGTAAAATTGTCTACAAAAAAGGTCTCTTGCATTTTTCTGTACAATTAACCGTTTTTGAAATAGAGACTAGAACGCACTCACATATGGTATTGTATACCGTACGCCGCATACCAAGACATAAACCCTATTGTTTGTTTTTTTCCCTTTTTTTTTTTGCGTGTTTTTTGTTAGTATGATGTTCTACATATAGGAATATAAAGGACTTGTAATACTAGTTCAGTAAGGAAAATAGGAATATCAGATATAAAAAACTATTTGGCAATTTTTTTTGTCACTTTATAACTCAAGAACGGGCTCACCGATCCAAACCAAATTTTCAGGGATTGTACAGACTATTTAGTAGATGTTTTATGTGAAGTGTGAACAAAATCGGTCGTTCTTTTTATACGTAGCGAAGCACGTACCGGGCCGCTAGTAATGATATAGATATGCTGTGTCCAGTGACGTTTGGACCCCTATAACTTTTTTAGCCGGCACGATATCAATGTCGATTTTTCACATCTTCATCACAATATCATAATAAAGGCGTATACAAAAATTCAGCCCACTAGGATTTTTTCCGCAGATCGTGGATCAAAATTGCTAAACTTCACATAGCATATCTATATCATTACTAGCCGCCCGGTACGTGCTTCGCTACGTATAAAGTGAAGCTACCGATTTTGTTCAAACTTCACATAAAACATCTACTAAATAGTCTGTACAAACCCTGAAAATTTGGTTTGGATCGATGAGCCCGTTCTTGAGTTACAAAGTGACAAAAAAAATTGCCACTTAGTTTTTTATAGTTGATATTCCTGTTTTCCTGACTGTACTAGTATTACAAGTCCTTTATATTTCTATATGTAGATCATCATACTAACAAAAAACACACAAACGAAAAAGGGCAAAAAACAAACAATAGGGTTTATGCCTTGGTATGCGCCGTACGGTATACAATACCATATGTGAATGCGTTCTTGTCTCTATTTCAAAAACGGTTAATTGTACAGAAAAATGCAAGAGACCTTTTTTGTAGACAATTTTACGACGAACAACTTTTATGAAACCATTATTGACCTCTGAGCAATAGATCGCGAGATATTTGCGAAAAACTGATTTTCGTGACGTTTGGACCCCTATATCTTTTATAGCCGGCACGATATCAATGTCGATTTTTCACATCATCATTACAATATTATAATAAGGAGATTTTAAAGGGCTTTGCTGTAGAAGACATGAACCAGAACTTTACACTTCATGCCCTAAACCTAGAAATGCAAAATGACTGGGTAAAAATGGGTGAATTCTGTATCCCTCCAGCTTTGAAGTGGAAATCCTTAATATATAATTGGTCTCCTGAGTTACTCAAGTTTTATCTCAATGCAGTTCAGGCGACGCTTCCCGACCAGAGCAATCTTGCCAGATGGGGCAAGCAGGTAAGTAATACGTGTCTATCGTGTAGAGAAGGTGTCGGCACAGCGAAACATATTCTATGCGGTTGTAAGGTATTACTCGATGCGGGACAATACTCATTCCGGCATGATAAGGTCCTTCAAGTGATTCGGGAAGCCATAAGTTTATCCATAGCAAGAACAAAGAAGGGGTTAACTGGCGGTAATTTTCAGGTAGTCAAGTTTGTTAGAGCTGGTGCCACTAAGCTACAGAAGGGTACACCCAAGCCAATTTCAATCTTAGGTGCAGCAACTGATTGGACACTGCTGATGGATACATATGAAAAGCATTACGAAATGCCTTCGGAGATATGTACCACAGCCTTCAGACCGGACATACTTATTTACTCGAAAGAGACAAGACATGTAGTGCTTGTGGAACTAACTGTACCATGGGAAACAAATATCCCTAAAGATCACAATTATAAGTTAAACAAGTACTGCAATTTAGTCGACCAGATAGCAAGAAGGGGATTCAAGACTGATCTATTTGCAGTGGAAGTCGGTGCTAGGGGATTACCTGCGAAGTCGGTCTATAATTTCTTTAAGAATCTAGGATTGCCAAGATCTGCAATAAGCTCATTTATGGATAGAGCTTCAAAAACTGCTCTGGAGGCTTCTTATCGGATTTGGATAGGTAGGGAGAGGGAGGTTGAGCACGGGACTGGAATTGCTCCACGTCCTAACCAATCGCAGGTTAGCTGACGAGGCTTGACGCGAGCCGAAACGTCTGGCGCTTAAGTGAGCAACGGTGGCCACCGCTAGTCTCGTTCTCAATAATCCCTCTTCCTGTCTTGCAATGGGCCCGGATTTGCTCGGTGAAGCCATTGACTGCTGAGTTCTACACCTACTTAAGGTGTGTACAAAAATTCAGCTCACTAGGAATTATTCCGCAGATAAAATCTAAAATTCCTGGACTATAAACGATATTACTAACGTTACTAAGAGAAGAGATAATATAAAATCTTCCTTCTATATAATATTAGTAAATATAGACGATGAAATACGAATAGTCTTCTCCAATAATGCATCAACAACGGTGTTCGGGATGAACATAAATTAAAGATGACTTGCTTAAAATGAATATACTTGAGATAATAAGTAGGTTAACAAAAACAGATTTGGCTTATGCACTACGCGTGTGTCCGCGGCTGCGTCTGTCGGCAAGTGAGGTGGCGGCGCGGGCGACGGCCCGGCCAGCTGATGCACCTCCCTTCACCTCTCCTCTCCTCCGTCCCGCGATCATAGTGTGAATGCGTGAACATCCTCCGGGGCGTTGAAAGCCATAGCTTTCAAGAATGGATCTTGTGAGGCGCCTCCTGGTCATCTGCTTCAAGTCCATCAGTTGGTAAAAGGCACATCCTATTGACGGCTCTTCGAATAGTGCCTTTGGTAGTGGCTACTTCAGCAACCCTGTTGACACCGTCTGTGCCAGGAAATAAACGGCTAACTCTGCCCATCCGCCATTGGAGGGGCGGCAAGTTGTCTTCCTTCAGCAAAACCACGTCACCAAGCGCGAGTTCGTGGTGCGGGGTACGCCACTTCGTGCGCTGCTGCAGCTCACTGATGTACTCCCGGCTCCACCGGTCCCAGAAGTGCTGGCGAATCTTCTCGATCAGCTCGTATCTATTGGGTCTGCTTACATTAATAGGAGCCGTGGGAATAGATGTCAGCGGTCTCCCGATCAGAAAGTGGCCTGGGGTCAGAGGAGAAGGATCAGTACAGTTGGACGAAAGAGGAGACAGCGGGCGTGAATTTAGGATAGCCTCAATTTGTGTAAACAACGTCGCTAACTCCTCAAACGTTAAAGCAGCATTACCAGCTACGCGTTTTAAATGAAACTTAGCTGAGCGTATTCCAGCTTCGAAAATTCCCCCAAAATGTGGAGAATACGCCGGTGAAAACATAAATTTAATTCCTTCATGACTAGCATACTCATAGACAGACCGACGACTGGATCTGAGTAATCTACCCAATTCATTGCAAGTACCAACAAAGTTTCTGCCGTTGTCGCAATATATTTCATAAGGTTTGCCCCTTCGCGATATAAACCTGCGTAGGCATAAAATAAAAGCTTGGGTACTTAAATCGCTAACCAATTCTAAATGAATTGCCTTAGTTGTTAGGCATACAAATAAGCATAAATAACATTTACTGATTCTGTTACCTCGGCCTTTTCGGCTGCATATCATAAATGGGCCGGCAAAATCACACCCACTGGAATAGAATGGGAAGGTAGCATTAGTACGCGCTTCTGGTACGTGCCCCATTATGGGTTGCATAGTTACAGCGCGTAACCTCGTACAAATGACACATCGACGCGCTACTTGCCGCGATAAACACCTACCCTGAATTGGCCAGTATCGGTCGCGAACAGATGCTAGCAATAATTGTTGACCTGCGTGAAAAAGCCTAATGTGTTCATTAATCATGATGAGTTTCATCAACTGATGTTTTGAGTCCAACAGAATGGGGTGCTTTTTGTCAAAATGAAATTTCGAATTATTTAATCTTCCACCCACTCGGATAATTTTATCGGAATCAATAAATGGAGTCAATTGTAACAATTTATTCCTTTTTGGTAAAGGTTTTCCTTGCTCGAGTAATATAATTTCATTTGGGAACGATTGAGTTTGACTTAATCTCACTAAAAATTTCAATGAATTGTTCAACTCGGTTACACTTAGTGGACCTGATAACTTTTGTTTCTCATTTTGAATATTATTCGCGAAACGCAATACAAACGCAAAACTTCTAATTAGTCTCGTATATGTGGAAAACTTATTGAAATCAATCAGTGAATCACTGGTATGCGTTCGCTCGGATGACAATAATAATGAGTTAACTTTAATATCTGGCAAATTTATGGTTGAGTATGAATGCTGTGGCCATTTAGATTGTTCCAATTTAAGGAAAGAAGGGCCCTCCCACCACAAAGTGGAGGACTCGAGAGCCTGAGGACAGACCCCTCGCGAAGCAAGGTCAGCTGGGTTCATACTAGTAGGTACGTGTCTAAATTGAAAATCTTGCGTTAACTCATTAATACTGTTAACCCTATTGCAAACAAACATTTTTAAATGTCTTACATCAGTCTTTAACCAACCCAGCACTACTGTTGAATCAGTCCAAATAAACTTGTGTTGAACGTTCAAACGTAAAGATTTTAGTACCTTGTGACATAAATTTGCCCCTAGCAGATTGCCTAACAATTCCAATCGTGGGATCGTTGTCGGCTTCAAGGGAGCAACCCTGGCCTTCGCACATAAGAGGTTAATTGTGACTTCATTATTTTTATTGACAGAGCGTAAATAACAACACGCAGCATACGCAAAATACGTATCCCACTGATATGAGGATCGCTGATGCGACGGCCCCTAAGTAGAACACCGAAATATTGCAAAACCAGGGAATCGCTGAGACTGCAGTGCGTGCAAGCAACGTGACCAAGCCACCGAACACCGGACTTGCGACATCGGCGTCACTTCGAATCTTGCATCGATCGGGTCAATTAGACTTAGCGAATAATATTAATGTAATTCTTTTAATTAATAAATTTAGTTTTAAAAGTAAAAATCGGTTTTTTTTCAATCCTGCGGCTGCGACTTTCGTAATTGGCGCAGTCGGTAGGATTCTCGCGGTCGGTCTCCGTTACAAGAAGATTTCCGTACCGAGCCCACCGTGTGGCTATCAAGTCGCGCTTCGAGAATCCAGAACCTGAAGGTGCAGCCAGAGGAAGTATCCAGACATCGATACAGAAAAATAGCCGATACTATGTTCATGTAAGTACACTTGAATCGTTCTCGTGTTGCTTCCTATCCTAATAGATAACCACCATTTTCCATCCGAGAAACTCCGGTTCCAGCGAGCCTACATCTGATAGGTCTCGTCGGAGAGAAAACGTAGATTTAGTTAGATTTAAAATGGAAGTTAACCCAGATCAAATTCACAAGGCATTACGCCTTGTTCCCGACTTTGATGGGAACGCGAATGTATTAACTAGGTTTATTAGGATATGTGATAGGTTATGTGCAGACTTTCTGAAAGATGATCCTAGAAGTCAATTAAATAATTTGTGTCTATTAAACGGAATATTAAATAAAATCACAGGCCCTGCCGCAACAATAATTAATTCAAACGGCATCCCTGAAAGTTGGACCGGGATACGAGGTGTCCTTATAAATAATTTTGCAGATCAAAGAGATGAAACTGCTCTATATAATGATCTTTCATTAGCAACTCAAGGTAATAGAAGCCCTCAAGAATTTTATGATCACTGCCAGAGTCTGTTCAGTACAATAATGACCTACGTCACATTACATGAGACGATAGGAACCACTATTGAATCTAAGAGAACTTTATATAAGAAACTGACCATGCAAGCCTTTGTACGAGGTTTAAAGGAACCGCTTGGATCTCGTATAAGGTGTATGAGGCCAGACAGCATCGAGAAAGCTCTAGAATATGTGCAGGAGGAATTAAATATTCTATACCTCCAACAGCGTAATGACTCGGTGCCAAGGCAACATTTAAGCCTTCGCACGCCACCTGCCTTACCTATAGGTTTCTCAATGCCGAAATTTAATAACTATAATGTGCCTTATATGTCAGCGCCGGTAGCGCAGCGATTTAATCCGCTACCGCCACCACAACGCTCGTCGATGTATCCGCAGCCTTTTAAATTTCATCAACCAGGTAACTTTAATAATCAGCCTCGCATGCCTTCCCGCACTCAGCAAATGTTTAGTGCACCGCCACCTAGATATAACCCACAAAGCCACATGTTCAGGTTACAATCCAGGCACCAGCCTCACCAGCAGCCATCTAAGCCAATGAGCGGAGTGCAGCATTTTGTCCCCAAGGCTTTGCCCCCTACTATTCCCGGGCATGACTGGAGAAAGTCAGGCAATCCACCGCCAAATAATTACTTTAAAAGTCGCGAAGTTAATTTAAATGAATGTGCATACGACGATTCATATTATAACTCAGACTATTACTATGACCAGGAGTATTACAATGACTTAAACGACTATACTAACTATGACCAATCTTACGACTATGACAATAGAGTTCAGAATTACGAGCCGAATTATAGTTCATATTATCAGGAACAAAAGGTAGAGTCAAGTAACGAGCCAACTCGCGCATCTAATGACTATCAGGTTTCGTGTTCGGACGAGCAGGATTTTCAGATAGCTGGCCCATCAAACAAGTTAAAATAGAGTTGAATTTACAAACGCAACGGCAACTTCCTTATATTGAAATATTAAATCCGCCGCTTAAGTTATTAATAGATACAGGTGCCAATCAGTCGTTTATTAGTCCCGAATGTGTAGAGAAATATTTTAATAACTTTCCTTTAGATTACGATCCATTCGAAGTAACAAATGTTCACGCTACAACTCGCAATGACTATTCGATCACACTTCCTTCTTTTCCCGAATTTAATGACCAGGATAGTATGAAATTATTCGTGTATCGTTTCCATGATTATTTCGACGGTCTTATAGGTTTAGATTTACTTACAAAATGGGAAGCCAATATTAATCTAAAAGATCTAACTTTATCAACTCAGTTCGCTGTTAATCCTATTAAGATGTACAACTCTCGTAACGTCAATCTGTACGAGGATATCATCCCAGCAGGTACATCAAAGATGATACGGATCCCGATTAACGCCCCGGACGGTGATGTTTTAGTAGATGAACAGATAATCTGTAACTGTTTAATTCATGAGTGCATTACATCTGTTAAAAATAACCGCGGAGTATTAGAAGCCAGTAACACAACGAATAACGATATTATATTTTCCTTAGATCGCCCAGCGCAAGCGCAATTATTTAATATCGAGTGCGCACGCCCTTATCAACCGCGAAGTAATACGTCACGCGCTCGCGAAGTGCTATCGCGCCTTCGCACGGATCATATGAACGCCGAGGAAAAAGCTAATATCGAGTCATTATGTATGCGTTATGCCGACGTGTTTTATTTAGAAGGCGAGCCGCTAACTTTTAATAATAAAATTAAACATTCTATAAAAACTACAGATGAAGTTCCGATTTATACTAAGACTTACCGGTATCCATTTATACATAGGCAGGAAGTTCGCGACCAAATATCAAAAATGCTTGAACAGGGAATAATCAGACCTTCCACATCTGCTTGGAGCTCACCTATATGGGTAGTCCCTAAGAAGGCAGATGCTTCTGGGAAAAAGAAATGGAGAATAGTTGTAGACTTCCGTAAGCTTAACGATAAAACAATAGACGACAAATACCCGATCCCGAATATAAATGACGTACTTGATAAATTAGGAAAATGCATGTACTTTACGACCCTTGACCTCGCTTCAGGTTTTCACCAAGTTGAAATGGATCAATCTGATGGTAGCATACCAAAAACTGCATTTAACGTCGAAAATGGGCACTATGAATTCTTGCGTATGCCGATGGGACTAAAGAACTCACCATCTACATTCCAGCGCGTTATGGATAACGTTCTAAAAGGCCTCCAAAATGAGATTTGTCTAGTATATCTCGACGATATCGTCATCTTTGGAACGTCCTTGCAAGAAGCCATAGTTAACATAGAAAAGGTCCTTCAAAGATTACGCGAATCTAACTTTAAAATCCAGATGGATAAATCTGAATTTTTAAAGTTAGAAACCAGTTACTTAGGCCATATTATCACCAGGGAAGGCATTAAACCAAACCCTGATAAAATTTCAGCCATAGAAAAATATCCCATTCCGGAAACGCCAAAACAAATTAAGCAATTTTTAGGCCTTATTGGATATTACCGTAAATTTATTCCCGATTTTGCCCGGATTACTAAACCCTTAACTAACTGTTTAAAAAAAGGTAAAAAAATAACTTTCGATTCGGATTATACACAAGCTTTCGAGAAGTGTAAAAAACTATTAACGAACGATCCTATATTACAATACCCCGATTTTAACCGCGAGTTCATTTTAACAACAGACGCGTCTAACGTTGCTATTGGTGCTATCTTATCCCAGGGACCCGTAGGATCCGATAAGCCAGTTTCATTCGCATCTCGAACACTTAATGATAGTGAAATCAACTATAGTACCATAGAAAAAGAACTCTTGGCTATAGTTTGGGCCACTAAATATTTTAGACCGTACCTTTTCGGACGTAAATTTAAAGTCATAACGGATCACAAGCCACTGCAATGGTTAATGAATTTAAAGGAGCCCAACTCCAGATTAACAAGATGGAGACTAAAATTAAGTGAATATGATTTTGCCGTTATCTATAAAAAGGGAAAGAGTAACACCAATGCCGACGCTTTGTCTAGGATTGAGATAAATAACGAGGAGATAAGTTCAATCATCGCGAACCCCTCAGAAAAGCCAGCCTCTCGTTCTAATTCGGATACTGAGACAATTCATACCAGCCACGAAAATCCCATACTTGAAGTTCCAATTACCGATGAACCTATAAATAGATTTCATCGACAGTTGCACATCACTATAGTTGGTGACGTCAAACGACGGCCCGTAGTTACAAAGCCATTTGAGACGCATACTCGTATTTCGTTACAAGTTAGTGAATCAAACCTGGAAAGTGACATTATTAACGCGATTAAAGAATATGTTAATCCCAAGGTTAAAACTGCATTACTTATCAACCCGCCTTTAGCCATGTACTCAGTTATTCCAATCATCCAAGATAAATTTAAGAGTTCATCTTTAAATCTTGTTCTTACAAAATCTGAGATAGAAAACGTCAAGGAATATCTTAGACAACAGGAAATAATTCGTAATTACCACGATGGTAAGACGAATCATAGAGGCATTACGGAATGCTATTTAGCCTTATCCAAAAAATACTTTTGGCCTAAGATGAAAGAGCATATTTCTAAATTTATAGGAGAGTGTACTATATGTGGTCAGTCCAAATATGATAGGAATCCCATCAGACAGCAATTCCATGTAGTACCACCAGCCACCAGACCCTTCGAAACCATTCACATGGATTTATTCACAGCCCAAAATGAAAAATATTTAACGTTTATAGACGTCTTCTCTAAATATGGTCAAGCTTACCACTTACGCGATGGTACAGCAGTCAGCATCTTACAAGCCCTGTTACAGTTTTCTACTCATCACGGTCTCCCATATACCATTGTCACAGATAACGGAACAGAATTTACCAATCAATTATTTTCAGAATTTATACGATTACATAAAATAAATCACCATAGAACTTTAGCTCACTCACCAAACGATAATGGCAACATAGAAAGATTTCACTCGACTTTACTCGAACATTTGCGCATATTAAAATTAAAACAGAAAGACGAACCTATAATAAATTTAATGCCCTATGCCATCATAGCCTATAACAGCTCCATTCATAGTTTTAACAAATGTAAACCGTTCGATCTTATAACAGGTCACTTTGACCCTAGAGACCCCATTGATATCGACCCCGTACCTCATTTAATGCAACAATATTCTTTAAATCATAAGGAACAAATGCAAACTGTCTATAATTTAATTAATGAAACATCGTTAGCGACTCGAACAGGTCTTATAGAAAATAGAAATAAAACCCGTGAGCCTGAGATATTATACTTACCGGAACAACAGATTTTTGTTAGGAATCCCATGGCTTCCAGACAAAAAGTAGCACCTAGGTATACCCAAGATAAGGTCCTAGCCGATCTACCTATCCATATTTATACCAGCAAAAAGCGTGGTCCTGTAGCTAAGTCCAGATTGAAACGTGTGCCCAAGAATGCTAAATTGTTGCAGGATTCTGCTGCTACTGATCCAGGTGACAAGGCCCGAAGAGATAAGACTTGAAAGCTTAGACGACGGACCTGGACTTTTACCGTTTAGACTTGGACCGACTAAACTGACAACACATTATCATACATTTTTACAGCACATTCAGTTAAATGACATCGAAGATAAAATCTCTATACTGCAGTCACAAGTACAAACCTTTCAGTCTAAACTCCCAAATGATACTTATGCTTTATTTGAACTACAAATAAATTACTTAAATAAAAAGATAGATAACGTTTTCACCCAGCTACGTAGTTTAGAACCGAGCCGCTCTAAACGAGGCATCGTAGATGGATTAGGATCAATTATAAAAAGTATAACTGGCAATTTAGATCAGTCAGATGCAGATAAGTATAATACCGCCATAAAGACGCTGCATAGTAATGAGGAAAAGCTATCCTTTGAGTTAAATAATCATATTAGTTACAGTAAAGAATGGATGTCTAGACACTTTAGTATCATCTCGCAGTTAGTAGAAAATCAGCGTATTATAAACGACACCTTACACTTATTATTAGACAGGAATAGTTATAGAGGTGAAAGTTTAATAAAATACGCTAAGTTTGGTCAAGTTCTGGCAATCATTAGCGAAAATGTAGTAGATATATTAAATGAATTAATTAGTATAGAAAATATATTAGCATTTATTCGTGCATCAAGCACTCATCATTCAATGTTAAAAATAGATATCTTAAGTAATATGTTAGTTAAGCTTAGAAAAATATATAGTAAAGATAATATCTTAGAATTAGAGACACGGGAATTTTATGATATTATAAAGCCCGCTTTTTATTACATAGATAAAGAGATAGTTTTAGTTTTTAAATTCCCGATAGTTACAAGAGATCAGTATGACCTTTATAGATTATCCATAATCCCAAATAAGAATCACCAAGCCCTTATCCCATCTTATCCTTTTATTGCAACTAACGAGAATGCATTCGTGTACATAGAGACAGAATGTCCGAAGTTATCTCACGGCTATCTCTGTGAAGAAAATGTTAATCATCAGATTCGCACAGTTCCTGACTGTATCCAGCATCTCATCTCGAGCCAATCTCTAGAGAAAACCTGCAAGCTAACAACCATCACTCTCTATAAAGAAGCTATGGAGAAACTAGATGATAAGCATTACGTCATCTCACTACCACATCAGACGAAGGTTCAACTCACCTGCGGAAGAGAAGATTTCACTCAGCTTCAAGGCAGCTACCTCGTCAGCATCCCTATGAAATGTTATCTGCGAACTCCAGAATTTACTATAATCAACGATAATGACGAGATAAAAGGCCAACCGATTAAGATAATGAAGATACCCAATATTGAAGAGAGAAGCACTGATTCACTTCAAATTAATCTCCGGTCAATCGATCTACAAGGACTACACAGCATCCAAGATAAAATAATGCTACAAACGCCGGTACAAATTAACGAGCCGTCAACTCAACTATACCATACTACGATACCCTTCTACGGCGTGTTATTAGGTGCAAGTGCACTCATTATTGTACTTGTGCTACGACGCTACGAGTTACTCACCTGTAGACGGCGCGACGTTCCTGAAACTACAGCACCTGTAACCCATCAATATGACTATCCAGCTCAACCTGAAAACAGGAAGCCAGGAAGACAAGGAGGACCAGAGGGTGGAACCCAACCAGCAACATTTTCACTCAAAGTCCTCAAATAGTTGCTGTTCTAGGGGTGGAGGAAATACGTATCCCACTGATATGAGGATCGCTGATGCGACGGCCCCTAAGTAGAACACCGAAATATTGCAAAACCAGGGAATCGCTGAGACTGCAGTGCGTGCAAGCAACGTGACCAAGCCACCGAACACCGGACTTGCGACATCGGCGTCACTTCGAATCTTGCATCGATCGGGTCAATTAGACTTAGCGAATAATATTAATGTAATTCTTTTAATTAATAAATTTAGTTTTAAAAGTAAAAATCGGTTTTTTTTCAATCCTGCGGCTGCGACTTTCGTAATTCGCATCACTCGAAGCATCAACAAAACAGTGCAAATCTATCAGGACGGGACTATCACACAGTACATTTCTTTTTATTTTAATGTTTGTAAGTAAATGTAAATTATTTATAAAATTGTACCATGTACCCATAAGATTTGGTGGTATGGGATCCTCCCAACTCAACTTTGCAATCCATAATTTTTGGAGAAATATTTTGGCTTTAATTATACATGCACAAATTAACCCGAGAGGGTCAAATATTTTACAAGTCGTCGATATGACTGATCGCTTTGTATGCACAGGGGGTGATATAATATTAGATGAAAATTGAATTTTGTCGAGTTTAGGACAATAGCTTAAACCCAAAACGCTCGATTCCTTAGTTAAATCGACTAAATCGGAGATCGAGTCATCACCTTCAAACGCCTGCGAACAATTTGTTCGTATTTTTCTTAATGGCAAACAAGCTGAATCTAAAACCGTTTTTACATTCTTATATATAAACTTAATATCACATTCTGTCTCAGCCCCCGTATTTAAGTCATCTATATAGAAATCATTTTTAATTACATTGGCTATAACCGGGTCCGTACATTCATTTGCTAATTGTAATAAACACCTAGTGCTTAAAAAGGGAGCAGACGCCATGCCGTAAGTGACGGTGTTTAACTGAAATATTTTTAAATTGTCAGTCCGTTTTGAAACAAAGGAATCGTGATGACTTTTCGTGGAACATAAATCACGCCAAAGAATTAATTGAAGATGTCGCTGAGAAGGATGCAAGATGATTTGTCTGTACATTTTCTCCACGTCTCCTAAAAGAACGTAACGATGACAACGGAAACGTAACAAAATGGAAAACAAGTCACTTTGAACAACTGCGCCAACAGCTTGTATGTCATTCACTGACTTCCCTGACGATGTTTTTGCCGAACCATCGAATACAACGCGCAATCGCGTTGTTTCACTATTTTCCTTTACGACACAGTGATGTGGGAGGTAGTATCCAAATTCTGGTTGTTCTACTTGACTTAAATGACCCATTGAATAATACTCCTCAATAAATTTAGAATACGGTTCCTTTAATCCATCATTCCTATTCAATTTATTTTCAATGTTTATAAATCGTTTCAAGGCTAAATTAAAAGATGCACCGAGACTACTCTCAGGCTCTTTTAATGGCATCATTACGCAGAACCTGCCATCTTCTAATCTACTCGTAGTTTCTAAAAAATGATTCTCACAAAATTGTTCTTCTAAAGACAATGATTTTGTGTCAGAAGGCAGTTCTTCAATCTCCCAAAAATTTTTAAGGGAATTATTTATATCGTTTTCATTTATCTGATTGAAAAAACACTGGACCTTTGACTTTGACTGATCAAATCCCACCGGGCCTGCGATCAACCAGCCCAGCTGGGAATTTTGCAATACAGGCATGTTAGCACCCAATTTAATTTGATTTGTCCCAATTATAGACCAAAACACGTCAGCCCCTAACAGAATGTCTATATGAGAAGGCTGGAAAAATCTGGGATCTGCCAATTGTATATTTTCAGGAATGCCTAATTCATTTATATTTAGTTCAGTGCTCGGCAAAACACCTGTAATAGTCGGCACTAATAAACACGATACTTCAATATTAAATGAAGTAAAACACGACTTCACTTTTATTTTACAACAGCCAGAAATGTGAGTCTTGGTATTGTTAAGACCACATATATTAAAATTTTTATTCTGTATTTTTAAACCTAATTTATTTCGCATATTTTCTGTTAAAAATGTAGACTGGGACCCTGTATCTAAGAGAGCCTTAGCCTATAACACTTTTATTATTATTTTCGTTAATAATTTCTACTTGAGCTGTGCACAACAGCGTGTGAGTCATTGTCACAGCTGATAACGAAACCTGTCCGGCCGGTTCACTACCAATACACGCGGTCGATGGTGACTGATCGGGAATAGGTATCGAGACATCTTTAATTGGTTTGTGAAGCAAAGTATTGTGCTTACCTCTGCACACCTGACAAGAACCCTTTAATCGACACTGAAAACTATTGTGACCGCTACGTAAACACTTTGTGCAAAGTTTATATTTTGAAACTTTAATCATCTTATCATCGTAACTTAATTTCTTAAACTTGGCACATTCATAAACATGATGACTCTGGTTACAAATAATACATTCATTTTTTGCATTACTTCGGTCTGTGGAAGCAAAAAAGGATCTTACGGATTTGTTAAGGTTAACATTTTGTTTATAATCATTCCTATCAGACCGGTTATAGTACGTTGTTTCCAAAACATCTGCGCGGTTACGCAAAAATGAATAAAAATCATCTAAATTTGGCAATTCCGAAAGTTCATTCTTATGCTCCTCCCATTTTCTACTCGTTACGGTATCTAATCTTGCAGAAACAATAAATATTATTAATACATCCCACTGCTGTGTAGGTAAGCCTAGCGAATGTAGGGACCTTAAATTTTTTGAAATATGATCGATCAAAAATCTCAACGACTTAAAAGATTCCTTTGTTATGGGATCTATGTTCAATAAGGCCTTTAAGTGGTTATTAATTAAAATATTCTTATTATTATAGCGTTCACATAAAGTTTGCCACGCATTTTTATAATTATCGGCAGCAAACTCAAACGATCTAATTACGACAGCGGCACTACCTTCCAAACTAGATCGCAAATAATGAAATTTATTGATCAGTGGCACAGAATCATTCAAATTCACGAGGGCATCAAAAGTGTCTCGGTACTCAAGCCATTTTAAATAATTACCATCAAATGTTGGCAAGGAGATAGTCGGAAGCTTAATAGAATTTAAAGTATGCGAACACTGACTTTCACCCGAAACACTTCCCCCTTTGTGACAAATTTCTGTATTACTTGATTCCAACAATACCTGAGCCGTGGAAAGAACAGAATAGAATTGTGTCTCCATAGTATCCCTCTCAGTTAACTGCTCGTCAATGGAGGTAGAAAGCAATTCAATCTCAGATTGTAATGCCGAAAACTCAATCATTAAATCTTGAATTTTGTCTATGCGCAGCGATAATTCTTTAACTTGATTTATTGATAATTTACCGGCCCCAACTTGTTTTAAAATGCTAACATAATCTTTAAACTTTGTTAATCTGCCTTTAATTATGCTACGCTTCTTATTTAAATCCTTTAAACTATCTTTTCCTTCCATGGCTGAACTTTAAATCAACTTTATAAATAATATCAATTAAAATATGCAATGAATAGAGTAGAAAACCAAATACCTTATAAAATCAAACCAGTTAACAGGCGAAGCGCCACGAGGCGCAGTCGACTGGACTTTGACCCAACCGTCGATGCTGTCTTTGTCCTCACTCACTGCTTTAGATAACAGCAGGACTTCAACCTGGAATAGTCGGCAGTAAAGCGTAAAAAACTAAACTTAATATGTGGCAGGAAAGCAAGAATCTAGGGGAAAGCAAATGTATAGCACAAAATGATAAATGCCACAATGAAGTGCTGTAACACGCGCAGATATGAACAATAGAACTGTATAATTATATTCCGTTATTCAATATAGCTCAATGGAAAGAAAGAAATGAGAAATAAGCAGTTTGAATAGGTAACGGGTAAAATTTAAAAAAAAAATGATGAACCAGTTATTAAGCACGGGTAGTATAAAAAAAACTAATAAATGCTTTCGGTGCAAAATACAAAGAAATAACTGCGCAGCAAACAAAGAAATAACTGTAATTAACAGATGTAGGCACACTTAGCTAAAACACTGCTTTAACTATTTTAGAGCGCAAGCGCTTACACAAAGAAAGGAGGAAAAAAGTGGATAAAAATGAAAGGATAGCACAACTTCCCTCGGGAAAACACTCCAGACGTCCAAGAATGCTCCAGGTGACCTCTTCGAAACCTGTTCTCATCTACTTGGGAGTGCGAAGGCAGCATACGCAGCAATCCAATCCAATCCTTTGTCTTCTTTCCCGTTATATTTCAAATAACGGTCATCCGTTAGTAAGTAGGTATTCGAGACGAAAATATTTTTGTCACGGTCGCCAAATGTTCGGGATGAACATAAATTAAAGATGACTTGCTTAAAATGAATATACTTGAGATAATAAGTAGGTTAACAAAAACAGATTTGGCTTATGCACTACGCGTGTGTCCGCGGCTGCGTCTGTCGGCAAGTGAGGTGGCGGCGCGGGCGACGGCCCGGCCAGCTGATGCACCTCCCTTCACCTCTCCTCTCCTCCGTCCCGCGATCATAGTGTGAATGCGTGAACAACGGATACCGGAATGCAATTAGTGGAAGCTCCAATCTATCTGAAATTGAGTAACTCGAACTCACTACAAAATGCGATACTTCCATTTGAAATTATCCGCACAATTTTATTATTGAAAATATACTTGAATGAATTTCAATTGTTTTCGTATTAAAATATCCGGGCGTTATGAAATGTTTTGAATTGATCTTTTTTACGTCCACATTTTTATTCCCACTAAATTTTTATAATCATTTTATTATTTTAATAATGATTAAGTGGCGAAATATGAAAAGTGAGTAAGTGTAATTGTTACGTTTCGTAGACCCGGAATAAGGACCGAACCAAACCTATTATACAAAGGCACATTTCGCTATTGTAGTAGTTTGGTCTTTTCAATAGCGTAAAATACGAGTAGCTTATGATAGCACAATGACAGTTTTTACATACAAGTATATGACATTAAGAAACCTCTATAGATTACGGATAGTGATAAAATCCGATTGAAATCTCACGATGACAAGACTTGATAAATTCATGAGAAGGTTGAGGCGTAATCTCTGAGAGGTACAGTATATTAATCAATCAAATACATCTATTGATATAGGCTGCAAAATTGTTAATTTTCTATTTAATCTGTATATTCGGAAAACAGTCTCAATAATGCTGATTTTGAGGAGGCTGATACAGAATATAAGATCAAAGACCGCTAAGAAACTACAGGCTGTCTGTTGACTTCAGCCATGACGATTCATTAAGCAAGTTTGCTCGCTGCTTATCCTAAAACCGAAACAATACCCCGTTTCCATGCAAAAAATGTACAACATCACAAAATCCGAGCGAAATAACGTGCTGAGACGAGCTCGACGCTCCGCAAAATGTATTTTCATTGTGAAATTATTCAAATTTCAATTTAATAATTGCGTCTGAGGGAAAAACTTTGCGGGCTCGGCAATTAATCTTTGGCACGACAGCGCACCCTTTGAGGAGCTTGTTTTACGGATTTTTTTCCATGAGTTTTTGACGCGTTTTCGCGCGGAAAATTGGGTGAATCATGTCGTCTTGCTCTGCGTAACTCGAATACACAAAGAGATGTATAAGAAGAACAAGCTGATCTCGAATCTTTTCTTATTTAAAAACTGGATGGTTTCCCCTTTCAACTTTTACTGGATACAAAACAAGATTATTATTATTATTGTTTCTAAAGTTTTGAAATCCTACGCCACATGTCAGGGTGGGTTCAGTTGTGTAGCTCCAGATAATTATTACATTAGCCCATATATCATATCAAATATCCGTAGGTATATGTTGCCTACATTTACCTTCCACTAGGCTTTTTATTGTCATTATTATTAGAAAACAATTACCTACTTTATACAAGTTAGTGATTGTATAAAATAAATTTCCGCTGGTTCGGAAAGTTCTAAAAAGTTTTACAAAGAAGACACTGAAAATAAACTCGATAGTTTCTCCTTTCAAACGCTACAATTACCAAGTTATACAGAGTTCAAGCCAATTATAAAAAAGATAAACTAATATTGTAAAGCTGAGTCTAGTCTTTATTTTACCTAATCACGCTTTAACCTTTGAATAAATTTCAATATAATTTGAAACATGGGTACACAATGTTTTATGTCTTGGAAAACGTGAAAGGCATAGGAAATTCAATAAAGACCTTTTTTAGAGAACCAAACCTATTGAATCACTAGATCTGACTTAAATATAAGTTTCCCCGCAATATTATTAGTCATAGTAGAGATTGTTATTTAATTGCAATACGTAATTTTTTTTGTTATAGGGAGTCAAACGAAGAAGAGGGTCATCTAAAGGTAAGTGACAACCGCTGCCCATGGACATCAACAGCTGCACGAAAGAGCTGCAGGTGAGCTGCCTGCTTTTAAGGCCCCATACCCTTCCTAACCGAGCTCTGGCGGCCTTACTCATAGCACAACAGTTACAAAGTACTTCACTGTGGTCTTCGGTCAAGTAGAGGGAGGTACGAGTATTTCCCCAGACGAGCTGCTAATTCAAGTGGAATCTCTACCTATCTTAAAAAGTCAAAATAAGTAAAAAAAAGGATTCAAAAGATACCCAGCGCAAAGCTACAATAATTCGTACATTTCATGAAATTAAATTGAAGTTCTTGTTAAAACTGATATGGCTGCAAAATGGCTTGGCCGTGGAAATAACAAGAAGTTTCTAATTCTCTTGTCTAATTTACTTACCCTTTGGATTCTTCTCATTATTTTAAATATTAGACTGTACTTGACCGATATTTTATGTCATAACCTTTGACATTACCTCAGAAAACATGTCTCCCGATCACGATCCACTTAAGAGATTTTTTATTGCGAATGCGTACCATAAAAACGAAGCTTGATATTCTATTTTCGATACACGCTGTCAGACATACGAATGAAAAAGTGGGTGAAATATGAATCTGAGATCATTGATGTGGATGTTCAAGAGACTAATAATAATGTGAATTAGTTATTCTAGATTCGTTTCCGATTCAGCCTTTAGTCATTTCTTCGGCACTTATTTGTTTTCGAACATTGACACGTAGGTAAATCTAAAAAATTACTACATTGGTTTCCTATTCTAGGTTGTTTCTTTTGAATATTCCGATAATAACGCCTCGAGGTCTAGGTTAAGTACCGAGCCGTGGTCTTGAGGTCCTGAGTTCTATTCCCGGGTCGGGCAAAACTTGTGTTGATTTTTCTAAACATAGCCCGGATTTGTGATCGGTAGCTGCATTTTGCAGGCGTGGCGATAATGCCAAAAACCCGTCTTTAAATAGTTTGATATAAAACAAAGAACATATTTTTATTTATATCCTTCCTTCTTTGAATCTTAATGAATCAACAATACCATTTTTTTACAATAACTCTCTCTGTATAATCTTGTTTATATCATTTCCATGTTTATTTAATTTTCCACGAGCCAGTAATTTCGTTTAACGTTATTCCGGAAAGTGTCGTCAGGGA
The DNA here is from genome assembly GCA_958496325.1 of Nomophila noctuella. Lineage (NCBI taxonomy): Eukaryota > Metazoa > Arthropoda > Insecta > Lepidoptera > Crambidae > Nomophila > Nomophila noctuella. The sequence goes on from OY292498.1 coordinate 1,637,928, forward strand.
AGAAAGATGGCAAATTCACTTACATTAAGCACCCGTTCACGTAAAGTGATTTTAAGGGGACGTAGAGAGTTTTTTAATTTAGTCTGGATATACATACTTTGTCGCGGCATATTTCTGTAAAATTGTATTTGATACTATTAAGTCGTTGGATAGCAAGAAAATAAGGGGTCATTTCTAATTGTCAATATCGGCATCTTAATTTGGAAACCAGCTAACTCCATTTTTTGACGAAAATATTTTTTGTTGCAGTTCCTACGCAACCGTAAGTTTTTTAGTGTCTCTTAAATAATCAACTCAAGTGGATTTGACTGGTTTGTAAATTAAGGTATCGATATAAATGCTTAGTTAAACTATATTATTTATAATAGTATTATTTAACGGCACTTAACGCGATATTAATTATGTAGTATTTGAATACTACTTACTGCAACTACTACTACTACAACAACCGTGGTCGCAACCGGTGTAACGCAGCCAAAACGTCAAGCAGTAAGTAGTATACACTACATAATTAATAAATACTAGTGTCATAATGCAACGTGAAAGTCTAAAATCTTATATTATTTATACTGTTGTACCTACATTAAATTATTGTTAAAAAGTTCTGAGGTCAAAATGATGAAAGTACCTACCTACTCGTTTATTATACGTTTCTGAGATTTGCGCGTTCAAACAAACTCTTCAGTTTTATTATACATAGTAGTATAGATTCAAAATGGCAAAATACCAGGTTGACCTTACGACGTAATATTATATTTCATAATAAATTTATTGAAAATTTATGTTACATTATCAATAAATAATCCCGCTAACATTATAATAAAGAGTAAACTTCATTACGTACTTCCAGAATCATTTCATTCTGTATAATTGGATCCGCAAAACTCATCAATCATTAAAATTGCTGTTTTAAATGCACACTTCAATAACTGGCACGTTTACCTTTTGCCAGCTAAGTTGTAACTACCCAATAAATTACACCTAACATCATAAAAGTTGTGAACAAAAGTAATATCGAGTGCATATAAAAAGGGGAAGAAGCGGGAACTTTTAAATCAGTTCGGAGTTAATGGGGAAAAAACAAGTCGCACAAACTTCACACCGGGGTAACAAAGGGAATCGACTTTGATTTGGATTTCAGTTTTAGTCTCACGAGACGCGACGTGATTATAGAATTTCTAACTATTCGGCCAATGTTTTGACAGGAATATTAAATGGTTTAAGAATGGTTATTTTGACGGGTCCGGCCATTATTATTATTTCCGAATTCGGTTTGGAGAACTGAATCCTATATCGTTCAAATGAAATGTTCGCTAGCCTAAGATCAAAAGCGTCTTAATACTGAAGTGAGTTCAATGAAGCTTGTATTGCTAATCATGTATTTTTTTTGCGTACATTGCTACAAATCATTACAAAAAACATTTTTTTGTTGAATTATTTATAATACAATAGAAAATACAATAACAATGACTATTTTCATGAATTATACCTAGGTACACACTATACAGACTATCTTCTACTTCGTCCTAGCGTTATCCCAGCCTAGTACCGGGGTCCGCTTTCCTGCTTAACTACTAAGTACTACTACTATCTGTACACCATAATATATAATAATAATGTATACTTATCCATATTGTTACTTCAAATCTTCAACAAAAGTGTTGATTCCATGCACAATCTCTCTTAATTACCCTAACCGTTTTAGCCCTCCAACGATACCCTAAATCTAGATTTCAAGACATAAATCGGGCAGGAATTATACGGAAGCCGAGTGGTTACACCCTGGGCGGGCGGCAAATTTATTCATGAGCCAATCTAACTCAAAGGTCCACCTCTAATTTGATCTCTGGCGTCTTGTGAACGACTAGCGGCCACGATGCGAAGTTATTTCGATCGAAAATAGCGTTGACAGTTTAAGTCGGTCATTTGGACTTGTTATAGATAGCAATATATTTTTATTTAGACGACCCGATTTGTGTAGTGATCCAGAAGTTGACAATTAGACCTAGAGGTCGCTGGTTTAATACGAGCACAGAACAAATGTTTTGTGTGCATGAACACAAACATACTTGGTCTGGGTTATTTATACCCATTTACGAATATAATCAGATATTATCGTCATAATTTTGCAAGATGTTGACCAACCCCAGCTGGGGAGTTATGCTACTGGGAAAACTAGTTGGCGACCATGGTATGGTGATATATGAAAAAATATAGAAGTAGATTTTGGAACCACTGCTCCCATTCTTCTCACAATCACGACTCTCACAGTGATTTATGAATTTTAATGAGGACAAATAAAAGCAAAAAATATTTTGGAATCTTACACAATTTAAATGTGAAATAATTACACAGATGGGAAATACAATAAGTATTCTCTGTCTCATGTTATATTAGTATATCAATAGAAATATAGCGGTTTTTACAACCCTGCAAAAAAATCTACTTATACTAGAAGTCAGAACTTCTGAAGAATAAATCTGTAAGCAAGAGGTACCCATAATAATAAGTACGATGCATTACGACTTACGGTTGTTAAGGTACAAGGCAGTTCCCTTCTCTCCAACTAGTCGAGTGCACGAGGCTCAGCCGCGCTCATCCAACAGTTCGACACTTTGAGTGCAGCTGCACTTGGCACCCTTGGTTTGCACCGCGCATTAGAACACTCCTGGTAGGTACTTAAAGACAGAAAGTAGTCAGGGATTTTACCTAAAATGGCGATGCCAATTTTTATTATGAAAGACGTATTTAATAGATACTTAATTACTGAAACTACAGGATAACCCGATGTTTCGGCTGCTTTTCAGCAGCTGAGATCACGGAACGTCGTGTTATCCTGTAAATATTTAGTTTGAAATTATATTTTTTTAAAAGATCATATCCGTTTAAATAGTTTTATTGCATGAGTAACAGTCGCGTAAACTTAAGAAAACGTCATATTTAATTAATAGTTAATTAATGTGAAGTTGTTTTTTTGCTTTATCATAAGCCGAAGAGTATCCTTTTTTAAAGTTTAAAAGTTTAAGCTGGGCTAGGGAATTATTATATTTTAAAAAATCCGTGAAACCTTTTTATTTATTATTCTATTTTACCGACTGAGTAAAATGATACACAATACATAAGTTGCTTCTTAAGAAGCATATGGAATTACTTAGCCACGTCAAATGGCATTCAAGAACACTGTATACATAGTAACAGGAGAGTCCTGTTTGCAACCCTCTCAGGCGTCTCGAGTGCACTCGTCTGGGTCTCGCTAATCTGAAGTATCGACTTTGAATGAAGGTCGAGGCACTTAGTATTCCGATTTGCGCCACTGGGTTTTAATAGTAAAAAAAGTTTTAATCATTCTTGTTAAAAAAAGGATTAAAAATGGTTGCAAACAGGACTCTCTTGTTACTTGCCAAATGCGGATCGTTGATTAAACCCATAGAAATCTAAATATGAGATTAAACCCTAGCTGTGTTCGAAAAATCCTCTTCATATTTTGCATATTTCGCCCGACTACGGAATCGAACCCAGGATTGAACAGATCACGTCCTTTGCTTAACCCATTGATTATTCTTTGTTAAATCTTTTTGTTGTTCTATAGCGGGACATATACATATATAGCTAATAATACTATAAATGCGAAAGTAACTACAACATACGTCTGTCTGTTACACTTTCAAGCTCAAACCGATTTTGATGAAATTAGGAACAGACAATCTTTAAACCTTCAGAAAGAACATAGGCTACCTTAAATTGCGTAAAAAGGGATCTCAAATCCACGCGGACGAAGTCGTGGCCGCTAGTTATCAATAAATCTTTCGCTTAGCAATTTAAAACCCATTCAAAATTGTTAAATAGATTACGTAAACTTGTAATGCCACGAGCTTATAAAGTGAAGTGATAAAACCGTGAAATGTAGCTTAACTTAACCGTAGTCGTTTAGTTAATTGTCTTTTCAATGAATCACAAAGTAAATCTTTCAAAGACAAATTGAGCCCCGGCCTAGCTTTTATTCGCTTTCTCTTCAAATTTCTTATTTCTTTATAGTGAGTGTTTGATTAATGGAAGTTTTACCACTGGCTTTGCAGGATCAGTTTTTATATTGAGAGAGTGATTAGCTTAGATTCTAGATAGTTAGGGCTAATATATATGATTAACTTGTTTTGGCCGGCGGCTTCGTCCGAGTCATTAAGATAGTGTTATACTATATCTCAAAGCCTTCCTCGACTAATTTAATGGACTATCCAACACATTTTTTTATTTATTTATACCAGTACTTTCGGATATTACCAGTAGTTCAGACAAACATACAAACTTTTCAGCTTTATTATTTTAGTACTTATAGATTTGTTTCTCAATAAGTGAATTCCTTTGTAATTCTAATGAGAAATAATAAAGTCTCTTAACCATAAAAGCTTTCATTTATCAAAGGTTAAAATACAAAGTTACAATAGAAGTGAACCATTAATCCTAAAGAGAAGACGAGTCATACAATTACCTGCAGGCTTCGAACTTCGCTGTGAATAATTAATTAGAACTAGAACTTAGACTGCCTGCGTCCAATGGGGTGCGGTGACAGGAAATTGTTGCACATTGGCGCTTAACTATCAGTATTAGTAAGTATAGAAACACATCAGGCAGAAAAAACGCGACAGCAGTTAAGCGTGACTACGCCTGAGAGCGAATTTTAGATGGATGATTTATGATCACACTGTGCCAAAGTGACGACACGTTAAATTGTAAAGAAGTTTAGGAACACACCAGGCCGAAAAAACGCGACTGAAGTTCGGCGGGATAACGCCTGCAATTAATTTTTGTATGGATGATGATTGATGACACTCTGTGCCAAAATTACGCGTGTAATATTGAATAGAAGTTTAGGAACACACCAGGCCGAAAAATCGCGACTGAAGCTCTGCTTGATTGCGCCCGCAATGTATTTTAAATGGGGGGTGACATACTGAGCCGAAATAACGTCGCGTCATATTGTTTAGAAAATGTATGTACTTGCCGCTGAACTGGTTTTCTTTCTTTTTAGTTTATTTATATTTCGGTAGCGTTATTTCAGCCTAGTGTGTTTCTACACTAACGATGCAATACCGTCATCAGATTACATAGTTATAGCAACTGTTGGCAATAGTTGATGAAACTTAGAAATAGGAATAATGATTTTAGAGATGGACTCATTTGCTACTGACTTGATATTTTGATAAATAATATAAAATGCTTTGAAACAAATAGGAATTAAGTTTGCCTGACACGCGTTCATAAATAAGAAAAGTTGGTTTTGAAGTGTTTTATTTTGCAGGGCTTTAGAATTATCAAAAACTCGAAGCGGACATTTGCAAACCTGTCACTTGACAGTTAAGACTTTTTGTATATTTCTCTTTAAATATTATTTACTTTTAACGTTTTTTTTTATTTTGAATACAGAAAATTCATCTGTTCTCAGGCGGCGAATTGAATCCAACACCTTTTGCAATCCGTGCAAGCTCTGTTACCAAGATGATTGTCCTTTGTTTATAAACTAAAAAACTATAAGAAAAAAAAGATACGACATTATTTTTCGTTCAAAGACACACACAAATTATATTATTCTCTTACACAAAATTACATAATTACCATTAGTTTTCTGCATACTTAACTATCCAGCATTCTGCTTTCTACAAGCATGTCTGCCAACTTATATAACACAACATCACATATGTACTCGTACAATCGTACATTGATCTGACTTCGTGTTAAGTAGCTTATGCACTTGTGTTACAGACGTCAGAATCAACAGTTGTATTAAAATTATCTGATCGGGCAAGTGATCTTACCAAGACGAATTTTAGTTTGTAAATAATTTTAAAAACTAATGTTTAGTTAAGACATTTACTATTCATTAAAATATCTACTTATTGGCTTACACAAAATTCTTTAACCACGAGTAGTTCCCTGCATACTTAACTATCAAGCATGTTGCTTTCTACAAGCCTGTCTGCCAACTCAAATTACAAAAGGAAAAATCTTTTTTATTTACAACATGGCCGATTAAGTTGGATGCAGCAAGCCTTGCGCGTCAGTGCACGCGGCTGATCAAAGGACACTTCACTCTGTCCAATGGACCTGGATAATCGTCACGTACTGTATTTTTAGTATTGCAGAGCATTTAATAGACTCCAATAGTTGGTTGATGAAACCAAAAAAAAATATAAATAAATAAATAAATTATTTCGATTGACACACTAATTGCCTAACCCGCAAACTAAGCTCGAAGTTTGTACAATGGAAGCTAGGAGACGGATAGATAATATACTTCAATACTTTTATGAACATCCAACATGCTGATGTCACACTAACATTTGCCCCTAGCGGGATTCGAACCCGAGACCGACCGACGGGCCCGTCAACTCCAAACAAATAAAAACCATTAAACGTGTCTGTATTAAAGTAAGCGTATGAAATTGCGCTAAAAACAAAATAAACATTAAAAAAAAACTTATAGAAAACGCAGCAAAAAGTAAAAACTATAAAATACAAACTATCATGCCCAAAATATAACTTTAAACTTTCGCGTTGCATTATAATGATTTAACATTACAACGGGACTAAACGCGATATTCTTTTTATAAGTACCTGAGTACTTACTGCTTGACGTTTCGGCTGTGATGCTACAGCCGTGGTCACAAGCGAACTGGCGGTGCGCGGCGTCGTCTACTTGAACCGGCTTGGGCCGATGTATCTGCATCTACCCTCGAATTCGCACTATTATTGACACTCGAAGAATTGTCAGTGAAGTAACTCCGGCACACCACACTTACAGAAAAAGAATATCGCGTTTAGTCCCGTTGTAATGTTAAATAATTATCATGCCCAAGTGTAAATAAGTAAACATTTTATTTCTACAATAATATACAATATTTTAATCTAAAATTCACTGATAGAGATTCTCATTCAGTGAAAAACAATATGCTTCAACAGCCTTTTGCTGTATTGACAAGCTGCGGAATCACAAGCAAAGCTTTTTAAAAACAAAAAACTACTCAACAAACAGCTGTCTCCCTCACACAATATTATTTAACCGCGCATCATTGATCAAAAGGTTCCATTTCAGTCCAAACTCCAACCCTTCGAAGGTTTATCTAGGTATATCTATATTTGAATCGCCAATACCTGGCCTCACCATACTTCGACCCGGTCCGAAATTGGCACCAAAAATTGAAGCGACCGACGCTTCTGATCGCAGCGACGACATGTTGAAACGTATGTCATGACAAACAAAAATAATGCCACAGTTTTCTGGTGTCGGGGCATGTCCAACGATTTAAGTCTATGAATCTAGGGATTATCTTTAAAATCGTTTTGGAATGATTTTTCAATAATGAATACGAGTAAGACCGTTCGTCTGATGTTGTTTAGCAAAGTGTATTGAAACTGCAGACTCTATTATTCAATTCGGTAATTTCGTGAGCTTTCGATTGTGAAATTGGGCGTAAAGTTTATTGCCTTCATCTTCATTTTAAGTGCCTAGTTTTGCAGATGTTTTGTTTTGGGCTAGAGTTTGTAAGAATTCATTTTATATTCTGATTGTTTATTGTATGATAAATATTGTGTATGTTTACAAAACTGCGTATACTATTCACAATGATGTTTTTTTTTGTAGTTTCTGCACATACATTTTGTACGCAACTTCATGTTTAATGTTACTAACAAATAGATAATAAGCAATTGTTACTTACACTCTATGGATATGGTCTGAATTTTTTATACGTGCCTTTAAGAACAATTCTCCTTCCCCGAGGACCCAAAGTTAAAATAAATAATTTCCAACGCTCATCTTGCGATATGTCGCCGACCTCCAAGATATCAGAAAAAGCACTTAAAGCCAACAAACAAGTACCAAACCGCTATATAATATTTCAGCAAAAACTATTTCATCCGCAAACAATCGTAAAATCAGGTTAACCCTTATATTGACACTGGCACTTAAAACGGAAAAGTTTTTCTCATCGCTACACGAGAAAACATGGGCCATAAAAAATACGGAGGCAATTGGAACTTCGTATGGGGAGCGAGTTTGCCCATTACCCCCTGAGGGGGGGGGGGGCTAATGGGAGAACGATGACGGAGAGTAAACATGCCTGATAACATTTAAAATCGCTGACAACGGCATCTGACTTAAGAGGTTAACAGGACGTGAATTCGTTTTTAAACGGCATTGATAATGCTTCAGAATTTAATAGCAGAACGTTATAAAAAAGTCATAAAATGGTTAGGTATGATTTGAGAAGATATTCCTTTGACATACCTGTCCTTTAGAAATATACCAATCTTGCTGCATTTAGAAAAGTTATCTGCGCGCGCCAGCGGATATTGGAAAAAAATAGTAATTTAATAATATGTATTTATTTTTATTATATTGCAACAGTAAAAGTTTATATTTATCGATGTCTGAAGTTCACTTGTTTTTCTATTCCTAGTCTGTGAAGTAATTACTATGCATTGTTTCTTATAACATTTGAATTAGTTTGTATAATTGTCGGTCGAACAACATAGACGAAAAGTGTAAAATATTTGAAGATTAGGTAAATCCATTGTGGAATTGTAAAAAAGTTTATTGGCCTTAAAAAAGTAGGGCTATATTTCCTAAGAATATGAAATATAATAATTCTTCTACGTTCAATACCGGCAGTCAAATTACGACTACTGATAAGTTCTATCTGTACTGAACTACCACATACGTCAACTATTATTTTCCCCATTTCTATTTGCGTCTTTATTCGTTCAATAAACATCGGAACGAACATCTACGGATACAGTTCACGGACATCGTTTCTATTAACATAATAATTTGCATGCCTTTTGAGCTCACCAGTTTTATTTACGAAGCATCAGTCAAATGTATATTTCTGCTTTGAAAGTACGCGTAGTTTGTATTCGATTTGGGGATGTACGTTGATGTTTTTATTACAGGATGGTTGAGGAAAAGTTTCGTCGCAGACGGAGTAAAGGTAAATACGGCATGTCTGTATGACTTGTGTCTAATATAAATTCTATTCGCCACAGATCTAAAATGAAATAAGAGATGGCGCTGATGAAAAACGGAGACGCCCCACGCCCCAAACTAAGCTCGTAGCTTGTGTTCTGGAAGCTAGGGAACTGATAGACATACTTAAATACTTGTATTATACACATCCATGACTCAAATACCTACAAATGCCGATGATCATCACTCAAACATTTGCCTCTAGTGGGATTCGAACCCGCAACCCTTGGTTTTGTAGTCAGGGTATCTGGCCACTAGACCATCGGGCCCGTTTTTACAAAAGACATCACCAAAAATCATGCTCACTATAATAATTATTGACCTCCCTATTTGGAAATAACTTACATACCTTTACCTTACCATACCTTTTTTCGATATTCGATATTTACGTTTGTGATAACTGCGGGATAGAATACGAGGAAAATAATAAAAATCTACCATTAACGTAAAATTCGCAGGACCGCAGAAATATACATATCAAATAATTGCGGCAGTAACAAGTCTGAAAATCCGGGCAAATATTTACTTATTTATTATCGGTAAACCTCATTAATACGCAAAAAAATAAAAACCTAGCTTGTTAAATTCAACACACAGAAACATTAATTTAAATATTAATTACGATTCGGACAATCAGAGAAAAAATAATTGGGAAAAACACACAGTTTTTCTGTCAGCTTATTTACTCCTCATTACTGGGAACGGACCTTTGCCAATTAATCGGGGGATTCCGTGAGTACCCCGGGGAAATACATTGGCGTCGGGTCAATGTAAGTAGAATGTGGGATGGAGGTGATCTTCACTAAAGGAGATCTTATCTTTGATTGCCAGTGACTTTGTTTGAGCCAAGATGTAGGTTCTAGGAAGAATTGTAAGCTAGATCGATCACGCACTACTTATTGTGAATATAGTCCATTTCAGCTAAAATGAGCGGTGACAGTTCCCCTTCAAAGGAATATCGACACTTGTCTAATGTCATAAAACTCTAAATCATTTGAACCTATTGCCTTGAATTTTTACAGCCAAGGTCTCTGACCCCTTGACCAACGGGCCCGTAAAAAAACTATCCAGGCATAAAATTTGTTACCAAAATATCAGATCCTCAACGATGGATTACGTGAATATCCGGTAGAAATTCATCGGCGTCGGGTTGAGGAAATGAATGTGGAACCTTCATTTAAATCTCTCTTTCTTCAAGAACAGGAAATAAACTCACAAGGTTACAATATTCTAGTAAATCAATAACTACAAGAAACCTTTGGAAACATCGGTCCCACTTAGGATTAGTCATCGTTTGTAGAAGGGCAATATATCCTTAATGGAAACCATTTTTCTATTAAGTTATGAATAGTACAGGCTGGGGCAATATTTTTTCCGATAATACTATCCGCAGACTTATTTACAAAATAAACGATATACTAGAATCAGCTTGGCAAGTCGGATTATTACAGTGAAGCGACTGCCATCAGATCTTCGTAACCCATAGATGGGAACCAGACAGATTGGATCATGGTTACACATTCAGATCTAACTGAACTAAGGTCAGAAATCACTGAGTGTGCAGGTTTCCTCACGGTGTTTTCCCTCACCGCCGAGCTAATGGCACAAGTTCACACATAGATTTCGAAAAATCTTGCCAAATCCTGGATCATGGTCAAAGCGGACCCCGCATAGAAGCGGGATAAACGCTAGGAAGAAGAATATTAGAATCAGCTTCCTTTGTCGTGTTTTCTTAGAATAGTAAAACTATTTTGTAAAGCATAATGGGTCATCTGGAATTTATCTGAAAGTGTTGAACTTTCCAATAAATTCCGGATGCTCTTATAGATACTGCATTGTTACTTTAGGACTTTGTTGGGACTCTGACAGGAATTTATCTGAGAGCAGTAAAACTGGTATTTTAATAATGTTCAAAGACACATTTTATAGCGGTAGTAGGGACAGGGGTCTGGGCTGCAAATCCAGGGTCGGAACATAATCTAGGTTTTCTGTTCATAAAAATCAGTTACAGTTTACATATTGCCAATTTATGTACATAATGCCTTATGAATGGCTTTGTAGTTTTAGATCTATAGACTTATGTATAGAACTGGGTGGCACTAGGATCGTACCACAAATTGTCAAAATCCTATAAGTTGAAAATACCAAAAGAGGAATTAGTTCGGTTAAAAGGTTGCTTTAGTCCGGTTGGTAGGAACCATTAAACTAACGATACTCTGTAGTGGCAATTTAGTCTTATAAGCTGTTGTGGATACACAAACACAAGTTACATATAAGTTGCAGCCTTCAAACAGGCCTGCATAATACATACCAGTTGATCCACCTGATGAATATAAGCTGATGAATCGTACAAAAAACGCTGAAACGCACTTAATGGCGGAATTATTTTACACTGCGATCGCTTATCACGAAACCGCCACTCACGGCGCTAATGTACCATGTGGGATTCTCACGCTGGGAATAATATTCACGTTCAATTTGTGTAACTTTCGTTTGTTTTTTTACATGCCGTGATACGATTGGTAGGACAAACCTAATAGAGTGATAATATTGCTGCTCCTTTCGATATGTTTTTATTCATATGATAATATGTGGAGGCGGTAGACAAGTTGTGGATCACAACTTGTCTGTGGTTAAACGATGTGACAAATACCGCCCACATACATTTCGGAAACTGAAACAAAAGGTTAAAGAACAGGTTCTTCGAAGCTCTACTTTTAGATTAAAAGTTTCAAAGAGAACAGAAATAACACCTTGTCTCTCAAACATCATGGGATGGCTACTACTCGTACTTCTTATGTAGATTTACTCAACTTAATTATTTTTTCTATTGGTACGTAAAGAGACGAACTTCCTAGGTATCCATAAATTCTCCGTGCGGGAGCCGGGTCCATTGTGTGGAACAGAGAGGAATTAGTCGGCGCCTGAGTCTAGCGACCCAGCGTGTAGGTTCAAAGGGCCCCTTTATAGTACACTAACGATCACCTTCACCGTTGACACTCCTCCCCCTTCCCTTCGCCGTTGGCTGCTCGATCCTTGCATCATTTATCAGTACAAATTCCCGTTCAATTTTCAAATTAAATTCAGTGGTTTTCGTCTAAAAGCGTTGCTAGTTAAAACCGCTTCGCAGAAACTAAATCCTTTAAAACTTAACGAATACTTAGGCGTATCTCACTGATACTACAACTTCCCCGCAACTGAGTTCACCATCAATCTGAAAATACGTGGACAAGACGATAAACGAGGTAGTCCACTTGGAGCACCAAATTTTTGAGAAACAGCAAATTGAACACTTGGCTTGAGCACCTGTGCATGTTACATAGAGTGGTATCGGCCTATTAAAGTCCCACTGCAGGGCAAAGGCCTCCGTCCTTTGAAATCATGTCTTCGGTACAAAGATGGGTTTTGGTTTAATCACCACGCTTGCCAAATGCGGATCGGTAATCACAAACTCGGGCTGTGATCGGAAAAACTGTGAAAACTTCGGGAAACGAACCCAGGACCTCGAGACCACGGCTCTTTACTTAAACAACCAAACCATCGTGGCGTAATGCATATTAATTTCTTGCTTTATTAATATGTTTAGCAAGCAGTTATCCAATAGGTCTGCCAAAAAAGAAAAATGGACTAGGTCAGGTGTTCAAGTTGCAAGAGCTTAAAATTGGGTGCTCAAATTAGACCATCTCAATAAATTCCATTGTAGTTTGTTAAATACATTTTGTTACGGATCAAGACAGCTCAGTCAGGCACAATGGAGGGCTGGGTAATAAAACTTATTTGAAATTCTGTCAGTTCAAAACTGCTAGTGGGGTTGTGTATTTTGCTGTTTTAATAGTGCCATTGTTTGTATAAGCTTCCGTTCTATGGTGTTAAATCAGAATTAGGATAGTTTGAAATTTCGCGAGCAGGAAAATAGTTTTTTCTCGGAATATTGTCTGAATTCGGCCATGACAAAGAATATTATTATTATTGCAGTGAGCAACAATATTGTTTGTATCCTATCATTGTGCTTGTTCCATTACAAAAAACATATTGCATTTATCTTTCAAGAACAAGCCATTTATGTACAATTAGCACGTTAACAACACTTACGTCACATGCTGTTTTTTTTTTTCAACAAGAAATAAGTTATTACATTGCATAAGTTAGCTGAAAACATCATGGTTTTTTTAATCTTACTTACAGCTAACTGTTAATCTAGTAAAAACAGCAAAAACAGAAAGCTTAATATCTGCAGTTTCCTACCTTAGTCGCGTGAATATTAAGCGCCCCTTACTACGTGATTACGCCTTATCACGTGATTAAATAATATGATTATGATTGCAGCTCGTAATCTCTTTATTATTAGTACGAGCTATTACACTAGCTTTATGCGAATTAACTTTACTAAGAAGTTAATGTTTTCTTAGATTTACACGACTATTACGTTCTTATTTACTAGGTTTGCATTCAGGTATAGTTTCGTGAATATGGAAAATAATTTAACTATACAACTTATTTTTATAATCATGATATTGGGGCCTACAAACAAACGGTTTGTTGGTAAACTATCGGCCGCCCGTGACCCCGTCACCGTTTATTTCGGTTTCCGCACACATCATAGTGTTCTACCATAGCTTAAATCCTTCTTCGTCAAGTGGAGTGTCCAACAGAAAACATTTTTTTCAATTCAAACCAGTTTTTCCCGAGATATGTTGCATTCAAACGCACAAACAAACTCTTCAGCTCTTATGCAAAAGACCGCCCAGAGATGCATCAATGGTGGCACATATCCTTGCCGGCCTAGGCATTCAAACTTCTCATAGTTCTTTACGAAACGTAGTAAGTACTCAAAGTAGTTGTCAAAGTAGTTGTAGTGTTTAAGAGAGGTAGAGCTTTGTGGAAATTCCACTCGAATGAGCCGCTCGTCTGGGGAAGTACCTCCACCTTACAGAAGACCGCAGTGAAGTAGCACTTCGTAACTGTTGTGCTATGTTTCTGCTGGTGAGTAAGGTTGCCAGAGCTCAGTTGGGGAGGGTAAGGGGTTAAGGCCGGCAACACATCAACGATACCTCTGGTGTCGCGGATGTCCATGGGCGGCGGTGGTTGCTTACCATCAGGCGACCCGCTAGCTCGTTTGCCGCCTCTGACATAAAAAAAAAAAAAAGTTGTCAACGGCCGGTTTCCTGGAAATTCAGTGTCCTTTTGATATGCTTACCCCATTCCAGCCCAAAATAACATTTCGAACTTGAAATAAACGGCCTAGTCCATTATCACGCCTTTCTACAAGTATCCAATAACTTGTCACATTACGTATAAAACACTCTTAGACTTAGAAATACAAAAATATGATACAATTCCCACTGGTGACCTTTAGATTGAGCTTCTACTCGAATGGAACTAGATTATTTATGTCTTCAGTTACTACCCAGTATAGGCCTAGTAATCTGTCACAAACCGAAATGATTAGTCGAAAGTGGGTATGACACAACGTCTTGATATTTCGTACAACATGGTTTCCCTACTTCCAAGAAATGGGTGTAAGCCGAAACGATGTAATTTGCCTAAGTGTGCCGAAAATCGAGATTATATCTTAATATTGGACTGGAACACCTGGCTCACGGAGGCACGATCAGGGAAGGCATTTTATTAGAATCGAAAAACTCGCGAGGAAGGCGTCAATTATGGAATAAATAAATAATCTCTTTTTTACTAAGGGTTTGGAAGGAAAATATTTTTATTCAATCGAATGAAAACATATTTGTTTGTGTTTTGGTTCGTGTAAGAAAAGCTGGTTAATCAATCAAAATAAATTAATTTATGAAGGCCTCTGCAAGGCACTTATAAATCGTTCATAATAATATTTCAATAGAGTGACTCGACCATTGACTTCAGAATGCAGTCATCTACCGAGAAGAAGCGGAAAGAAACTCGATAGTTGCTCTTTTCAATTGCTAATTCATAAAATCATTGTAATTAGTCTTTTTTCCATTAATTTGGTGTGCTTGTATGATTTCAAAGACATGACATGGCGTTATCGTCGTCTAGACCAGACCTTTTCATTTATTCTAGAAAACTTAAGCGCGTACTGTTGGTAGAACTTACTGTTCCATGGGAGACAAACATTCCCAAAGATCACGCGTTTAAAACAAGTAAGTATTATGACCTAACCAACGAAATGACTAAAAATGGTTATATAGCACGGTTGTATGTTGTGGAAGTGGGTGCGAGAGGTATACCAGCGAAATCTCTCTACAACCTACTGAAGGACTTAGGATTACCAAGATCTAATATTAGCTCCTTACTGGAAAGAGCAACTAAAACCGCTTTACTCGGCTTGTACCAAATATGGTTGGGAAGGGAGAGGAGGAATGTCATCGGTGGAGGTGTTCGTTAGTATACTATAAAGGGGCCCCTTAAACCTACACGCTGGGTTGCAAGTCCCAGGCGCCGACTGACATTCCTCTCTGTACCACGCGATGGACCCGGCACCCGCACGGAGAATCCATGGATAGCTAAGAAGTTCGTCTCTCTTTTCCATTAATTTGGTGTGCTTGTATGATTTCAAAGTAAAACAACAAAACTTGTAAATACCACAAACTATCTTTTTCTCATTTTCATCAGCAACTTTGCCTGATTAGCTCTCACAATATAGCCTACAAAACATAACAATCTTTTACTAAGCATTTATTTACATAAACTCAGTTACTATTATTGCAACGCGAACTAACCGCGCGCAGTAAATTCCCGTCTCGACCGCGAGAGTATTAAACGCACTGTCTGCGTGATTAAACTCCTTCACGTGTTAAGTATTACACCGTGTTTCGCTGGCTGCATTAGAATTCAAAATTTTAGTAAACGTGCGATGCATTTTGAATAGTAATTGCAAGTGTATTTTTTGGACATGTTTTTGGACTGGTAACTGTTATCTCGTTAAGCAGGCTACATCAATTACAATAATAATAAAATAAACAAGCACACGCCTAAATTGCATACGTTATAAGCTCTTACTGTCCGAACCTGAATAAACTCCCATATGAAGCAAAGATAGCCCGACAGTAGCCAAAAAAATGTCCAAATTCAACAGAGTAGGTACTTCTAGCTACGGTAAGCCTATAACATAACGTCTCCCTCTTTTAATAAACATTTATTTACATAAACTCAGTTATACTCTTATTGCAACGCGAACTAACCGCGCGCAGTAAATCCCCGTCTCGACCGCGAGAGTATTAAACGCACTGTCTGCGTGATTAAACTCCTTCACGTGTGTTTCGCTGGCTGTATTAGAATTCGAAATTTTAATAAACGTGTGATGCATTTTTAATAATAATTGCAAGTGTATTTTTTTCACAAGTTTTTGGACTGGTAACTGTTATCTCGTTAAGCAGGCTACATCAATTACAATAATAATAAAATAAACAAGTACACGCCTAAATTGCATACGTTATAAGCTCTTACTGTCCGAACCTGAATAAACTCCCATATGAAGCAAAGATAGCCCGACAATAGCCAAAAAAATGTCCAAATTCAACAGAGTAGGTACTTCTAGCTACGGTAAGCCTATAACATAACGTCTCCCTCTTTTAATAAACATTTATTTACATAAACTCAGTTACTCTTATTGCAACGCGAACTAACCGCGCGCAGTAAATTCCCGTCTCGACCGCGAGAGTATTAAACGCACTGTCTGCGTGATTAAACTCCTTCACGTGTGAGCATTACGAGTGTTTCTGCTGCATTGTAGAGAATTAGTTTGAGTCTATGCAATTTGAATATTTGCAAGTGTAATTCTTGGGTAAGTGAGAGGTAACAACTGTTGTCTGGTTTGACGGGGTACTAAAAGGTTAATCTTATGAACAAAACAATCTTAGGATAATGTTCGGAGTTACAAAAGCTAGTTGCAAAAGTGGTACCATGGAGTAGTAGAAAGATGACATCTACCTATACTTACTAATATATAAAGCTGATGAGTTTGTTTGTATGTTTGTTTGAACGCGCTAATCTCAGGAACTACTGGACCGATTTTAAAAATCTTTTTGTGTTGGATAGTCCATTTGACGAGGAAGGCTTTAGGCTATTGGAAATCGGAAATTCACGTGGTCGGAGTCGCGGGCGGCCGCTAGTTATGTAATAAAGGTCAAGAGTTTGTAACTTTGAAGTTTGAACGAATCTCACGAACTACTAAGTCGAATATTGAAAATTATTCTTGTTTTGGTTAGTCCATTTGTCGAGGAAGGCTTTAAGCTATAGTATAACACTCTGTGTGCGGAAACCGAAATGTGTTAAACGGCCGCTAGTAATGTAATATAAAGTTATCTTATTCAATCATAATTAAATACTTTTTTATGGATTGAGCTCAATCTAAGCTTAGTATTTTATTGCTCTCTGTGTGACCTGATTACGCTTTATCTATGAGCCGTCGTATTTATTTAAGTAACTAATACAACCACTTGTAATGAAACCTAGAGATGTGCTCGCTAGACGCTATTGCAATTGTTCTAATAAACGTCATACAACCGTGCTTGCTCACACACAATAATATGTCATGTCTTGAAGCGCTGGGGGATGGTTATTAAATGCGGGATTAAAATGATCCATCTCGCCGCTGTACATTCAGTTTCTGTTTAACCCTAAGGTTGACTGGTAAAGAATTCCATGACGCATTAAGTCCGACATTATTTAGCGATCTTTAGAATCAATTTTATTTTTAAATTCGTAATCATTTCAGTTTTTGAGGAGCTAGGTGTCGCGGTGTTTAGCGTACTCTGCCGTCGATTGCTAAGTTAATCAACTTTCGCAGATGCGAGTCATCTGATGGTTGACCGAAACTACCGAGGCAGTTGGCGTATTCTTCATTCGGACTGAGCTGAGCCATAGGAGTACATAAGTGAAGAAGACTTTAATACAAACCACCTTGGGGTACGATATTGCTTAAGGCATTGTGTAAACATGTGAGCAATAACCGCACTGTTTGCGTGATGTGCTAACGGTATGTTTGGCTTGTCTTGTATACCTATTCGTAGTACTCGTGCAGTATTAGGACCTAGATTATGCCTTCCCAGACTATATTTAGATTGACATTATAAATGTCACGCAAACATGCTAGCGAGCACAGTCGCATGTCATGTCTTGAAGCGCATCGCGGGATGGGTATTAACTGCGGGATTATAATATGTACTGTCTGGGTAGAGCTGCACTTAGTGGTTTGTTCCATGGCCGTCTTAAACCTATTAGGCCCTGTGTACATTGGCCTTTAAACCTCTGGCTTGGTAATATTTGGGCCCCTAGTCCCTATTTCGGAGGCCTCAATAGATTTTGGGGCCCTGGGCTCGTGCTCATTGTGCCCAGTGGGAAAGTGGGATCTGTTGTTATACCTTAAGGGAGTGTGATTTTTAATTCTTTCGTAATTTTTTTCGATTATGCCCCGCCATATTATTCTCCTAGCGCCTTTTCCGGTTGCATTCTCGGCCATTGCTTCGGAGCCCAGTATACGCTACGAATGTGATCAGCCTAGCTATTAAAATAGAGCCTGACCACCGTAACTTCTAAAGGACACCAGACCATTTGGTTCATAGAAGGGACCAACGGCAAATAAGCGTCTAAACTTCTGAATAAGTTTATTTAAAATATCGCTGTGGCATATCAGGAGGTCATTTGGTTGTGATGTTTAAGAAGAATTTGATTCGAGTTTCTTGTCGCTTCTTCTCGGTAGATGACTGCGTTCTGAAGTCGGCAGAAGATTCATTATTTTGTGATATCATTGACCATTTAAAAGTGCCTCACTGAGGCCTACATAAATAAAGTATATTTTCATTTTGATTTTTATTGAAAGACCCCTGATTTTTGAGTTCTTAATTTCCATGTACGCTCCCATATCGTAGCAACAGATCGAACATTTCACACTTTGACTCCTCTAATTGCCTCGTTTTACTCCTCACAAATAGCGCTTCCTAAAGTATACGTCAGACCTTCCTGCTTTGGCTTTAAGGCTCATATTTCATTGGACGTGTTGTGATATCGTTGTGCAAACACAACAGAGCGCCGTCTTCAAGCGGGATTGTTATTAATCGTCAGGCTAATGGTGGATTAGCGTCTCACCGAGATGCACTAAGAGGTAGTTTAGCGCACCTGACGTGTACAGCAGTTTGGGTTGAATTGGTGAGGTGTATTTTGTATGGTTTAATGGCGCAGTCATTTGCCCTTAATGACGATCAGAGTTAATTATGTTTGAAGATTTTTCTTTTTCTGAAGAACGATCAAAATTACGTCAGTAGTCTCCTTTAGGGGAATTGGTTTACCTTATAGAAGTCATTCGAGAGGGAATTGATGAAAAGTAAGAGAGGATTGGTATCAAAGTCTTCAAACCCAAGGTGTGGACTTGAGACTGAGTAGGCTGTAGTGGGGATTTTATCACATAAATTCGTACTTATTTTAAAAAAAGGGCTCCTCTATTTAAGTCTTTGTAACATCACACTGTACGTCAGACAATAAAGGTCTATCCCGTGTTTCATATAGTTTATTTTCCTTGAATTATTCTATATTAACACTAATTTAATTTATCCGTAGTTTAACAGCTACAGTCTCTAAGACTTTTTTTTTAAATGAAATAAACATGTGTCCTTATAAAAAAGTAAAGTATATAAAAAGTAAGAGCAAATACGATCGTCAAAATATTATATAAGAATATCAAATTTATTACAAAACGAAATTTATCCTCCCTAAACTTAAAAACAACGAAGTAAATAATCGCTTCGAATTAAACAACTTGTCTTATTGCTAACTGATCGCGGTATAGTTTTATCGGCAAATAGTTTCGAGTTGGTCGAGGTGAACAATTTTTGCGTCAACAGTCGTTTAAATTATTGCTTGGTCGAAAGAGCCATATTTTTAGATTCGCCCTCGCCATACTTCGAAATTGGCTCTTAAACAAGAGCGACAGTGGCTTCATAGAGCGAGACAGCATGTTGACGGTCACCCGTTTAAATCAATGGTCAACGTACGTACTGTCTCGCTCTTATTTAAGTGCCAATTTCAAAGAAGGCGAGGGCAAATCTGATGGTATAAATCTATGGATAGAGCTATTTAGTTTCGAAGTGGGGCACTCGGTTGCCGTCGGGCCATTCGAGCGATCTTTAGTTTTTCTGAAAATGGACGCTTTTCAAAGTTCTGTGGTGAAATATTCGATAGTTATCTACGATTTGAGTTCTGTCAGGTTTGAATTTGTAGTTGAGGTAAATATACTCACATAATAGGTTAATTATCTTTTAGTGTTCTACGATTGAGCCATTTTATTCATTCTCTAAATGAGGCTCTCTTATCTTGTTATACCTAACATTTTGTAACGTTCTCAAAGAAATACACACCTATATTTTATGCATGAAGATTTTTCCGTGCTCAATCCCCCTTACATGTAGAAACACACTAGGTTGAAATTACGCGACCGAAGTTCGGCGGCTATGCATTTTCTATACAAAAATACGCGACGTAATTTCAGCATCGTGTGTCATCTCCAATTTTAAAAAAACATTTCAAGTGAATTCACGCCGATCTCCGGCCTCGTTTTTTCCACATAGTGTGTTTCAGTGAGTACTTCAGTTAGTCTTGATATTGAACACACTGAGCTTTCTCTGTCTTCTTCTTGCTCGCTCGCTCTCTATCTAAAATAATTCTCTTAAAAGTTTTCAAAAAAAATCCTTGTTTAAAAAGATTTTAATTTATCAAAAACGTCTTCCTGCGGTCTCGAACCCGCACTGCGGAGTCAGCCAGCCATCGATCATGCACTTTGCGGTTAGAGCCTTTTATCTTGATGAGGCGATGCCTTTGCCTGAACCGAGCCGGGTTACCAACGTGAATTAGTAGGCCTCGGATTAATATTTCTGTTATTACGAAAATGAATATGAGGTATGGGATTTTGTGTTTTAAAGTCTAAATAAAGAAGGTCTATTTTACGTTGAGGGGGTTATTTAAACATGTGGTGCTCAAACGTTTATGAAGAGATTTTTTGGTTTTGGTAAGAGAGGTTTTGTTAAGCAGACTCATATGACATAATTATCTAATAACTTTTTGTTACTACATATAACGCAGGAATTAGGGAAACGAACTTTGAGATGTTTGGTAACTGCGCAATATTGTACTAAGAATATTGTCAGGATTACTTCCTTTTAAATGTAGCTGGTTAGCTAGAGTCAACAACCTGTTGTCTGTCTGATAAAAACATATTTTTGTGAAAATTCAGTCCATTTTGTAATGGTCTCTTATTTTCAGACACGAGCAAATGCACAATGTGAAAAATCTTATTAATCCGCTTGTCAAACCTCATAATAACAATTTGTGAAAGAACTAACTTGAAATAACTATCCTAAAACAAAGTTACAAAAGCTCTCATACCAAATTGAAATGGCACCTAATAGAAATTATTTCTTCATCCTAGAGCCAATAACTCGACGTAAAACTGCACACCTACTTTGTAAAGTAACTCTGCGAACTACGAACAACATCCAATAAAACTTTCTTGAAGAACAAACCCTCTTTTCCCAAGCATTTTGTCTCGCGTCTATCTTTATTTTGTGCAGCTGGAGTAAACGTGATGACCTGATTGTAAAATAAAAATGTTAATAAATATCTTCTAAAATTATATGCATTCTAGCGTCATTGTAAGTACCACTTTGGTACCGCATCCGTTGTCAAGGCAATTAGGGCTCCATTTTTGCTTAACATCAGGCAGAGTAACCCAGAGACACAATATACCGCGTTACTATAAAAAAATCTTCTTTCTTCTTATAACCAGGCTGGTCAATTCAGTATCATAGTCGCAGCGTACCCTGGGCTCCGAGGCAATGGCCAAGGACGTAACCGGGAGAGGCGCTAGGATGATGATGATGGCATACATTCTAACTTCGAGGTCAGCTTTTGCAGCACTTGTGTAACGGATGTATTAAAAAGTGAAATAACATAAAAACACTAATAGATCCATAGCCATATTTATACATATTATGTCAGCAATGCATCAGCGACCCTTGTGGGGTTTTTGATGTCCATGGGCAGCGGAGATTACTTACCATCAGGTGACCCTTTCTGACTTAATGATAAACACATAACTATGTCAATAAGTGTTTTATTATTCACCGTACTCCGGTCACCAACCACAATGAATTTTCCCTAAATGACAAAACTCTTCATCATTCTAATAAAAACGTTGCATTTGCAGTTCCTAGTTCAATTAAATGAACCTTATTAAGTCAGATTCTTTAGAATAAACAAGTCTCATATGAAGCCTTACTCCGTTCCTCCTTTGTAATATTATACCCTTTTTATTACTTAATTCCTGAAAGAAACAAATGGTATGATAGTAATATCATTGCGCACAATGGCAATGTTAGTTCCTTTGTAGAACTAGTTATTTTAATAGTCATAATATGACTGTAAGGATAAAGGAGTGTTATTTATTTAAAATACGCCTATTATAAATACAGAACTTCACGCCTGTACTTTGGTGGAAGACGGTTAAGTCAATAATTGATCTAGACAAGAAATATAAACGAAATGTAATCTTACGACCTTGCCAACTTATTTTATACTTACTGACAAACCCTTTTATTGTATGGGGAACGAACCTACAATATTTTAACTACCAGTTGTTATTTAAAACACTACGTAAAATTGATTTTATGGATCTAAAAAAAGATAACCAATGAAACGGAAGATACACAGACTATCTAATTCCAAAAGAACACTGTTCATACATTTCCCCGCCATTATTATTATAGGCATAGAAGCCGTCTACGGCCCCAAATCAATTACGAAAGTCGATTTCATCTCGAGTAAATAACCCAATAAAGTCCCTTATTTTCCTGCGAAGTCTCTCCAATCCAATAACTAAAACGAACGTAGACACAAAAGACCTAAAGTAATAAAAGTATCAGCGTATTAATTTCCCACTGCAGGGCAAAGGCTTCCATTCCATCATCTAATTTGGAAGTCATGCTTTCGTAACAAAGACGAGTCTGGCTTAATCATCACGCTTGCCAAATGCAAATTGGCAATCGAAAACACGGGCTGTGCTCGGTAAAAGCAATAAAAATATTGCGCCACCTCGGAATCGAACCCAGTATCTCAACACCACGGCCCGGTACTAAGAACACTAGCGTCAAGCGTTCAACATCTAAGCTTATACGAACTCCGAACTGTAAGTACATGCAATAAAACTTATTTAAAGCCGCTTGTCCATTTCGTAGTAGATATGTAATAAAATATATATGTCCGTAGTAAAACAATATTCGGCGCTCTCGCGTCTAGAACGGCATCAACCGGTGAAAACTGCCCATAGGCGATCGTAGAGATACCTAGCGATCCTGCACCGCCTAAAATAATACCCAACTATAGTACTTACAATACCGTAGCGCCTATTTATATCTCACAAAACATAATGAGAAAGGATGGAGGACTTCCTCCATCCCTTCAAAGTATGTTTCCATCACAAGCCACACTTGCCATTTGCAAATTGGTGATGACAAAAACGGGCTGTGTTCGGAAAATCCTATAGACCGACCTATAAATCGAAGCTGAACCTTGAGACTATGGCCCGGTACTTAAAACACTAGACAATCGAGGCGTTAAGCACGTAAGCTTACGCCTACACGAACTGCTAACAGTAAATACGTGCAATAAAACTTCTTTAAAGCCGCTTGTCCCTATCGCAGTAGTTATGTAATAAAAAACAACCTGTATAGTGTCCAGAGTGAAACAATATTCGGCTCTCGCGTCCAGAGTGGCATTAACCGGTGAAAACTGCCCATCGGCGGTCGTAACGATACCTAGCGATACCGCACCGCCTAAAATAATATCTAACTATAATACTTACAATACCGTAGCACCTATTTATATCTCACAAAACATAATGAGAAAGGAAGGAGGACTTCCTCCATCCTACCATCAAATTCGGGCTGTATTCGGAAAATCCCATAGACTG
Source organism: Nomophila noctuella (assembly GCA_958496325.1). Lineage (NCBI taxonomy): Eukaryota > Metazoa > Arthropoda > Insecta > Lepidoptera > Crambidae > Nomophila > Nomophila noctuella. Next base: position 1,661,894 of record OY292498.1, read on the forward strand.
ACATATGAACAGAACCCGAACCTTGAAACTATGGCCTGGTTCTTCAAACAATAGACAATTGAGGCTTTAAGCACGTAAGCTCCTACACGAACTCCTAACAGTAAGTACGTGCAATAAAACTTCTTTAAAGCCCTATAGGAGTAGTTATGTAATAAAAAAAACCTGTATAGTGTCCGGAGTGAAACAATATTCGGCGCTCGCGTCCAGAGTGGCATTAACCGGTGAAAACTGCCCATCGGCGGTCGTAACGATACCTAGCGATACCGCACCGCCATCAACTCAACATGTCACGGGCTATGTAATAAAATGTATCTGAAGCTCCGCGACACATGGTATTGGACAATGGGTAACACGATGTTTGGAATGATCGGCGAACATATTATTATCTTAAAACTGATGAGCAATTATTCGGAATAAGCACGTCATGCAAGAAAACTGCTGTCTTCTGCTATACCAAAATGAACTTTTCCTTCAACGTTAATCCGTCAATATACAAATAACAAAAAAAAAACCGGAATTTTCAAATATTATTTGAAAATATTCTTGTTCTGTATAATAACAAATTAAAATAATTCAAGTTATGGTTCGATTTAGGTATTAATGAAGTTTTAATGTATAAGAAATCCTTACATTATTTGTTTCACAAATCAGATAAGTACGTCCACTTGATCAAACACAATTTAAATAACGTATAAGTGACTGCTTAGTTTGATAGTTCCACTGCACCATCTGAGCTTAGTACCCGAGCAAGCTCATTACCACGCTCGCCGCCTCTCAATCAAGCCCACAGTTACCAGTATTATAAGGTTGGCCGGAATCCGCAGTATACTTTTACGAGCGGCCGCGCCGTCGTAAATGTTATTAAGACCGTCGCATGGCCAATAATGACTATAATGATCATGTCTCACGACAACGCAACGGCAATTTAAGACATGATATTCATAAAACACGATCTAAACAACGTCAAAGGAACTTCGTAGTCCCGAATTTTTGCTCGACCGAGCTTAGTACCCGAGCAAGCTCGTTTCCCCGCTCGCCGTTCCTTCAGGCCACAGTTGCCAGTACATAAGCTTGGCCCGAGTCCGCAGTATACTTTTACGAGCGGCCGCGCCGTCGGAAATGTTTTTAAGGCCGTTGCATGACCAATAGTTATGAATATAATGACCATGTCTCACGACTATGCAACGGCAATTTAAGACATGACATTCTTAAAACACGATCTAAACATTGTCTAAGGAACTCCGTTGTCCTGAAGTTTTGCTCCACCGACTGATCTTAGTACCCGAGCAAGCTCGTTTCCCCGCTCGCCGTCCCTTTATCCCACAGTTGCCAGTACATAAGCTTGGCCCGAGTCCGCAGTATACTTTTACGAGCGGCCGCGCCGTCGGGAATGTTATTAAGACCGTCGCATCGTCCGGCCGTATTATCAAATAATGCCTGTAATGATCATGTCTCACAACAATGCAACGGCGATTTAAGCGGTCCACCTACGTTCGAGTTCTTAATTATAATTTGGGAGATCGGAACGGTGATAGACTGATTTTGTTGCGTACGGGTAATAAATAAATAGGCCAAATTTAAAATGATTCAATCGAATGGAAAAATATTATATGGTTATGAATTTAATAATAATAAAAAAGGTGATAGTAAATTCAGTTAACCTGTTTTGCACAAAACTGTTTTGTGCAAAAAAAGTGTCAAAACATAAAATTTATAAGGATTATTGCTAAATACAGGTTAAAAACCTGTTAAAATTATTATGGTTGGTATTTATTGACATTATTTATGTTTATTGAATGTAACTATAACAAATAATAATAAATAAACAATCACGTAGGTAGGGTACATATCACGGGGCTTTATCGACAAAATGACCTACAAGAAAAAAAAAATACGACACGTCTTAAACTAAACAACTTCCAAAAATAAATTTGAGCTAATTAATACTAAAAAATCTGTCAAAACTCCACAGCACTTCCTTCAACCAAGGAAAATTCCTTAAGTTTAAAGCGGAGTCATTCCCCGTCGCTAACTGAATACCGAGCTTAGTTTTACGAAGCTTAGTTTCACGAAGGCGCAGACTAAGCCCGATTTACAAAGAGGCAAACGCCCGCGCGGCCATGTAATAAGGGGAAATGGCATGTTCTCGGTCGGCGAACAGTTAGGGGGAGCGTTCTTTAAATGTGCGCTATTTTATACGAGGTGAATTAGTCGACGGGTTGAAATGTTTCAATTTTTCTATTCAATGTATAATTCCTGCTTTATGTTTTCGAGAAAAGAAAAGCTGAATGCTAGTACAGGTACACTCTCGCTTTCAATTTTAACACACCGACAGATGGTAATAAAAAGCAAAAATATTCAAGTTTTATTTAAATTTTATATGGAGGCAAACTTAGGGTCACTTGATGGTAAGTGATTACCCCTACTCATGGACATCAACAACCGCACAAGGGTCGCAGATTCGTTGCCTGTTTTTAAGACCCCATCATAACCTTCCCAAATGAGCTCTGGCGACATTAATAACCAGAAAAAACATAGCAGAACAGTCACGAAGTGCTAATACACTGTGGTCTTCTGTAAGGAAGAGGTACTTCCTCAGACGAGCGGCTCATTCTAGTGGAAGTCCCACCGAGCTCTACCTCTCTTAAAGCTTTCTTTTGTTGCAAAGACTGGAAATAAGCCGAAGCCCAAAACATTATTTTAAGTTTTCCAAATTCGCTTACTATCCGAAATAAACCAAGCGAAAACCAATCGTAACATTGCATAAACAGCAATGGGAAGTGCTCGTGCTAAGCGTATCGCTGCAGCGCTCACTCGACGCTTAGTGCAGTCGCGTTGAGTGCGACCCGGGCGCTTAGGGATGCGTGCGTTTTAAATAAAACTAACCCACAACATTTGATTCCTTAAATGTGCTTACTATCCTAAATCAAAGCCCATAAAATAATTTCTTAAATGTGCTTACTATTCAGCATCAACCAAGCGTAACATTGCATCAACAGCAGTGGGAAGTGCTCGCGCTAAGCGTATCGCTGCAGCGCTCACTCGACGCTTAGTGCAGTCACGTTGAGTGCGACCCGGACGTTTAGGGATGCGTGTGAGGCAAAAATTTACATTCGTAAACAATTCTTCTTATAGCACGGTATTGCTACATTCTATTTAATGTTTAAAATAGGCATTGAGATATTACAACTAGGTACGTGTAGAGGATAGATCTCAAAGAAATATCTTCTTATTCTACTGTTGACCGTGGATAACAGTTGCCGTCTGTTATTGTTGAAAAAATGCCGTCTTGCATGTTAAAAACATGAACAAATCATTCCAGGACGGAGAGTACGAATTTCCCCTGTTAATTTCATATAATAAATTATTGGAATTTGTATTTGTCCTTGTTATTTGATTAAAGATCAATGCCGCGTTTAATAAAAATGCTTTAATAAAATATACAAGAAGGCAAAAATATTATGATGGCAACTAGTTTTTCTGAAAAATTCCAATGTATGCCAAAGCCTCCTACGGAACCATTTATATTTCCTGCAATCCGAGCTATAAATACCGCGAGATACAGCATTTCGTAGGTTGAGTTGAAAGCAGTGATACCTTAGTTAGTCGAGAATGACCTAAATCTCGTTTAAAAGTTGCCATTTGGACTTTTAAAACGGTACTTTGCGTAAAGAAGCGGAGTTTATTTGTAAGGCAAAGTTGCTTTGAGAGAGCCTGTAATATTTTTAATAATGATAAGGAACATTGCTTCTGTATGGATTTATGTGTCATTTAATACTCGTAATATTAGCTCTTTTAAGTATATACTTCTTGGCACAGGCTCACACACCTAAGATATTTTTCCAATTATGTAAAAGGACAATGCCCATTTTTGTATGGGGATCCGTACCATCTTGCGTCACATTGAATTTACTCTTAAGAGCTTCGTTTTTATTCATCCTTCCATTACCAAAAAGATTTTGTCAAATATTTAACCGCATTTTCGAACAAATCAAAAAAGTTAGAAAACGCCTGATCATACTTTTTAGCAATGTTACATCGTTGTGATTTGTATAATTTATGTATTATATACATAAATGTGAATTGCCTCCGTGGCGCAATGGCTAGTAGGTCGCACTTTAATGCGACGGCCGCGCCGGGGGTCCCGGGTTCGAATTCCGGGTTGGACCGATGAAATATTGTGCTTACTAGATGAAGTGGTGTCCATTGCAAAACACTTGTTCTGTTTGAATTTATTTAACCTATCAACATTCAACTCTCGTTTAATTATGATAAATGTTTTATCATAACGGATACTAGGCCACTAATATCAATATTATTATCATGAGTACTTAGAATAAAATAAAAAGTAATAAGAATAAGAATGATTAATAAAGAAACTTACTGTAGTAGGTGTTACCCATGAGTTTAATACTTCGCGTATATTTTCGTGCACATTACCGACCGAATGTACCAATGTGTTCCTTGGTATCGCCAACGAACAGTTGATACACCGACGCCGATTACTCACTGAAGTCATATTGCTTCTTTCATCCACTTTAACTAGCCGGACAACTCACACCAGATCTATCTGAATTCGCCACAACACAAGTCACTATCTCAACACTGTCGTTATAAAAAAATATAAGAACAACGCAAACGCAGCAGAAAAACATCGATCGATGGTCGATACAAACAATCAAACACCAAAGACAGTCTGAAATCGGTGTTCCGAAAAGCCTTGACAAAATGTAGTTCATAAAATACTAAACGTTTATTTCATAAAATAAGTTGATTTAAATACAATTTCTTATAGTTTATATGCCCATTATCTTCTATCGTGTATTATAATCTTTGTGAAATGTTTAGATAGGCTAATACTAATTAGGTGAACAAGATTTTTATATTAATTGTCAGGTAACAATATTGAGTGACAACTATAATCGGAATTCGGAACGAGAAACTTACGGGAAATGAATCTTGCGGAAGTAGGTAGGTCATTTGATCACAATTTATTTTTATCTTTTAAACGCGGTTAAAAGAAACGGTGAAATTCCAGTAAATGGTATAAATAAATAAAACTTTATTTTCGGTGTGAATCTACTTTTGACGCAATATGGTACGGGGTTTGGGCATTGTTCTTTATGTTTTGAAAATTAAATAGATAACAAATAAAAATATTGCATAAATACTTTTAGAACAAGCGTCATATATGTCTATCGTATATCGTCGGTCTTAAGCTGTAAAACTTTTTCTAATTCAAAACATTAAAAAGTCGGATCCCTTGCAAGTAGTAGATAGCGATTTAAAAAATAACACATTACACAAGTGAAGCCACGCTCAGTAATAATAATAATTATAAAAAGCTTCCGTATTCGATTTTAAAATTTTAATACTTAGCAAATTACCTATTATAATAATATTTTGTTTTATTATATATAAAAATAAGTGGGTGTTCTATCGCAATCTTTCCGGATGTCTTTACATCAGGTGAGATTGCTGAACTAATGCCCGGTAAGAAAGTGCTCTTGCTCTTACATTTACTTATATAATAGTTCCCATTATCAAAGGAAGTCTAGTCCAATCCAGATCAAACCAGTCAGAATAATCGCGCCTGGCTTATTTACGTCGCGCCAATGCCATTATGTCTGCGCTGAATGCAAGATGGCGGCGACTAAGCGATTCCTGTTTAGCTTTGGTTAGCTAATGCCCGGTGAGGGACTCGTTAGTCGCATGAATAGTGATGGACGACTGTCGATAGTTTCACTTTTACTGTTTGTACTAGATATAGGTGGTATAACCGCACGTTTAACTTGAAAACTAATAATACAAATTCGTAATGTAGGTACGTTGCGTCACTGAAAATGGATAAAGACACGATTGAAAGATTATACTCTGAAATACAATTTTATTTTGTGTGCATTATAATTTTGTTGCATTGCTCTAGTAACCGCTAAAGTTCGAAACCAATCGCATGGGACCCAATTAATACCTATGCAACGTTCTAAAACCTAATAATCGCATTTATATCTCAGAATTCCATAGGATTGCATACACTTACAAAAAACAAATTATTAAATTCCAAAAACAAAATAGGCATATTCGTACCTAAAAGCACATTAGAGTGTTGACTTAATACAAAGATAAAGTCCATAATCGCGTTAATTTCCACCCGAAAATTTCAGTTTGACAAAACCTTGTTTGAAACTTTCCTGCTCGGTAACGGTACTATTTTAATTTCCTACGCTCATTATCAGAGTCGCGAGTTGATAACCATGTCGAACTAACCGGGACACCATGAGAACATTATTATAGTAAAATGGAGAAGTAAGTTGAGTCACAAAGTTTCTTGTCATGGAATAGTTTCGGCGTCGAGATTTCAAAAGTTCTTAAACAAGTTAGTCAAGACAAAAGGTTGGTGGGTGAATTGTGTGAATTGTTAAAGCCCTGTTTTATAAAATACTAGCGACCCGGCCCGGCTTCGCACGGGTGCAATGCTGATACTAACTAAACTACAGAAAATCTGTGTGTTATTATACATATAAACGTTCCTCTTGAAGCACTCTATCTATTAAAAAAAAACGCATAAAAATTCGTTGCGTAGTTTCAAAGATTTAAGCATACAAAGGGACATAGGGACAGAGAAAGCGACTTTATTTTATAATATGTAGTGATGTAGCCTTGTAATATTATATGTAGAAAGATTTGCTATGCACACGTTCTTAAAACTATTAGCTATCTAACGCTGTTTACCTATTAAAGCGCGGTACGTAACGTATACCCTATTCCATTAAATAAATAAATAACACACAACATCACATACATTGATTTGAGTCCGCGTTAAGTAGCTCAGTCACTTGTCTTACATATATCAGAATCAACAGTGGTATTACAAATATACTTAAATATACAGATACATATCACACCAAGATCAGGACAAACAGACATATTCATGAGCAAAAATGGTTGTCATCTTGGTCTAATAGGCAATTTCTTGAACATTACAGCAAGCGGGTCGTCAATGTACTTCGAGTATTTCATTGCCGTGACAGGCCGTGACTGACTGTTCACGAATTAATAATAGTATTAAGCAATATAGTAGTATTGCTATTCTAAAGATTTATGATTGCAAATAAACAAGAATGCCATACATGCGCACTGAGCTGAACAATCTAACTTGCCATGTTCTATGTAGTCTGCACTCAATTGTCGCCGACCATCCTAGGAAGACCATTATCATTATTCTTAGGTGATATGTAACATCTTAATATATATAACTCAAAGGTGGAAGACTGGCTGATTAACTGACTGACTAATTGACTGACTGACTGACATAGTGATCTATGAACGCACAGCCCAAACCACTGGTGAAGTCGGATTGAAATTTGACATGCTGGTAGCTGTTAAGACGTAGGCATCTGCTTAGAAAAGATTTTGATAAATTTTACCACTTGGGAGATAAAATAGGGGATAAAAGATTGTATGAAACCAAAATCCACGTGGACAAAGTCGCGGGCGGCCGCTAGTCTCTAACAAACACAAACACAAAGCAATGAGAATCCGCCAACACATTTGAGATCTCCAACTCAATTCAAAATATCAATATCTCAGTAGGCATTTTGACTGTCTTGTTGTCAGTGAGATAACGGGCCCATTAGTAAAATCAATTGTCATCAATCGACCCAATTTACAGCCCCTAGGCGTTCTCAATCAGTCAACGTCTGACGTTTATCGCTTTTGAAATAATGGCTTTTACAGAACCCTCCTGTTTGGAGGTGATCTACGTAAAGTTGGCGTTTCCTATAAAGCTACAGTGAGAATTATTTATATTATTTTAATTTACGATTTATGAGTGATCCTGAATGCAGAATATTTTAGAACTCTAATGAACACATTAGATTTTCGCAAGCACTTAATTCTTCCATGTAAACTTATCTCGAGTTTGTTGTTCGGCTTTCAATAATGACCATTGACCATCATCAAACATTTTACCATCAAGTATATAAAAAACTATTTCAAGTGCCAATGCAAACACGTAAGAAACATCCTCAATAATTAAGGATACAATTTAGAGTTTATTGCCCTGGTTGATAAAATTCATATTGATTTAATCAACATTCTTTGATCATAGAAAAAAATAGAGGAGAAGTTCTCTTTTGTTTATAAGGTTTTTAATCATCAATCGACATTTCTGTTTAAATTAATATCACCATCCGTTGTTATGGCAGTTAGGGCTCCTATTTTGCTTGCCATCAGGCTGAGATAATCCAATGTACTGTGCTTATACCTATTTAAAAAAATCCATTAGAAATATATTTCAAAGGCAGAGAACTTTTTCCCTCAGTACAAAAGTATAGCCGCTACTTTTCTTTACTTTCCTATTTGTGTACTTCATATTTTCCAGTGTACAAGTACATGAAAAGCCAATTTAGTCAGATTTCAGTACTACTCGTTAAAAGTTAAACCAGCTAGCAGATTGTTAGGCGTCGCTTTATGTTGTGTGAACGAGAGAACCTTTTTATTTCCCGCCACAGACGCGTGTTACGGGGTAAAATACCAATGGGAGTTTGAGAACATTTTAGTTCAGTCAGACATGTACGTACATCACAGAAATTGTAGGGAATGTCGGAAAACAGATTATTAATTTGTAGAAGCTTCGATGTCTTAATTAAATACGAGTTGATCAATAGTACTTCGCCCAATGCATTCCCTGGCAACTGACTGGAGCATCAAAATGGATAGAACAGAGTCAAACAGCCCCTGATTTTTGGATGCAAAGCTCTAATCAAACTCTGAGATGGTTCTATCGCCACTAAAATCAATAAATCGATGTTCCCCACGACTATTCAACCAACTATGGCATTAAGTCCAATTGAAACAATCTTCATTAAAGATTTCAATTAATAACAGGAAGTACCTACCTTTGAAATCACTTCAAACACTTTTTCCAAATTTTCCTCCCATCCATTACGACAGCTGTAAAAGAAGATTTCGATAAACATTTTTATGAAAGCACTCTTTTTTAGTGCAAATAAACGGTATCTGATAATAAAACGGACTAATAAATGGAAGCCGAATAAACACAAGCCATATAATAGTTTTAGAATAAAACTGAAAAAAGCAGTGCTCGGTACAATCGTTTAATAAACGGGATCCTTTGAAAGGGCTCCGTTTTATTTCCAATATTTTCTATTTATTGCCGATGGAGTTGGGGCGAGCGGGTCGCCTTTTTTAAAATTCAGTTTTGCAGTCGTATTTAGATTTGTTTAAAGGACAGTTTTATGTTCATTTTGTAGTTGAACTATTTGAAAGAGGTATTGCTAAAAGGTTTACAAGATGATGGTTTCTTTTTATGACGGTTTTTGATGACAGACATTCATAATTTTCCTAGCGTCTAGCGTACTCGGCCATTGCTTTGAAGCCCAAGGTCACCTTGCATTTTCAACTGCGTTTCGTACAGTTCTCAGCAGATTGTGGATGACATACATTAATGCCAATTCACAAAAATATATAATTATTTAAAGGTAGCAGTCTGCAACCAATTAAGTTGATGAGCAGCTCGGTAGCCTTGTTGTAGGATTTCTGCTTCACATGCGTGAGGTCGGCGGTTCAAACCCCTATGTGCGTAATTTCATACCTGCACACTTCGATCTAGGATATGAAATGGAGAAGGCTATGGCAAACCACTTCCATAAAAAACATCAAGAGAGTTGTTGTGTGTTTTATTTTATACAGTAATAACGACCCTCAGTAATGAAGAATGCGACTCAAGCAGGAGGTGGTAATCAATAAGCGATTGAAGCAGAAAAATAGGTATACCAGAAGCAATAATTAACGTGTCATATAAGTCCCACGTTACTTTAGCCTATAGAATACAGTATTCCGGTTGGCAAGACCCGGGATGGAAGGAACCGGCAAATTTATCGGAGCAGGGGTCGGAAAGCGAGTGAATGTGCTGATATGTAATTTATTGGTGCAAAAGTGGGCTACACGGATTTCTTCGGCGATTGGTTAGTGAACCGTGGGCTAATGGGGGGATTTATGGAGATAAGGTAAGGTCGGTCATGATTGGAAGGGAGGTTTTTAACAAGGGAGTATGTTGATTCGGCGGGAAGGATAAGAAGTTTGGTGAAAAGTTAAGTATCGGTTTGTTAATGTGGCACTTCATGGCAATATTGAAATTACTTTTTCATTGGAATTTAGTAGTTTTATTCAGGAACTGGTTGTTTATATTTAGGTTTTTAAGAATATTAAAAACACTAGAAATTATTTTAGGGCAACATTAAAACGGGACTACACGCGATATTAATTTTAAGGTACTTGCTTACTAACTGCTTGACGTTTCGGCTGCGTTGCTGCAGCCGTGGTCACAAGCGAACTAATAATTAGCTATTAGTCCCGTTCTAATTTAGATATTTTATTTATAATGATTGAAGTCATAAATCATATTCGATTCAATATCATCCAGTAGTCCAATTTTTATCGTGAAATATGATCAGATACCAATTCAGCAATACCGATAGAAATAGAATTTCCGCCTTTTTGTCTTCCAAGAATGTTAAACATCTCTCGAATCCTCTCCACTTTCAGAATTTCGCAAGTTAACGGCAGTTGCATCGCTCCGGAGCGATTGTCGAAATTTTTGCATATTGCATGAAATCCTTGGATACCGAAGAGCTCCGTTGCGTACATTCCTGAGTTGAGACGTGGTGCGAGTCACAAGCGATAGAAATAATTTACTGCGGATAAACCGGAATTTTAATAATAATAGATATAGTAAAATATGTAGAAATAGAACGATCTCAGAAACTAAGTCTACAGTACTTTTTGTTAAGGTTTGTAAAAGTATTAAAAACATGATAAATCATATTTTGACAATATTAGAACGGGACTAACACGAAAAAAAAATCAGTACTGCTTGTAGTTTCGGCTGCAATACTGCAGCTGAGGTCACAAGCAAACTCCTTATATCGTTGTTACTGCCGTTCTAATGCTGTCTATTAATAATGCAACGCGAAAGTTTAGAGTTGAGAATCATACATATTTGATTTAAAATCATCCAGTAATTCAATTTTTATTTATCCTGAACTAAAATCAGACACCGATTCAGCGATACCAATAGGAATAAAATGTCCGCCTTTTTGTCTTCCAAGAATGTTAAACATCTCTCGAATCCTCTCCTCTTTCAGAATTTCGCAAGTTAACGGCAGTTGCATCGCTCCGGAGCGATTGTCGAAATTTTTGCATATTGCATGAAATCCTTGGATACCGAAGAGCTCCGTTGCGTACATTAAATAGTAGAGTTGAGACGTGGTGCGAGTTACAAGGGAGGGAAAGAATGTACTTTTACTGATATACCAATCTTCTTACACTTTGTTATACTATAAGTAAAAGCCTTTCTCGACAAATGGACTATCAAAGAAGAAATATTTTTACCTACAAAATCTACAGGTACCTACAGAATAATTGGAATAGAACTATCTCAGAACAGTCCGCTTTTCTCGGAGAAACTCTTATTTTTAGTACCTAAAATTTTAGCTTTTTTTTATTGAAATATAATTTATTAACTGTTAGCTAAATTAACTTCGATAGTTTAGACGCCATAAAGAGCTTACGTGGTTTACTTATCAGAAATGCCTAAATCATTCAAATAATAATTAAATATCAAAAGCAATTAAATTTTCTGTTGGTAGTAAAACTCTTGCACTGAAACTAAGAATACACACAAACTACTGAATGCAGCAAAGGATGAAAATGATTAATATAAAATCCTATCTAATAACACGTTAATTTCAGTAAGTCGCTAACTCTTTTTCTTTACACCACGTTTCATATAACTACAAAAGGACTCGGGACAGGGATATTCAATATTCATACAAAGATTCTTATGAGATTTTCGCTTTCGATTTAAATGGATTTAGGTTCAATTATGTTGGAATTATGGTTATGTGATAACTTAGGTACAAACATTCTTTTGAGCTCGATGGCCCAGTGATTAGCGCGCTCGACCTGCGATTGCTAAGTTAAGCAACTTTCACAGATCAGATGGGTGACCGAAATTTCATCTCAAGCTCCTCCACGCTTCGGAAGGCATGTTAAGCTGTTGGTCTTACGCCTGATCTCTCTACAGTCTAGTCTGATTGCTGTCCCATTTTGAACTATAAGAGTGAGTGAATGGTCATGATAATACATATATCCTGCGTGCCTGATTGATCGTAAGATCAGCCGCCATGGTCGAAAAACGAACGGATGGTATTATTATTCCTTCTGATATTATGTACAAGCATGAATGATCTAGGTCTCTGTAAACTAAATTTGTATGAAAGGGTTTAAGTCAGTTCAAAAGAGCTTTTAGTGTAACAAGAAAATACACTCAGCTGACCGATGTCCCTACTTGAAGAGTCTTAGGGCTTAAGTGACCCCTTCATCTCAAATTATGCAAATGGTGTGATGGCCATCCAGGTCTGAAGAGCTATTGACGTAGGGGAAGTCGAACTTTTGCAATAATCTACTGTATATTCTAGTGGATTAAGTGCTGTGAGTTATGTCAAGATCTGGGTTTGATTTCCGGGTCGTACACAATGTAGGTCAGATTTTAAGAACAGCTCGGGGTAGATTTAAGAGAATTAATCTTCGTCATTCATTGCTTTCCAGGAATTATTATCATCAATATCTTCATCAGCCTATCGCAGTTTACTGCTGGACATAGGAAAGGCCTATGTCTAGCAGTGGAAGGGATAGTTTCTTGGAAAATAATTACTTACTTGTGTTTCTGGTCTAGAAATTATTAGTATCATTTTATTATTTCCCACAGGCCGCCCGCAAATTCGTCCCCGTGAATTTCAGTTTCCTTACACATAGTGTTTGATATACTATAGCTTAAAGCCTACCTCGGCAAAGGGACTATCCAACAAAAATGTTCCTGAGTTCCTGAGATTAGCGCATTCAAATAAGCCATCAAACAAATTCTTCAGCTTTATCATCTGACCAAAGATAGTCATAAGCTTTCGAATAATAAATAATATCCCTAGTAATACGAGCGGATTGTTTAAAACCACGGCTGGTCGTAGGCTGCGGTTATCCGCGGCCGCGGGCAGGCGTCATGCGCGGGCTATCTGCTAGGATTAGGTCTTAGGATTACTGTCTGTATAGATACTGTTTTCTATTATCCCTCTTCCCCATTCCGCCAAAAAACCACACGTACTGGTCAACGTTGTCACCCATATACCGTGACCACTATTCCATCTCGAACCCAGAAGTTTGGCAATTAATTTCTTTGCCGAACTATTAAGCGATGGAGTGCGTTATTAGCATGGGTGTTTCCGCCATCCTATAACCTTGGTTCCTTCAAGAGAAGCGTGAAGAAGTATCTTGCGAGCCGGTATGGCGATGCCAGCGGATAGGATACTTACTATCAGGCAGAGTATAGCCAATGTACCGAGCCATTATAACAGAAAAATATCAACTAACTAGCGGCCGCCCTCGACTCCGTCCGCGTGGATTTCTTTTTTTCGAAATAAAAAGTAGCCTATGTTCTGTCTCAGGGTCTAAAGATTGTCTGTACCAAATTTCATCAAAATCGGTTGCGAGGTTTAAGCGGGAAAGCGTAACAGACAGACAGACAGACAGACAGACAGAGTTACTTTCGCATTTATAATATTGTAGTTGGGATTGCCTAAGATTTTATTAATAGGGATCCGTTTTACCTTTAAAAAAAATGGCGTATCCAACATAAATATTTTTTGCAATTCTATCCAGTTGTTCCTGAGATTAGCATGTTCAAACAGATATCAAACAAACTCCTCAGCTTTATTATATGTATTATTGAATAATATCCCTAGTAATGCTAGCGGATTGTTTATAACCACGGCTGGTCGTAGGCTGCGGTAATCCGCGGCGGCGGGCAGCCGTCATGCGCGGGCTATCTGCTAGGATTAGGTCTTAGGATTACTGGCTGTAGAGATATATGTATTTACTTGATATCATGGAAGTTATTAAAAGTCTCCCACTTTGATAAAATGTATACTCCGTTTGCATTGTTTCCCCATACGTCATAGAATTGTGCTATAGCTTCAAGCCTTCCTCGACTAATGGACTATCCAACGCAACTTTCAATCTGAACCAGTAGTTCCAGTGATTAGCGCGTTCAAACAAACTAACAATCATACAAACAAACAAACTCTTCAGCTTTATGATTCATATCTACATATTAGTATAGATAGTAAACGCATGGAAATACTATAAGTATCACCAGTTGCTGTCTATATGATAAAATGTCTTACACCAATATGCTACACCTAGATGAGACTAGGGGCTTCATCACGCACTGCTGATGCGGAGAGTTTAGTTCGTTGTAGTGATGTTTCAAATACCCGTATCCGTATCCGCGGATATCGACCGGAAAAAAGAAAGGAATCACGACACCCGAGTTCAGAGACGGGCTAGTACTAGTACAAGTAACTAAACGGCAACAACATCCGCACTTAGAGATATGTATTCAAGAATGTTCCTTAATACTCGAAGGAAGACAGCGTTAGTACCAATAGTAATATTCCGGTACAGAACCACACGTTCACCAGTATACAACTATTCAGTAAACCTACAAGCCGGTCCAATCACAAAAGCAACATCTTGATACCCCGCACGTCCCTGCATGGTGTTATGCAAAAATGCAATCGACTGTGTGCAGCTGCGTCGGCCTACAAGTACTTATAAGAGAATGAAAAAAACCGCATACGATTCGTGGCTAATACGATAATTACCTAATAAATATGGTATTAACGTAATTTTCATTACTATCATCCTATTGCACAGTTTTGTTAGTCTCTTCTCACTTTACCAGAGTTCAGAGACGGGCTAGTATTATTCTAAACCGGCACTACATGTCCAGTACTATCTAAACCGTCACCACACCCCCAACTGTATACAACTAACTATGGGATGGGGTAATACTATACTAGGCATTATGCAGCCAAATGTATTCTAGAATGTTCCTTAGTCACTTCTTACTATACTCGAAGGAACCAATAGTAATATTCCGGGACAGTACCCCACGTTCACCAGTATACAACTATTCAGTAAACCTACAAGCCGATCCAATCACAAGCAACATCTTGATACCCCGCACGTCCCTGCATGGTGTTATGCAAAAATGCAATCGATTGTGTGCAGCTGCGTCGGCCTAGAAGTAAGAGAAAATGAAAGAAACCGAATACGATTCGTGGCAAATACGTGAATTACCGCATGTTAAAATACGGTATTAACGTCATTTTCATCATTATCATCCTGTTGCAGGGAATTGCTAGATGCAAGCATCCTCCAGATAGAGAGTTTTGCCCATAGCTTCATTCTTACAGGTGGGTTGGAGACAGTGGTCAACAATAAAACTCAGGGGAACGCTGCTACCCATCTTTCTACAATGTCCCTTAATCTCTTCTCACGACCCTCGCTTTCAGAGACGGGCTAGTTCTATTCTAAACCGTCAGTACATGTCCAACAGTATACAACTAAATATGGGATGGGTAGTACTATACTAGGCATTATGCAGCCAAATGTATTCTAGATAGAATGTTGCTTAGTCGCTTCTTACTATACTCGAAGGAAAAGAGCGGTAGTTCCAATAAGAATATTCCAGACCAGTACCCCACGTTCAACAGTATACAACTATTCAGTAAACCTACAAGCCGATCCAATCACAAAAGCAACATCTTGATACCCCGCACGTCCCTGCATGGTGTTATGCAAAAATGCAATCGACTGTGTGCAGCTGCGTCGGCCGCGTTGCATTCACGCCTTGCCATGGAGTGGAAAGAGTGAATAAGATAATCTGCAGTGGTTCCGTAGTGCACATTTTTATATTTAAATATATTTAAATTTAATTGTGTGTTTGTAGGTAATCCAATTTCTGAAAATTTTGTAGTCTTTCTTTTTTTACCTTTCCATGGTAAAGAGAAAACGTTGTGTGTTATGTGGTAAATTAGTGTAATTATATTAATTCAAATGCTTTAGCAAATTGTCAAACACTTGAAGTCAATGATGGTATTTTTATTATTAACTAGCGGCCGCCCGCGACTCCGTCCGCGTGGATTTCGATTTCCAATATCCTATGTGTTATTCTGATGTATAAGCTATATTGTGGTAAAGTTTCATTCAAATCCATTCAGTAGTTTTTACGTGAAAGAGTAACAAACATCCATACATACATACATCCATACATCCACACATCCATACATCCACACATACAAACTTTCGCCTTTATAATAGTATATGTATATATATATATATATATATATATATATATATATATAGTAGGATTAACCATATGAAAACCATACAATATGTTATGGTACTAAACCCACTTAGTCGAAAAATAAACAAAAGTCATGTTCACGAGTTATAAATGCAACTAATAAGACTTTTTATAATAATAATATGTCGAACAAATATTTTTAGCTAGATCCGCGTTTTAACCCAAGGATCCCTAAAACAGCCGTTGCTTTGAAGAGACAGGCTGTGACAATACAATTCGTCAAAGACGTAGTCTTACAGAAGATTCTAATATAGTATCATGGATTTTCTTAAAATTCACGAACAACTTTATGCCTACAACTGAGAAATTTTAATTCGCGTTCTCAATCCACTAGTGTACGATACGATTCGATAACCAGAATATAAAAAGTAATAATACCCTCCTAGCCGAATTCGGCCACGGCGGCCAATCTTACGATTAGCCACTGGCGCGGGATATATTATAGTGCACAAGCGCATGCGCAAACACAGGTGCACTCCCTATTCCCTCACTCCCATAATTCGGTGGGACAGCAATCTGACACGACCGCCGTAGAGAGATCAGGCGCAGGACCAACGGCTTAACGTGCTTTCCGAGGCACGGGGGTGTAATTACACCGCCAACTTCCAAACTCCGGACTGTATCTGTGCTATCACATCATGAAAACATAGACACAATTTCATCGGTCCGACCCGGGATTCGAACCCAGGACCTCCGGCGCGGCCGCCGCTTTAAAGTGCGACACACTAGCCACTGCGCCACGGAGGCAGTTAGTATAAAAAGTAAAGTAAAGTATCAGCCTATTAATGTCCCACTGCAGGGCAAAGGCCTCCATCATTTGAAATCATGATTTCGTTACAAAGATGGGTTTTGGCTTAATCACCACGCTTGCCTAATGCGGATTGGTGATCACAAACCCGGGCTGGGAACGCCTCGATGGTCTAGTGGTTTAAGTACCGGGCCTTGGTCTCGAGGTCCTGGGTTCGATTCCCGGGTCGGGCAAACTTTGTGTTGATTTTTCTGAACCAGAATATACTTTTATTATATTTAATTACTCAGTAGTAATGCCTTATCATACTTTGTTTCTCTTACTAATCAATATGGTTGTTTACTCGTGGTCCTCTTGGTCGGTCCATTACACAAATTCCACACGTATGATTAGGATTAGGTTTTGGTTGTCAGGGGAGTTTTCCGCACTTAGCCTCTAAGGTGGGCCATTGTGTGATAAAGATAAGACATATGATTATCTCTGGTACTCAGTTAAAATGGTTACAAATATTCGGTTAACATGTATACTATTAACAATGCGGGTTTATAGTTCCTTGTCGCAACCCTAAAGACAGCCTGTAAACGAGACTTTCCCGTCGAAGTTCTGTCAAACAAAAGCCACAAGTATATTTCCCAGCTCGGTAACTTTGCGCTGGATACGTTATTTAGGTTCAACACAAAAGCGAAGATTTCGAGGCACACAGCCAAAGAGGTCGGATGAGATATATCGCGGCTCTTGATGTTGCGAATTTTAATTTTATTGCGAAAGTTTGACGTGGAACAAGTTTATTTGGGGTGATTTTTTTGGCAGTTGGCAGATATCCATGCAGCCCTTTTGATAGTATTCTGCTACAGCGTCCATTTTAATGAAATGTGCTTAATTTAAAATGAAATTCTTCAAGCTGGCACGACCTTCGTATATAATGTTTTAGGCTGGCTTTTGATTATCTCGTAATCTACAGCTGTAAGTGTAGGAACACACTAGGCTAAAATCAAGCCAACGAAATTCGGCGGCAGTGCATTTTCTATACAAACTCACGAGACGTAATTTCCACACAGTGTGCCATCTTCCATTTAAAATAAATTGCAGGCTAGCTGTAGTCACCCCGAACTTCGGTCGCGTGTTTTTCCGCCTAGGGTGTTTCTATACTGATAGTGATAAGTGGATCAGCGATAGTGAATCACGAAACATACATAAAATATCGGTTTAAATGGAACATTCCGATCTTCACAACTATTGCTGCAAGGGAAAATCTTGACATCAAACCACGAATTAAAATGAGCTAGAAAAATACTCTGTCGCCTTAAGATCTTAAGATTATAATTTCTTCCCACGACTCTCCCTTTCACAGAACGGTTTACCGCCGTTTAAAACTAGAATTTAAACGCAGCCTTAATCGTCTGCATTTAAATAACCAAGCAGGGCGGGTTGTCTGCAAATTGGCCTGTAAAATTTCTCCTATAAATTTTAAGGTTAACTTCACCGTTTCAGCTTACGCTTTCAGGTAACTGGAGGGAAGCCAGCACAAACTTTGGATATAAACATAATTATGTACTTCCAAAAGTCTTGTTTGCTGTTTAGCCATACGTAGTTCTGGTGTTCTAATTTTTCGTGGGATGACCACGGTTTAAACCAATGGAAATGGGTGTTGGTTTCTACTTCAAAATGGCTGTATTTGGTTTGCTCCGGCAGCATAGTATGTTTTACCGACGATTTTATTTACAAGAAGGTAATATTTTATAGTATACTTAAAACGAGTCATATAATATTTAACAAAAACATGTTTAATTGCGTGTAGAGAGATTAAAGTGTGTCGGTGACAAAAAAAAAACAAATGGCAATAGGAATACGTGTGAAATGCGGTCATGAACGGAGGTTTTACACAAAGTAACCTTATTACACTCCGTCACATACTTTGTGGTATTTTTTTTATGATTCATATTTTTTAAAATTAAACAGTAACTAAAGAGAATACACGTACATTATATATTACATGTTTTAGTCAGTCCGTGTCTTACACATCCATCTTTGTCACGTTTAATGCTAAAGCCACTGGGAGAATCTAGTTTTCCTCTTAATGTTGTTACTACAACCACCCTAACACACACTAAAGAATTAAGTTGCTTAAAAACCCATAAAGTACCTTTGCTGTTTAACTGTAAACTTTTTGAGGAACTCATTCAATCACAGAAACAAATAATTAATATAAATAATTCAAACTGAACTTCACAAAAAGGGAAGCAAAAACTTCCGAGAGCTGCAGGAACAAACGAATGGAAAAATAAAATGTTCTATTCCCAACCAGACGCTCGGCATTAAACAAACACTAGCTTAAGTTGGAACAGTTGCCAATTTTAATAATACCATTCTGAGTGTGAACTAGCATCAATTCAGCCAACTTGCAACCATTAATCTCCCAGACAGTATTCCAATAACGATGTAGTTTAAATTCAGAAGCATTCCGACATAAAATCCTTGATACATCTTAGCACGGTTGAGGCAAACTAACCGCAGAATGGTCGTTAGGGTTCACTCGATTAATTATTGCCTACTTTAAACTGAGGAGAAATATTTTTCGGTAAGTAACTTGTTTTGAACTTGCAGAAGTGCCCTCTGGCGGATAGTTTGTTAAGGAATTCACTGTATATTGCTTTTTCAGATGGAGTTTTGGGAAAATCCTTATTTGAAAGTAAAGTAAAGGCATTCTTAATATTGTCACTACAACCATCCTTACACAGACTAAAGGATTAAGTTGCTTAAAAACCCATAAAGTACCTTTGCTGTTTAACTGTACACTTTTTAAGGAACTTGTTCAATAACAGAAACAAATAATAATTCAAATTGAACTCTACAAATACAAAAAGGCAAGCAAAACTATCGAGAAATGCAAGAAACGAACGAATGGAAAAATAAAATGTTCTATTCCCAACCAGACGCTCGGCATTAAACAAACACTAGCTTTAGTCGGAACAGTTGCCAATTTTAATAATACCATTCTGAGTGTGAACTAGCATCAATTCAGCCAACTTGCAACCATTAATCTCCCAGACAGTATTCCAATAACGATGTAGTTTAAATTCAGAAGCATTCCGACATAAAATCCTTGATACATCTTAGCACGGCTTAGGCAAACTAACCGCAGAATGGTCGTTAGGGTGCACTCGATTAATTATTGCCTACTTTAAACTGAGGAGAAGTATTTTTCGGTAAGTAACTTGTTTTGAACTTGCAGAAGTGCCCTCTGGCGGATAGTTTGTTAAGGAATTCACTGTATATTGCTTTTTCAGCTGGGGTTTTGGGGAAACTCTTATAAAGAAGTCCATTTTTCTCACAATAGTGGAATATCCATCTTATCTCTACTAATAGTGTTTGTTAGTTTTGTTTGTTTGTACATACTAATTTCAGCAACTACTGGTTTGAATTGAAAACTTATTTTTGTGTTGGATAGCCCATGTGACGAGGAAAGCTTTGAGCTATGAGTTTGGAAGCCGAAATCCAAGCGGGCGGAGTCGCGGACGGCCGCTAGTAATTAAATAACCAGACTGGTCAATTCGGGATCATGGTTAAAGCGTACCGTAGGCCCGAGGTTTCAACCAAACATGTTACGAGAATAGCTCCAGAATGATGATGAAAATAATTACTAAGGCCCCGTTTGTTCGAGTAGACTGCACTTTATAGTCTGATTTTACAAATAGCTAGGACGGAAAAATACCTAAGACATTTAGAAACAAAACTTAAAACAAATCTAACCTCCAAAACCTTCTGTACTTACCAAACCTTAGTACCAGGCCAAAATTTACAACCACCCCTTACAGAGGAGCAAATATAATAATGGGGCGTTGTGAGATATTCTGTTTGTGTTTTGCATAACAAACATGGCCCCATCTAGTTGAACATCTAAGTACAATGCTTGGTTCCACGTTTGTCACCGTAAACTAAGCTTACTAATGTACTTACTCCGTGGTACAAGTACAAACGGGATTATGTTATCTTTTATTCACTTTGTTTGGGAAACGATGTCGCTTGTTTTCGATTGCTCGTAGTGTGTAACGTTGTTTTGACAGTGTTTTGTTTTAAATACATGAGTGAGAATATTGTTGTAATAACTATTATTTGACGACCCGCTTGGTGTAATGGTCAAGATGTTGCCTATTACGCAAGAGGTCGCGGGTTCGATCCCCGCACAGGACAAACATTTGTGTGCATGAACATGTCTGTTTGTCCTGGTCTGGGTGTTATATGTATCTCTTTAAGTATATTTGTAATACCACTGTTGATTCTGATGTCTGTAACACAAGTGCTTAAGCTACTTAACACGGGGTCAGATCAATGTATGTGATGTTGTGAAATATTTATTTATTTATTATTTATTTATTTCCATTTTCCAAGGTCAGATAGTTAGCTTTATTTATTAACAAGCGGCCGCCCGCGACCCCGTCGGTGTGAATCTCCGTTTTCGCACACATAGTGTTATACAATGGCTTAAACTCGTGAAAGGGACTACACAATAAAAAAATATTTATTTTCAACTTGAAACAAATATTTCCTAGGTTTAGAGAGTTCAAGCATAGAAACTCTTCAGCTTTATTATATCAGTATTTTTTTTACATTATTATCATTATTAATTCAATTATGTAAAAATCATGCGCTGCTAGCAAACCACCCTGTAAGCAGTGATCTCTTGATTTAATTCCAAACATATTTAACATTTTTCAAAAATCATCTTATCTACTTAAAAGACCGCAACAAAACCAGTTGCCTAGAAGCTTGCATAGAGAAGCGACTTTTTCGTTTACCTTCTAGCGATTTATTTAAAAGTTAGACTCATCACAGATTTCTGTAGACAGATACCACCTGTTGGTAAGCAGCAACGATATTCCATTGAGAGACATTTCACTGGAAAATATTGCTTAATACCGGCCATACTTCAGCCTCTTTTACTTTCAAAACTTTTTCCTTTTCAGTTTATTGGAAAATATCAACATTTTACCGGTGATACTTGAGAAACTTCAAGAAGTATTTTTTATCTTATTCATAGAAGTATCTTTTTGTTTAGTAAAATGTTAAATTCCTCTTAAACTTGCTTTGATTTTTCTACTTTTATTCATAATGAAAACGTAGCCCTAATTGCCAGGGGACATTGTCAAGGTACCTGAAAGTAGTGAATCGATTTTTACCAAAATAAAATAAAAAAATATTTCGTTTGGACCAACTTGACTTAAGGTTAAGTCCCTTCGATGGGGACACAAATTGCCATGTACTTGAAACTTGTTTCTATGGATGCCACAAAATGGATAGATGCTAATATAATACTTACTGAAATTATTTTAATGAGAAACATTATTCGAATGCTAGTACTCCAAGAGGGATCGATCCCTTGCCAATTAATGTAATCGGGTCTACTAACCGACAAATCAAATCGATTACTCCTCATGTTGATTCCATTGGAACTAACTCAATTCAAAATTCCAACCTCACAATATCTTAACATTTCAGTAAAGTAGTAAGAAATAGTTTGACCATTTTAATAAAATCTCAAATACAATACTATGTATAGGCACCGTGTGTAGCGATGACTCTGCCATCTCGTGACTCATATTCAAAGCTTTTAAATCTCAATGGTGGTAATTCTACTGTCAAACCACGGAAAACACGGTGCCTTATTCTGCCATCTAGTGACTCATATTCGAAACTTTCACGCTAAATGTCAAATTTTACTGTCAAACCACAGAAAAAATCGGGATTTTAGCGCCCTCTATAGTTTCTGTACGGTGCCTATTAGCCTGAAGCTGAGCATCACCCAGAGATGCTTAAGAGAAATATTCTCAAGCAAATTCCGGTTGCTGTAGAAACATAAATCAACAACGCATTACATATTTATTTACACGAGTAAGCGCGCAAGCACAGGTGCACTCCGTATTCCATGCATTAAAAGCTGCCTTTATGAATATATGGAAGAGGCAGTACTTGAAAAAAAGACTGAAGATCAGATGAGACCACACTTTAATACTATATTCTTGCAAACAAGACTTGTTCTACGAATGAACCTACATTAAATGTTTTGTGTTGTCAAAGCTTTTTGCGTTTTATGTTATTTTATTGCTACGTTTTAGGCGATCCGTCAGTTGTTGTAATATGTGGGCATCTTACCAAAAAGTGCTGTCAAAGTAATGTGAACTCTTATCAAAATTAGTAGCCGCCTATTAATGTCCATTTGCAAGGCTAACGCCTCCTTAATGTCACGCTTTCGTTACAAAGATCGGTATTTACAAGGCAAGGCAGTGTTCAAGAAAACCAACAATAACTACAAAAATAGTGAAACAAATAGTGTCCGACCCGAGAATCGAACCCAGGACTTCGAGACTTCAGCTTTGTACTTAAACCACTAGACCATCGAGGCTTTCTTATACAATTATCAACATAATGGACTTCTTGACTTAGACCAAGCGCTATATATGTAGTTAACCCCTAAATTCCCCCCCTCCCGTCGATATTTCAGTGCAGGACACCGTGACCGCTCTACCTCAAGACGAGTATGCTCTGCCGCACAAGACGGTGGAGTTTGGATACCTTGATGCTTTACAAATGATTGCGAATAAGCCAGATTGTGGCCGAGCGATGCCACCATCGCTCGTACTAGGCCACAATCTGGCTAATTCTCAATAATTCGTAAAAATAAGTGGTAAGGCCCACACCTCTAGATTTTTTTAAAATCTATGTGTGGATTTGTGCCATTAGCTCGGCGGTGAAGACACCGTGAGGAAACCTACAAGAACACAGTCATATAGTTTCTGGCTTTAGTTCAGTTAGATCTGAATGTGTAACCATGATCCAATCTGTCTGGTTCTGGTATATTTGTCAAAGCGGAACCGATACTAAAAAATGTTCTCCAAGTTTTTTTTAACGTTTTTGCTTCTACAGCATTCGTTTTTAAAGAAATAAAATTGTGAGTGCGACGAAATAAGAAGTACGTTATGTCAGCTGCCAAAACAGTTGGTCTGAGTAGATAAAAATATTGTTATTATCATTTACTTGTATAGGCGATTCGGGCATAAATATATTTTAAGTATTAATCACAATACAAAAATGTTTATTTTGACGCAAGCTGTAGTCGTAGTCACTACGAGAGAATCAAGTTAGCATAGTTATTTTTCTAACGTGCATTTTTGTTATCTCTACTTAATTCTTACTATCCTGGTGAATTAAAAATCAATTAAAAGGACCGTTCAAAAAGGATTCAATTCACCTGTAAATATTTTGCTTCCATAGCGCATCTGAATTAATCTTATACAAAGTAACTTACAATCATCTTACAATATATCATACGAGAGCAGAAATCAAATACCGTCGTATATAGGCTACCTTGAGTCTTATTTGCACACCTTGTAGGTAGCAGACAGATTTTATAGCATCTAGATTCTCAGAAAATGTATATTATGTACTTGATCCTAACTAAACACAGTCAAGGCTGTCAGCGACAAATTTCTTAGCAAGGCAAACACTTAAAAAGTCCTTATACAAACTTACCTTATCCTAGAATCTCACCGGAAAATAGCTTTTCCACGAAGTTGACTCTTAACTACAAATATTCGACAAGAATAACATATTTTCTTAGAAAATCGTGTATATTATTTACAATGTATTTATAAAAGTAATGTGTTAAATGCGTATATAAAAATATATTTATTTTACTAACGGCTGCTCGTAACTCCGTCCGCGTGGGTTTCGGTTTCCGCACACAATAGGTTATTAATACTATATCTTAAAACCTTCCTCGTCAAATGGACTAGGTACCCAAACCAATAAAATAATATTTTTTCAATTCGAACAAGTACGTCCTGAGTTTAGCACGATCAACTAAACAAACAGACAAACTCTTCAGCTTATTATATTGGTAATAGATGTGTCAAATCAATCAGCCCATATCCGTCCACTGCTGAACGTTGAGTCGTAATAAGGCCTTCCCCAAATTAGGTGAATAAAATGAGGGAAGTAACGAGTGAGAGGGTTACCTAATAGTAAATGATCAACGCTCCGTATGAATATTCACATTCATATTCTTTATTACTCTCTTATTGTTATTAATAATACTACAAGAGTCGGTTTTATGTCTGCTTTAAAATATGCTCTCCCTAGTTGAGCTCTGAAGTCTATTTATTTATTTAACATTACAATGGGACTAAACGCGATATTATTTTTATAAGTACCTGGGACTTACTGCTTGACGTTTCGGCTGCGATGCTGCAGCCGTGGTCACAAGCGGACACGTCAAGCAGTAAGTACTCAGGAACTTATAAAAATAATATCGTGTTTAGTCCCGTTGTAATGTTGAATAATTATAATGCAACGCGAAAGTTGAAAGACTATTTATTTATTCAAAATTTACTGAACGACATTTTTTACAAAATGACTGGATCCCTCATAGAACTCTCTTTAGAGCCAAACAGAAAGTACTGTACTCACCGACATAAATTAACAAGTGCTAGTCTAACTGCACTCATTTTTATTATTCAATCTTCAATAAATACTCGCCAGCTCATTGACATTAAGAGCCATTCAAACATTCGTTTCAAACCGTCTGTGCTCTCCCTACCGTTGCTTTTACACCACCCCATATTCGCGTTGGTAAAAAAAGAGAAAGTAATTATTTAAAAGTCCGAAAATGCGTCGATTTTTCAACGATACAAAAGCCCTGGATAAAAGTGATCGTCAATTTATTAGCCTACTCTTGAAAAACTCGTGCGCTTTTGTTTATATTGTCATCGGGTTTAAAATTGTATATATATAAAGCTCGATTACCACTGAAATTGTCACACGACGTTGAAATTAACACTGTGTTGAAAATTTTGCAAAGTCTTCAATCACCATAAGATACTTTATAATTAGTACCCCCTCTATATAATTTAGCACTCAACGATAAGTATTTGTAAAATAATAATTATTCTATGTATAATCTGCGTTGTTCCCGCGTCCGCATGCGTTTCGGGTTCCGCACACAGAGTTATAATAAAGCTTAAAGCCATCTTCGACAAAGTAACTATCCAAAACCAAAATATTTTTTTTTCTATTCGGACCAGTCGTACTTGAGATAAGCGCGTTTAACAAACAAACGAACAATTTCTTCAGCTTTATTATGTAACTAAGTACGAGATGACCGGGGAAGTACCACCCTCTCACATAACATCAGCGTGAAATAATAGTATCTATTATTGTGTTTCGTCTGGTTTGTGAGTGTGCTGGAGGCCCACGCCTCTTAAGGCCGACAACACATCAACGATACCTCTGGTGTCGCGGATGTCCATGGGCGGC
The DNA here is from genome assembly GCA_958496325.1 of Nomophila noctuella. Classification (NCBI taxonomy): domain Eukaryota; kingdom Metazoa; phylum Arthropoda; class Insecta; order Lepidoptera; family Crambidae; genus Nomophila; species Nomophila noctuella. Next base: position 1,688,239 of record OY292498.1, read on the forward strand.
GGTGATTGCTTACCATCAGGCGACACGCTAGCTCGTTTGCCGCCTCTGCCATAAAAAAAACTTGAAATAATCCAAGAAAACCATTTTTGAAACACATTTCGCTATCAAAATTATCAACATCGCAAGTTTTCTTCGCGAACATCCTATCGCTTTACTCGAACCTGCGTGCCTCGATATATCGTAAATCTGTCAATATTAATCCCAGAAGGTCCAACTTTTCCACACGTTCTAACCGCGTTCCTTCAACAAAAAGCCTTTGGGAATACTCAACTCGTCCTCAAACTCGGTATTTTCTCTGAAAAACATTGTCAAAGTTGAGGACTGAAAGTTTATGCTGTAGTTAGGCAAGTGTTCCTAGATTTCGCGCAGCTACCTGGTGGAGGTCGGGTGTTACTGCAAGCGTTTGGCTTTACCAAATGTAATATTTAAAAACAGGCCAAGAGCGTGTCGGACACGCCCACGAAAGGGTTCCGTAGCCATAATATGGGCCGACAGCTTGACACACCATTTAGTAAGGGCAACTGCACGTCATAAGTTGGTCAAGTTGTATAAAAATAACTATGTATGATACAGAGTTCGCTTTAGTTTTCGTTGGAAGTACTTACTTGGAGGTATGCATCACATTTTTTTCAGAATTATTGTAATAGTATTTCAAAAGTTAAGGGGGGGGGGCGCTCTAAATGTAACTTTGTATTAATATATCTCGCGACTGGGGGGTTTGATCCACATGGTTTCAAGGCAATTTTACTCGCATTTAAAAATACCTTTTTAACGATACCCCACACAATGGGGTAAGTCGATATTTTTTTTCCGAATTTACTTTTCAGTGTATGGAAGGGGGTTAAAAATATTATTTTTCGATTATATTACAAAAAACATCTCTCCACCAATTTTTGTGGCAATCGGGGCAGAAACGGCGCAGAACGAGCCAGGACAGACAGACAGACAGACAGACATGACGAAACTATAAGGGTTCCTAGTAGACTACGAAACCCTAAAAAATAACTAAGAAACGAACTACGTCAGTAATACAGTATAACCATTTCTTCCAGTGGGATATTTAACAGGCGACTACTTACATAGTGGAAAATGGATAGATCGTGGTAGTGGCCTTCCCTGTACTTTATCGGCTTATCGGTTGCTATACTACAGACAGAACCAATCTAAGCCTGCCATACTGGGGTCAAAACCAATGTGGGAAAATTTCAAGCTAAGTTCATACTGCTGTATGTATATTTTTTGAATCGTCGTCGTCGAAAAAGTCGTCTAAAAGAGCTTGATGCAAAACACCAATGCCGCGAGAACCGTCTTAGACATAACTGTAAATACTTTTAATGCAGAGAGTCAGCTGTTCTGCCCTCAATGTGAAAAGCAAAGTTCGGCTTGGCCAGCCATATTCACACCAAAGAAGAGACGGAGGTCGCCGAGTACACGAGAAAGAAGACTATACAATATAGTGATTCCTCAATGACTCGCTCACAGTCACACCAAACCCGACTCTTACAAGATGCAAGTGGGTCAGAGGGGCATAACAAATAGTGCGGAGGTTGAGTTCCGCAGACGGATAGCTTCAGACTACTCTGTATTCCGCCGGTAATTTTAGAGTAGGTAATTAATGCATGACCGAATGAATCGATAAGTTTGTATAAGAAAGAGTCGTCTGAAAGAGCTTGACGCAAAACTGCAATCCCGCAGGATCTGCTCTAAACCTAGCTGTAATTATACTCATGATGCAGACGGTCAGCCGTTCTACCATCAATGTAATCTGGTATTTAAAGCTATGTTCAGCTTTACTAGCCATATATGTACGATTGTACGTACATGCTCACCAAACAAGAGACTGAGGTCGTCATTGTCATACACGAGAAGGAGGACTTTATAATAAAGTGATTCCTCAATGACCCGCTAACAGTCACACGCAACCCGACTCTTACAAGATGCAAGTGGGTCAGAGGGGCATAACAAATAGTGCGGAGGTTGAGTTCCGCAGACGGATGGCTTCCGACTACTCTGTATTCCGCCGGTAATTTTAGAGTAATTAAAACATGACCGAACTTCGCGCATGAATCGGGAAGTTACTAGTAGGTTAGTGCAGAATGAGCGTTATGTTCAAACTTGAAACTGTGTGGTGGTAATGAAGAAGAAAACCCTGTTGTAATTATAACAGTTATAGTACAAATATTTTTTGCGATGGTTTAATCAATGACAATGATTAAATCGTCTGAAATAGACGTAAAGGCCGATGATGATGAATCAATAACAGTCATTATGTACTGTGAGAAAATTGGTTGGTGTTTCCGTACAAAAGAAATTTTAATCATCATCATCCTAGCGGGGCGCTAGGATGATGATGATTTGGTTGCATCGACTATGTACGGTACGCTACGACTATGACCCTGAATTGAGCAACCTGGTTATTACAACATAAATTTTAATATGTACTCGAAAATCTGGAAGCAGTATAGTATTATTACATTTGAGATACGTACGAGTAAACACACAAGTATTTACTTAAAAATAAACCCAGTAACTTAAGCTTATTACTTAAGATCCCACTGCGGAGCAAAAGCCTTTACATTCGAAATCTTAATTATAACCACACTTGAAAAATGCAAAATTATCTTGTTAAACGATTTGTCGTCAAATGCAGGCAAACAGAAAATACTATCGTTTGAAGCTGTATAAAAACTAAAAAATACACAACAAGATAACATGCACTAACAGTTCCCAATGCCAGAGTTCACCAGGGCGGGATAAACTCCTGTACAAATGATGGCGGACGCAAACAGATGTAAGCACAATCTAGCTTCCTCGAAAACACATATTTTAAAAGGAGCCAGCAATTTTTCTCAACATCTGGCGGCGGTAGGGAAATTCCCAGGAATATGCTGGCTTCGAATTTCACTTAAATCTTTAGGAGCGTTTTCGGGTTGCGTCGTGCTGGGCGGGAAACCGAAGAGTCTCTTTAAGTCATTCGCGGATCAGGAATACATGCGAATTTGTTGGATTTTTGGCTCCTAATTTAGTAAGGGAAGTAAATCAAAATGCTAGAGTAACGCTGTGAGATGTTAACTAAGACCTATCGTTTATTTATTAGCAGGTATAATTCCGGGAATATGCTTGCTTAGAATTTTACTTAAATCTTTAGGAGTCTCTTTAAGTAATTTACGTTTCAGGGCTACATGAGAATTTGTTGGATTTTTGACTCCTATTTTAGTAATGGAGGTTAACCATAATCCCAGAGTAACCACGAGATGTATTCCTCAAGGTATTAACTAACAGCTATCGTTTATTTCATAGCTTATGTAATTCCCAGGTTAGCTAGCTTCGAATTTTATATAAATTTTAGGAGAGTTTTTAACCGGGACGGATCGGTTAGTCATTCACGGATCGGGACTTCGTACGAATTTGTTGGATTTTTGCCTTCTAGCTTGGTTGGGAGATAAATCAGACAGCCAGAGTAACTGGGATGACTACGTCGTGAGATATAACAAGGTGCAATTATACATTTTATGTACAAAATTATAATGCACGAGTGTAGTGTTTCAGCTAAAAACGATTGGATTGAGATAGAGAAAATTGTTAGTGTGAGAAACTGTTCTGTTTTAGATTTAAACTCCAAGCTGACGCAACATCTCATAAATTATTATAACGACACTAGCCTGCTTCTATATTCCGATTCAATAACTTACCAGTACCTACAGATCGTTTTAAACTGGTTTCAGTAAAGTTAAAATTTATCAAGAACTTGAAAAAATACACTTAGGAAAGGTAACAAATAAAATTTTCTTTAAACTCACAGAACCCGAGAAGCAATACCCTTCTCGCTTTTCATGATTCTCTTATATTTCTTTAAGGTTTTATATCATCGCCTTTCCCATAATTTTTCATACTTACAATTTATTTTCATAAAGTACGACTTCTGAGAACGGTGTCGATTGTCAAACTGATCGAATCATGTGTTATTGAATTTCAGATCAATGAGATTGAATCGATTCGAAGGTTCTGTGCGTCGAAAACGAGCTGTCAACTTTATTTCTCATTTGAATGAAAGTTCATTTGTAACATTAATCTGAGGTTCATTCAAGATCTCAAATGTCGTAGCGATTATGCTACTCATAATAAAAGTCATCTGTTAAGATAAAGATCTAAGTTTTAAGGGTTTTGTTCCATTAAAATTGATAAATATAAGAGTCGTTACAATGTCATTTGAATTATTATTATTGTTTTCAATTTTTAAAGCAACATATTACCTACAATAGATAAAAAAATAATTTGATTGGACTTTTTATATTGAAGTTAATTTATTTTTAATATTAAGAGCAAAATGATATACGCATTTTTCAATTCAAACTTGACTGCAAGATAGACTCTAGGGAAATTAATATTCCGCCTAGTACAAACAAATATTTTTACTTTGTGTGTTTAAATAAAATTCAAAATACATGTCATTCAAAGTACAGTCATGTGCTTCACTGAAGATTTAGTTCATTGTTAGTACGTGATACTTCCAGATTCAGTTTTACTACTCGTTATTGATTTATTTCCTATTCAAATTTTAATTTTATGCAGAACATGGAACTATCGCTTCATTCAGACTTTTCCGTTTTTTAGTTTCACCCAAAACTTGTTCCGTCAGTTTATAAGTAAAAAGTAGAAGTTTATTAGTAGGGTCGTGAGAAGGTCGCGACTCGAGTGTAATAGTAGAGTTTGTGCTAAGAAAAAGGTAGAAAACACTTTTTAGCTCGTCTTTTGCTGCCAAAGTAAGCAAACTTACAGGAAACACACTATTTCTGTATGCTGTTGGCATCATAAACGTCATTTTACACACTGGCCGTGCGTTCACATCGAGGCTAAAAAAGTCTTGATTGCAAAATAATTTCCTCAGTGAATAAAATTACTGAATAAATTATTTCATTTCATAATCCTAATTGTTCAGATGTACAGGTAGTATCGGAATGTGAGATAGTGTTGATCATTTTACTGAAAGACGAACAAGCACAAAGAAATAAGACACTTTCAAAGAGTCTAAATAGCAAATAGTCATTAGCAGTAGAATTGGCGAAATTACTTACCGTCAGGTTTGTATTATCCTGAAACATTAAACGAGATAAGGAAGAAATTTTTTACAGAAAACAACCAGGTACAAAAAAAATATGACGTGATTATGTTCATGCACATATTACCGATTATACGATGAACTACAACGATATTACGGCAAATCAATGTTACTTTTTTATCCGATTTGGAAAGAAAGAATTACTTTATCCACAACAAAGAATCAAAATCAAGCATTCCACCGTTCTATTTCATTCATAAATGACAGAATTAAAAAACGCCTCTCCATAGAATTTGATCCATTAAAAAACATCGCTGAAAATATTCTATTGTTGAATACGGGCTTGGACTAAATACATATTTTCCGTTGAAAAACAAGCTCATCGCTGTACGTAATTCAACTCGTCTCAACAGAGTAATGCCGTCCAACGCGATATGGACACGTACAAAACATTATTCCATCTCTTTTTGTACGGGATTGAGTGGTGCGTCTTATTTGTTTACTAGTTTTTTCATGTCTTTGTGTGGAGATATACTAAGCGGAAAAAATGCTACCGAAGTTCGGTCGAAATTCATTTTCTATACAAAATTACGCTACGTTATTTCGAAGTAGTGTGTCATCTTCCATTTATAAATACATTGCAGGTGTAGTCACGCTGGAATTCAGTCGCTTTTTTCCGCCTATACTTAATCCAAGTGGACAATCAAAACAGATAACCCTCAGCACACATTAAAACAGGGACATTATAATATTATCTAAAATATTGTTCTGATCTTCTTTAGTTGTAATGCTGATGCACCTCAGCGAAGCCGGGGCCTAGACTAAAATCAACAAAATATTATTGTTGTTGTATCGACTACCATCGGTGCCATTGTAAAGTGAACAGTAACAATGACGTTTAAAACTTCTAAACATCCATGACTCGAGTACAAATGCCGATTTTCATCACATAAACATTTGCGTCAGGCGGGATTCAAACCCCCAAACTTTGGTTTTTGTAGCCAAGGTCTCTGACCACTAAACCGATGGGTCTTTCAAAATATGTATTCGACTTGAGTTGGTCTTTATTCATACTTCTAACACTTACGTTATAATAATGGTACATAACACTTTATAGAAAAAGCCGCGAGAAAATCTGGGTTCTATCTGAGTCTAATCTCGGACTGAACCCAAATTATAACGGACTTAATCAGGGTATTCACCCTGGCTTGTTAATACAGACCGGATTCATTCAGATACTAACAGGATCTTAATAAGATAAACTCACAGACCAAGGACATAAATTAATATAACTTTCCCCACAAAAACTTTTTCCATCTGCACTCTAATTAGTATAGGAGTTTCGCTCCCTTTCTCTGTTCATATATCCATATGTTTTCTACGTATAGGTATTCTCTCCCAATATTGGCTTAGAGTTTTGTTTCAACAAGGTGAGCGCAGACAAAGTAATGTCTAACAAATGAATGTGACACGATTGTTTGGCAAGCGTGGAATTTTGAACTGCGAATCTTTTATGATTTGTGTTAGAGTAAATACTTGTTTGAATAAATATGCAAACTTATATAAAAAAAAAAAAAAAAGTTTGATTTTATTTACAAAGCGCTATCAATCATCAAAATATACAAAAAGAAAATTGCAAAAAATAATAATAATGTCTTAGAGACAATCTATTATTTTGATTAGGGTTTCTAGGATCTCAAGTATTGAAAAAACACGCACACATCAAAATCTGTTGCATAGTATAAAAGTTCTAAGTAAGCATAAATACAAAATAGTAGGAAGCAACATTTTTGTACAATGTTAAAACGGAATAGGACACACAAAATATTAACCATAACAACTATTATTCCATAGATAGGTGGGATTTTTGCTACGGTGTGTGTTCTGAATAACTGTTTTCCTTTATTCCTCTTTCTCCATTCCGCCAAAGAACGACGAGCACTGGTCAACGTTGCCATCCATTTACTAAAGCCACTATTCCATCACGCACCCAGAGTTTTGGCAACTCATTAGTTTGGCGAACTATTAAGCGATGGAATGCGTTACCAGCACACGGGTTTTCTATTCTGCCTATAACCTGGATTCCTTTGAGGAGCATGCCGGTATGGTGATGCTAACGGATAGGATACCAATTTGGTACCACATCCGTTCTCATAGCACTTAGGCCTCTTCATATGCTTACTATCAGGCAGAGAGGAGTCCATGTATAAGTGATACTCGTATATATAAAACAAATCTTTATGGCGATGATATATCGTACCTAGGACTCTTATTAACCTGCAAAGTTGATAACACGAATCCAACATCTTCTTTGATACTTGCTAACACAATTATCGTAAATCACGCCAGTAATTAAATGTATTAATTTAATTAACTTATTCATGGTGGCAATTTGTCTTTTCGGAGTCGACGACTTGTAAAGCGTACTGACAAAATGAGGTGAAATTTGTGAGGGAAATTATTAATTTGTGAGGGAAATTATAAATTCAGTCTCGCGCGCACGCGTCTCAGTCTCGCGCGCACGCGTCTTGCGAGCGGTCGCTGTTAGTCGATGTGTCATAAATAATGTCCGTTAACACGAATAATACGGTCAAGTGTGTCAATTGTAATGTGGTTATTTCGGAGGTCCTTGCTTTTATTCGAAGCAGGCACGATGTCATGGACAGTGAGAGCCTAATACGAATATGTGGATCGGGTTTCTCGGAGGAAGATGTCGAAGAGGCGAAAGTGTTGTTGTTTAATTCTACTCAAACGAAACATAAGCTGATATCTAGGCGCAAGGATAAGAAGCAAAAGAACCTGGAGGATATTATATCGGTTTTGAAAACCACGGATCCTGATCGATTACCGATATTTGTTGCATACCATCTGCATAAACTGCCGCCAGTGAGTTTTGATCACATTGATGTTTCTAAATTATTAAAAGATATCTTAGCTGTGCGTGCTGAAATAACTGAAATAAAAGATAATTATGTTACGAAGAAAGACTTGGAATCGTCAATGCAAAAAGTGGTGAATCCGATTCCAAATCCCATTTTTAATTCTAATGTTAACAAAATCCGAGGAGGAGGGTATGCTGAGGATAGTGGACCGTTCGGATTGCAGCCGCGCGCCGAGTCCGTGTCGCGGGCACAGGACGACACGGAGCTACACAGTGCTGATAACGGCGAGCCGGCGGCATATCGCTCTCTCGTTTTCTCTCGCACGCATGACGCACCGTGCGAATACAATCGCTCGCCCAGTGCACCTGTCAACTCGACGATACTGGAAAGCAATGATATACCGCTGTGTTTACAAACCAATACGGCGAACAAAAATGTATCTTTGGCGGAAATATTGCAGCAAGGCGAATGGCCTAAAGTTAAGTCGGATGAAGATTGGCTACTAGTACAACGAAGGAGGCATAAAAATCGTTTTGATGGGAAGACTGGTACCGCGACTTCAAATTGTACTGGAAAATTCAAAGCAGCCGAAACTAAAATACCTCTCTTTATATCGAATGTAAACAAAGAAACTACTGAGCAGGACATTTGTGAATATATTGAGAAGATGACAAAGGAACCTGTTATATTGGAAAAAATTAACATGAAATCGGACCGGCCTTACAATGCATTCAAGCTATTTGTCTCGAAATATAAACTGAACGTCTTTTTAGATGACAAGTTATGGCCGGAGGGTATTAGATTTAGGCGATTTATTAACTTCAAGCCGGGAAAACACAAAGAGATGTCTCGGCTTGCTGATGAAAAAACTACCTAGTACTAAATGTTGAACAAAACAAAAGTAAGATTCGCAACATTTAACTGCAAGAATATTGTTCGATCAACGGGTTGCGTACAGAAGCTGTGTGACGCTGTTGACGTTATAGCATTGCAGGAGACCTGGCTTCTGCCTCATGACGTGCCATACCTGGGGAGCATTGATAAGGATTTTGCTTATACAGGAAAATCAGCCGTCGATACCTCTGCGGGTATTTTAAAGGGCAGACCATACGGGGGAGTTGCACTGTTATGGAGGAAGTCAGTGTTCCCTTCAGTGTCGGTTGTCACCTGTCTTAGTGATCGTATATCGTGCATCAAGATAGTGCAAAATGATTGTTCTTTTCTTATTTTTTCAATATACATGCCCACCGACAGTGCTGAAAATTTAGTAGAATATACTGAGTGTTTAAGTGAAGTAATATCAATTATAGAAAGTAGTGGTGTGGAAAGTGTGTTTGTGCTGGGGGATTACAACGCTCATCCAGGAACCAGGTTTTCAAGTGAGTTAATTACTACTTGTTCTGAGCAGTCATGGCATTGCGTAGATATGGAGATGTTACCTGTCGGTACGCATACTTTTTCCAGTACAGCGAATGGGTCCCTGCGCTGGTTAGATCACTGTATTGTGACTAGTGCAGCTAGGTCCCTAGTTACTAATGTCTCAGTCTTATATGGTGTGTATACGTCGGATCATATTCCCATGTTAATTGAGTGTAACATTGATTTAATGAATCCTAAGGTTATGAGTTGTAATTCCCCAATTGATAATAAAGTCGTATGGGGGGAGAGAGACAAACATCAAATAAAAATGTATCATGATTATTGTAATTGTAAATTACGACTAATTGATTTCCCTACTGAATGTTATAATTGTGCAAATGGCTTATGCAATATTTCCAGCCATTTTCAATTGTTGGATAATATGTATAGTGATATAGTAGGCATTCTTAAAGAAGGAGCCGAACATTGTTATGTGAAGAAAAGTCATAGTAACCACAGTAAACGGTACATACCAGGGTGGAATAAGCATGTTCGCGATGCTCATTGTGAGGCCCGACTTTATTACCGAACATGGTTACTTTACGGTAAGCCCAGTTATGGTTTGATTTATGAAAATATGTGTATCTCCAGAAGTAAATTTAAAAATAAATTGAAATATTGCCAGAATAACCAGCAGCAGATAAAAATGGACTTGATTGCACAATCTCACTCTAAAAAGCAATTTAGTAAGTTCTGGAAGTCCACTAATAAACTAAATCCAAGGTCTGGCCTTCCAGTGAGCGTTGCGGGTGCTCACGAGCCCACTGCAATTGCTAATAAATTTATGAATCATTTCAAAGTTGACCCACCATTGCTAGAAGCGGCTGGGATGAGCGACGCACGGGCCATTGGTCCTGAAAATCCTCCCTTTCATTTTACGGCCAAGGAAATATTCAATGTTTTAGTTAAAATGAAGAGGGGCAAGTCCCCTGGTTACGATGGTCTGAGCGTCGAACATCTCAGGCACGCAGGGGTGCACCTGCCTCGGGTGTTAGCCATGTTTTTTGGTCTTTGCATTAGTCACAGTTATTTGCCTGGGGAACTTACCAAAACAATTGTGGTACCTGTGGTTAAAAACAAAACTGGAGATGCCTCAGACATCTCAAACTATAGGCCTATATCCCTGGCCACGATTATATCGAAGGTGCTGGACAGTCTGCTTGATAATGTTTTAGCTAAACATATGGACCTATATGACAACCAATTTGGTTTTAAGCCAGGCCTTTCGACTGAGAGTGCTATTTTCAGCCTTAAGCAGACTGTGCAGTACTATACGGCCAGAAGGACGCCTGTTTTGGGTTGTTTTCTGGACCTTACTAGGGCATTTGATTATGTTAATTATGACCTGTTGTGGAAAAAACTTTACAATGAAACTACACTGCCAAAAGAACTTGTGGCCATATTTAAATACTGGTATGGTAGTCAGGAGAACATGGTTAGATGGTCTGGATCATACTCGGATATCTATGGTCTGGAGAGTGGGGTAAGGCAGGGGGGTTTGAGCTCACCCCGACTCTTTAACCTATATGTGAATCAGTTGATAGGCGCACTCAATAGCGCCAACGTTGGTTGTTACATTGACGGGATAAGCGTGAATAACATCAGTTACGCAGACGATATGGTGCTGTTGAGTCCGTCTGTCAGTGGGTTACGGAGGCTCCTGTCTATCTGTGAGTCCTATGCAGAGGCTCATGGTCTCAAGTATAATACAACCAAAAGCGAATGGGTTCTATTTCAGTCAAGGACTCTTAACTATACAAACGTTCCTGAAATATCGCTCTGTGGGTCAACACTAAAACGTGTCCGGAGTTTTAAATACTTGGGACACTGGGTCACTGTGGACTTAAAAGACAACCTCGACATAGAAAGGGAGCGTAGGTCGCTGGCTGTGCGCTGTAACATGCTGGCTCGCAGGTTTGCTCGGTCCACTAGGTCAGTCAAAATAACGCTTTTCAAAGCATACTGCAAAACATTTTATACCTGTAACCTGTGGGTTAATTTTACCCAGCGTGCATACAGCGACTTGCGTGTTCAATACAACAATGCCCTGAGGATACTGCTGGGGCTGCCGTGGCGATGCAGTGCATCCGGCATGTTTGCGGAGGCGCAAGTTGATGGCTTTGCCGCCATCATTAGAAAGAGGTGTGCTTCAGCGATCACTCGTTTGCGTGGCAGTACCAGCACTATCCTGAGGGTGTTTGTTGACAGATGGGATTTACCTATTATCCAAAGATGGGTTACAATTCACACCACTAAATTGTAATAATTGTAATTGTGTTCTTTGCTGTGCTGTACATACTAACACTAGTTTTTTAAGGAATATTGTTACTAACTTTTTATGGGCCCAGCCTGAAATAAATGATTTGAATTGAATTGAATTGAATTAAGAGTGAAGTGTGAATGAAATTTAAAATGGTTTGTTTCCTGATTGTGATATTTAGGTTTTTTTATTAACAGCCTTAAGTTAAACTGTTCCTAACAATTTATGGATCCAGATGTCCGAAATAAATAATTTATTATAAATAATTATACTTTACATTTAATGAAAACAATAAGTTGGCATAATGTTTTCTTAGGTTTAAGCGACTGTTAATAAAATAAAACTACTTTTAATTAAGCGGATAAAGTCACGGCAGTTTTATCAGTGCCCTATTTTTATGAAACGAAATTAACTTACTCATTTATTTATTAAATCAATCACTGAAGACACCTAAGATTAATTTTCGTGCTAAAAATATCAGCGTAAGTTCTAGAATTTGTTTTTTTTAGGTTAAGATTTGGAGATGAAATATCCTAAAATATTATAATTTCTCGAATTAGAAAATCCACTGCTTTATTAAGAATTCATTTCTTAATTTCACCATTTTAGTCGGAATTCAATTCTAATTTTCATTTTTATTCAAGTTATTTAGAGAGGCTACAATCGTCATGAAAGGTCGTTGACGTTTGCGTGGGTGTCCTAAGGGTCTGAAAATGGAAGGTGTTTTTGTCGGAATAAATTCAATATTTATTTTTTCACGTTTCACTTCGAGCCTTGGGGCCTTAATGAAAATTTCCATTCTAGAAAGAAATTAAACGTGCCTAAATTAATGGCCGCTGGGAGCGATTGTTAATAAGCTAGAAAATTACTTTAGTCCCTTTTGGGGACCCTCATATATAGTTGTTGGTTTGACAAGTTAGCTGATCATCTTGCACTAATTAGTCATTCAATAAATTGGGTATCAAAATCCTCCTAAACTTAGGAGTTTTTGATATCTTTTGATAATTGTGCTATGTTTCTGCTGGTGAGTAAAGTCGTCAGAGCTCAGAATAATGTTTTCGTTACAAAGATGTTTTGGCTTTATGGTTCACCACGCTTGCCAAATGAGGATTGGTGATCACAAACAAGGGCTGTTTTCAGAAAAAAGACACGAATTTTCCCGACCCGGGAATCCTCGAGACCACAGCTCAACTAAAACCACTAGACCATCGAGGCGTTACTAGCTAGACTATCGCGTCGTCATAAATATTCGCATCATCATCATCAAAGTTTAAGCGTTGCGCTTGTCTGTGGAGCAATCTCCACTCCTCTCTGGACTGCAAGGTCCATAATTCGCATAATTTAGATTATTCTCATCTATTCTTAGGATTAACCATTACGCTTTACCTGTTAATATCCCTATGATTCACTAACGGACTAGTGTTTTGTATAAACAAAGTATAAACTTTGGAATACTTAAGCCGTTCCGGAAATCGGTGTAGGCTTTACAATATCCGCTGCTGTTTCTGACTTTTAATAGATGAAGTACAGTCAAAATGGTCAGTTTATATTTTGGGTATTGAATGATTTAAAATGATTATTACGACAATAAAAATTTTTTACTAGAAACCCAGATAATAACTTGTAAAATAAAAGAATTTGTAAGATAGAGGCGAGTCTACGACATTTATAAACTTAAAAAGTAAAATATTAAGCACCGTAATGCTTAGAATAAGTTCCTGTATGTAATGATTTTATAAAGAGGTTTCATTTAAGGACTAATTCACCACACACATTTTGAACTTTCCTCAAAAATGTATTTAGGAACAATACTAATTTTTCAAACTTAATTATTTTCCTACTCATTTATTTCCTCATTACACTAAGCCTAGTTTAAGTGATTATGCAACTTAATTTACCGTGGAAAAGGCACAATCGTGCGAAAACTGATAATAAACAACTCGACACGTTTACTGCCCCATAACAAGAATTGGTAATGGTGGCTATAAAGTCGCCAAATTGCCAAGCGTCTATCTCTCTTTAGAGCAAACTGAGTGGGGGAAATTATTTCACTGATGACGCCATCTAAGGGAAGTTTGTCTTAATAATGAGCAGAATTTGTACTGGAAAAGTGATACGAGTAACAAACCAGTTATGAAAACATGCCTTTTTATAAATTTTTATGGGGATAACTAAAATATTTTTGATAAATAAATAACCTTTACAAAGTTGCCGCACATTGCCTGTACACGCAGAAATATATTTATTTATTTATTTATTTATTTATTTATTTATTTATTTATTTATTTATTTATTTATTTATTTATTTATTTATTTATTTATTTATTTATTTATTTATTTATTTATTTATTTATTTATTTATTTATTTATTTAAACAGTACACAGCAAACTTACAGTACATAAATACTAAAACGCATACTGGCTATAATAGAAACAACAAATACCTACAAAGTAACACTAAATATAAACAACTACAAAAACAGCAAAAACAAACTTAATCTATCTTATAAAACTAGTACACAATTTTTACATAAACAAAGATATAAAACAATACATAAATAATTAACTAATTATTTGATAATGGTCACTACTTGTTATCTACAAATATTAGCTTAACAACAAAACAGAGAGTCTATCGTATACTCTATATAAAAGCTCAGAAGACTAGTGTTCAGAGCTCCGCTTCACATGCGTGAGGTCAGTGGTTCAAGTCCGGTTTAGAACGCACCTCTGGATTTTCAAAAATCTTTGTGCGTAATTATATACCAGCCATACCAGGCATACCAGCTGTATGGTGAAGGAAAACATCGTGTGGAAACCTACACACTACGAGTAAGTGTGTGAAATGGAGAAGGCAATAGCAAACCACTCCATTAAAATTGCCAAGAGAGTTGTTTTGAGTTTCATTTCATCCAATGATCACGACCCCCAGTAACGAGGAATACGACTCAAAGAGGATAGTATACTCGTTTGTATAGTTATTTGAACCAAAACTCCACTCATAGTCGATCGAATATAATGAAAAAACGCGACGCCACATCAAGTATCATAAACTTATTACGAACTTTCCTGAAGCACGCAATAACAATGTTTATGAGAAACCATTGATTCCGCATTTGACCTTGTGTGATGGTAATAATTTCTACAGAGAAGTGACTATGTAGGAAAATGTATTTGCGATCTATCGAAGCATTTATTTTGTTATTTGATTTAGCACAGAGAAATTCCACTTCGTAATTTGTTGTGCTATGTGAGTAATGTCGCCAGAGCTCAGTCTGGGAGGGCATGGGGTCTTAAACGCAGGCAACGCATCTGCGACCCTTGTGCGGTTGTTGATGTCCATGCATATTTCGTTTGCAGGTTAAAAGTTGTTTAACCTACTAGCATTTTGGCGAGATTGGAATGCTGGAAAGCAGTGCCAGAAGAAATTAACAAATGTGGTACAGATCTATCTGTTTGTATAAAATGAATTAAGGTAAAAGACTTCACAGCGAGGTACAAAACTTGCGTAGCGCTAACAGAAATTTTAATTTAATTAATTGTCGCATGTTATTGTTATTGATGTTAAATTTAGACGTGGCCACACTTTTTAGACGCACACAACGTTTTCATACAAAATAACACATCTCATTTATAGGCTGTTAAAGTTTTAAGAATAGGATCTAGGGTATAACATAAAACAATTATTACAGTTCAAGCGGGGTCGGTCGGGTCATCGGATCTGTTGTTTTACGGCACTATTGCCATAAAAGTGGGTTCGCAGTCCCTATCTTGTTAGACGCGATCTCACATAAACTTAGCTGTGGAGGATAGGAAAAAACTTTATCGGAGATTGGATATACATTTGCGATAAAATTGTGCGTTAGGTATACAATACGCTGTTGGAATGTTTTGAGTTGATGGGCCCGTTTTTTTTATAATTAAATACATAAAAAATATTAGGTCTAACACACCAATTGCCTAGCCCCAAACCAAACTTGGAGCTATGGATGCTCGGGAACGGATAGACATTCTTAAATACTTTTATTAACATCCATGACTCGAGGACAAGTGTCGATGTTCATCACATAAACATTTGCCCCTAGGGGTATTCGAATCCGTGACGTCGGTTTTGTAGTCGACAAACTTTGGACAATGAATTGATTCTGTCAGTAATTTGAGATTGTTGCACTTCACTCTCACTTTTCCAACACCTCCATTATCTCAGCACTTAGACTGTCTAAGCTAACAGAATTTTCTGTGAGTTACATTGTTAAATGAGAAATTTGTTAATTAACACCATTTTCATCTCTTTTCATTCAGGCCCAAGAATGTATGAAATAGTTTCAGTCTCCTTTGTCATATTTGTTCTGTTAACTAAACCCACTTCATACTTCTCAGAAGCAGCCGACTCCAACATAACAACATTGAACTTATACAAGAAAAAGTCTACCAGTCTAAACGAATTTCATTTATTTTCACGTTAGGTAATGCAATCTCATCTCTTCAATGACATTTTTCCAGTATCACACCGTAAAACAACCCATCCCACCAGATACCAACATAAATTATAAATTTAATGTTCATTCTACAACCCCAATTCCAATTCTTTTGTTAACACTTGGAACAGGGAAACGCGGCTGTTACGAGTTCCCGCAGGAGTTCCATTAATGCCTTGTTTAGCCGCCGGCACTCAATTGCATGCTTTCCAATTCGCGACGGATAAAATTTTCAAACGTGCAAACAGGGCTTTCGTTACACGTGGAAATTTCATTCAGTGTCATAATCAGTGTAGTTAGAGGTCGATTGTTGCCGAGATACTGTTAATACTACTGGTTCCATTTGATTTCTTATTTGTGTTGGATAGTCCATTTTTTGAGGAAGGCTTTAAGCTAAAGTATAACACTACGTGTGCGGATACCAAAACTCGCAGACAGAGTTACGTTGGCCGCTAGTGCGAAACATACAGCAATAAAAAATAGTATTCCTTCATGGAGGCTGATTTGCTATATACTGCACTTATAAATATTCATACTTGGCTTTTTACTGCCGATCAGATATATAAAAAATATTTTTCCTATATTACCGATTTCAGTCCAAACATTCAAACGAATTAAATTTATTTTAACAGTAGGTACGTAATGCAATCTCTTCAATGACTTTTGCCCAGTAACAACACCCTGTAAAACAACCCATCCCACCAGAACCAACATAAATTATAAATGTAATGTTCATTCTACACCCAATTCCAATTCTTTTGTTAATACTTGGACCAGGAAAACGCGGCTGTTACGAGTTCCCGCAGGAGTTCCATTAATGCCTTGTTTAGCCGCCGGCACTCAATTGCATGCTTTCCAATTCGCGACGGATAAAATTTTCAAACGTGCAAACAGGGATTTCGTTACACGTGGAAATTTGATTCAGAGTCACAATCAGTGGTTAGAGAGTGGGTCGATTGTTGCCGCGACTTTAAATAGGTAGGTATTGTAAAAGTGTTTAAATAAAAATCCACGCAGACGGAGATGCGGGCGGCAGCCAGTATAGAATGTTGTGAAACAAACAGCATTCAAAAAATATTGTTTCTTCGTAAAGGCTGATTTGCTGTATACTGCACTTATAAATATTAATTCTTGGCTTTTCACTGTCGATCAGATATAATGTACTTAAGCTAATAAAAGTATTTTTCCTATTTTTTCGATTTCAGTCTAAACATTCTAAATTTCATTTATTTCACCAGTAGGAACGTAATGCCATCTCTTCAATGACATTTTTCCAGTATCACCCTGTAAAAAAACCCATCCTGCCAAATACCAACATAAGTTATAAATGTAATGTTCATTCTACAACCCCAATTCCAATTCTTTTGTTAACACTCGGAACAGGAAAACGCGGCTGTTACGAGTTCCCGCAGGAGTTCCATTAATGCCTTGTTTAGCCGCCGGCACTCAATTGCATGCTTTCCAATTCGCGACGGATAAAATTTTCAAACGTGCAAACAGGGCTTTCGTTACACGTGGAAATTTCATTCAATGTCATAATCAGTGTTGTTAGAAGTCTTGTCGATTGTTTCTGCGTTACTGTTAATACTACTGGTTCCAATTGATTTATTTTTTGTGTTGGTTAGTCTATTTGTTGAGGGAAGCTTTAAGCTATAGTATAACACTATGTGTCCAAAATCCACGCGGACGGAGTATTGTAAAACAAACAGCAATAAAAAAATCTTCATGAAGGCTTATATGATTTATACTGCACTTATGAATGTTAATTCTTGGCTTTACTCTGTCGATCAGATATAATGTACTTAAGCTTACACTTGTAAATTTTAGTATTTTTCCCATTACTCCGATTTCATGCTCTACATATCGTACCCATATAAAAAACAACTCCAGGTTTTATTTTTCCCTTAGAAAAAGATTTAATAACGTAACCTGAGCGAGAGATACGACCGCACAGCGTCACATAATATTATTCTGTTCGAATTATGAAGTGACTTGAATCCATATTGGATATTATTTCAGCAGGGTGTTTGATCAAATCTCATCGCCGATTCAGCTTTAAGAATCTCTAGAATCAAGAAAGATTCTTGAAGGTAAATATTTTTTTATGTTACAGTGTTCTACCCAGAAAGAGCGTCCCCTGATAATAAGTCAGTGTTTACCGCCGGCTATTAGTGTGGACCATAATTGGTGCTATTTTTAATTTATGGCAGATGTGTCCAACAAACTAACGGGTCGCCTGATTGTTAGCAATCACTGCTGCCCATGGACTACCGCAACACCAGAGGTTTACCCCATACCCTCCTCAACAGAGCTATGGCAAACTTACTCATCAGCAGAAACATAGCATCACAGTTACTAAATGCAACTTCATGTTGTCTTCTGTAAGGAGGAGGTATTTCCCCAGACGAGCGGCTTATTCGAGTAGAAGTTCCCTCTTAAACAACTTCAGTGTGGTCTTCTGTTCTATTTTCGAGGAATACATATATTCTAATGATTAACACGTAAGCTAGTTGGGTGTACAAACTAAATATTCTCACTTAGCATACACTAGACCGCTCGTAGAATGTTCGAGAAAAATTCTACAGCATTTAGCAGACAAACAAGTAGAACTCTCTCCTATTTCTAAAGCTTTTATACGGTTCC
Organism: Nomophila noctuella; assembly: GCA_958496325.1. Classification (NCBI taxonomy): domain Eukaryota; kingdom Metazoa; phylum Arthropoda; class Insecta; order Lepidoptera; family Crambidae; genus Nomophila; species Nomophila noctuella. The sequence goes on from OY292498.1 coordinate 1,706,980, forward strand.
CGTATTTTTACGCGAATTAACTCCCTGAAGAGCAGTTCATTACAACCGCTTGTTATAGCCGTTATAGGACTGATCTATATTTTTATAAAATACTAGCGATCCGCCCACGTTTTAGTGGTTATAAAGGAAAGAAAGAAGAACGGTTATTTCATAAAAATACACTGGAAGATGTCAGCGCCTGCAAATATTATGTAGAATGACAACCAAACTATTTACAACGTATTTATTTTTGAGTATCCAAATGGATATTGGCTAAAATTAAATAATATTCAAAATATGATGATAAATTGTTAGCTTTTAAATTTCGGTAAAGAAAGTGGGTAAGTAAAATAATTGTATATGCCATAGCATAGAAAAGTTAAAGTAACCAGTCCAACTACGCAAGAGCCAACAAAACATAGAAAAGGAAATATACGGTAAAATTGAAAACCTCTCCTTTTTTAAGTCGACAAAAAATCAGCTTTCTTCAAGACACTTTATGTAACATAGTTTCCTACTTTATATTTAGTACACTCCAGTGACAACTGGATCTATATGTTATCCCCATCCCCAAATATGTGACCAAAAAAAATATCGTCTACATCGAATACATTCCAAGCTCAAAAGGTTTTTTAGTGTATGTCACCACCCTATACTAGCCAACATTGCAGTCTAAACTGAGATACTCCAAGGCAAGCCTTTATAACTCTATACCATTGGGAGTAGTTTATTACACAAAGGCTTGGTACACCTCACCACGTGTCTTTATGAGTTCGAAATGTTATAACGTGGAAAGAATTGTAATGACGTATGGGAATTTTGGAAGTATTAAGGTTCCATTTTCTTTCTGATGATAAAGAGTCGTTGATTTTATTATTCTGTTTTATTCTGCCTTTATTCGACTGCGTTAAATATACAATAAGCAAAACAGGCAACCAGCCATGTCGGCGTGGATTTTGGTTTCCGCACACAAAGTGTTATACTTTAATACAGTTTAAAGCCTTCCTCGATTAAAGGACTATCCAACATATTTTTTTTTCGATTGGAACCATTAGTTCTTAAGATTAGCGCGTTTAAACCAACAAAATATCTCTTCAGCTTTATTTTATTAGTACGCGTCAAAACGCGCCTTATTAAAGGCCAAAAGCTCCAATATTCCTAAGCATATAGTCATTCCAACAGTATGTAACATTTCCTTAATAGCATGTTTGGCTCAATCAGGCTTATCCTAAATAATTCCATATTATCTCCAATAATGCTCGCAGATGTATTAAACCGAAGTAATTTTTGTTATTAAGATAAATATTCTATTCAGCTGTAAGATTAGAAGGGTAATTAATATTTATGTGTGTTGCGTTCATGAATACTAATAATTCGAAGTTGCAGACTCAGTGTATGTTTTGTAATAAAGGTTTTTGATGCTTGATTTGGCTTTATGCCTATAAGCAGTCAATGGCAGGTGGTGATTGCTACTCCTACCTAAAAAATTCTTACACCGATCTTCTGATCTTACCTGATGGAAAGTAATTACCGCTGCCAATGGACATCAACAACCGCACAAGGGTCGCAGATATGTTGCCTGCCTTTAAGACCCCAAACTAAACTCGGGTGACCTTACTCACCAGCAGGAACTAAGCACAACAGTGACGAATATGAAGTACTACTACACTGAGGTATTCTGTACGGTGGAGGTACTTCCCCAGACGAGCGGTTCATTCGAGCGGAAGTTCCACTAAGCTCTATCTGTCTTGAAATTCTTCCTCTTCTTCTTCCGTACACTAAATTCTCATGAATATTTTTAGCAAATATTAAAATATTGTCTCAAAAGACATTCCACTTGAAATAAAACCATATGACAGATTTCATTAATGGGTTTTAAGAATTTTGAAAGCTTTTAATGTGTAGTGTAATGTAAATAATATGTAGTATAATAAACTAGTAATAAAAATATTTAATCGGGCGATTAGTTTTTTTGTGAGGTATTTAAATATATTGTGTTAATCAAACTGTTATAATTAATATAGATTGTGATCCCATTACAGTGAACACTGATACATTGAGCGTGATTTGCAACTAATCCAAAGTTCCGCTTGGGACTTCGGTAACGACCGTTTTTGAAAACCGTGTGAAATGTTATTTCGCAGACTTATTGGTGGATTATTATTTGAGATGTAGACTGTTGCGCTTTGGCCGATTGTATATAGGTTAGGAATTAGTAACAAAAGTTATTCCTTACTACAGTTTAAGTTCGTTAACACGGCATGTATATTTTATTTTGTTTTGCACTTTCAATTCTTGCTACATTTACTTTGTACATTAATATACCAGATTACCTAACTAAATTGCACCTAATGTAAAGTAATTCATTAAAGTATGTGTTGTCTCTTGGTACAAGAAATATTGGGGCCATAATTACAACAAAACTGAAACATGCGGTACAATTTTCCACTAATCCGCCGTTCCCTTTGTGCCTGAGATTACGACCTTTTAGGATTTAATTTGATATGGGTTGCGTTGCTAAGAGTGTGAGGTCAGTTCAACGTCCGTTGTAATTGAGATAATTGAGTGCCTTTGTGTTTGAGGAAATGCGTAAGCCTGTACTTAACATGATTTTGTACCTTCTACGGTTTTATTTTATACTGCTATTTTATTTCGCAATATTTTTTTTTCTTGCAACTCCTCTTGGCGGCGCTGATTCCTTTTAATCTGGTAGTCCGTTAGGTCATTTGCCCAAATTTTCATTTAAAAATATCTTCGAAAACATGTATTACTTAATACTCACACCGCTTTTCTTGTCGTTGCTTCATTGCTTAGGTATGGTAGGAATTGAATAAAGCTAGGTATATTGACAAGCCAATCCGCATTTGGCAAGCGTGGTTATTAAGCCAAAACCCATCTTTGTAACGAAAACATGATTTCAAATGGTGGAGGCCTTTGCCCTGCAGTGGGACATTAATAGGCTGATCGATACTTTACTTTATATTGATAAGATGTTTTGAGGATGGCAACCGTATTTATTTGCCTGTTTTTTTTCGAAAAAAGTTCTATTAATGAATTAAGTATTTTTTTAGCAACTAATTCTTAGTGCCAAAACGAACTAACTAAGTGGAATCAAACGGGCTCAGACCGCACCACAAATTGTATTGATACAACTCGGCCACGCAATCGGAATAATTATTAATATCACAATTTAATTAAAACCACCGTTGCATGCTAATTAACTGTTTACGTGTGTGAGTGAATTTAGCTTTGTTTCATAACGTCACACCAAAAGAAAACGCATTTTTTGCATAAAATTTAATACAGTTTATTTAAAGAAATAAAAAACAAGTTTATCGTTTTTCATACACGAATTCTTTTCGAACCAACTCGAAGTTTTATCCAAATGTGTTTAATAGAATCTAAAACCCAAAAATTTTGTCAAAAGGTTTAAAATATTGAACAATATTAAGAAAAATATTTATAAATGAGATATCGATACTGCACGAAACTATTAAACAAAAGTACTTTGGGCAGCGTTTGGCAATAAGAGTTAATTAAAAGTTGAGACGTACACAAAAATCTTTACATCCCAATTGAAAACGTTCCTTGTTATCAATTTCCATTTCTAGCAAACATGACAAATTAACTACGATTAAAACTAAAGTGCAGTGTATTACCCGAATTGAAACTGTGTCAAACGCGTTATAAATAACCGATATTATATTAAAACGATATCGGTTCCAAATGCGGTGATATCACTAATGAGCTATCGCTGTTATGGTGGGCAATCGAATTAGTACGAGCTATGATGCGAATTAGATTAGCCGGATTTTATAGAGGACTTGCCAATTTTATTCATAATTATTACACTCGCGGCCGCCCGTGACTTCGATCACGTGGATTTTGGTTTATCCCGTAGGAGCATTTAATCGGGATAAAAGTATCCTACCACCTAAGTGCCAAGCCATTACCCTGCCTGTATACCAAATTTCATCAAACTCCATTCATTCAATCAAATACTTACAGAGTTTGAATGAATGTCTCGTATCAGATTTTAGACTTTCGCGTTGCATTTTAACACTAATATTATTAATTGACGGGAATAAACTAGCAGTGAACTCTTGTACTACATAATTATAATCACGTCTAGTCCCGTTAAATAATATTAGTGTTTGAATGTTTCGTATTTTTTTCCATACATTAAGTTCTTTTATTCCTTTATTTCCTTTCATCGAAACTCGTACTTTACCGTATTTAAGTTTTCCAACCTTTTGATCGCTTAATCGTTTCAGCCCAAAAATCTCAATAAATAAGGCCGAAAAATATATCTTATTCATCCCAAAATCCTTTGACCGTAATCAAAAGGTCCGATAATTAATTTCATAATCCAAACGTTATCTTGTTTAATGAAGAAGACGTTTGAAAGGATTGAGGTGATTACTCAAACCCGAGATAGGCTGGATGTCCGAGATAATAATAATATGTGTTATTTATGAGCAAATGACGTAGCAGTGAAAAAGATTGGGGATTTTGATAAGGGTTAAATAATTTTAAAAGGGAACGTAAAGATTTCGTTTTGTGTACATATTGAATGCGGATATTAAAACTAATTTTAATTAATTTTAATTCTTATTTTGAATCAATTTTTATCATTTTTTAAAGCTTCAAAATTGTCTCACTCGTAATAAATAGAACTTTTTCTTTTACAAGCGTAGTAATTAAGCATATAATATGCTGACTTAGCCAATTTTGTAACCATATTTGTAAACAAAACATGATTTTAAATGACGAAGGTCTTTGTCCTGCAGTAGGGCATTAATTGGTTGATACTTAACCTGTTACAAATAAAAAAAAACTCATTGTGATTAAAGGTTATTAATTAAGTTAAAGATTCAGGACTCTGGATGTCAGGTATCCTTTTAGAAATCCTCTTTCGATATTTGAATATTCGTTCTCCCATTTGTACCACATTATTATTGCTGTCACAGATATTATTATAAAATTCACCAGTAGGGGTATCTCTTCTCAGTGTGTCTATAAGGATCAATATTGCTCGACCCAACCTCTATTTGATTCGGCGACTGTCAAGGCAAATTCAGAGAATGTACAATACTGACTTGTGTTATATGATTTGACTAAGCTCCTGCTGGATAATCTAAAGTTCAAGTAAAACAAGGTTTGAACAAGCAGTCAACTCTGACTTGCAGTTTATTGGCTGGTTTGTATTAGCACAATTAATTGTGGGAATTCAGGGTAATAAGTATGCATCACTATTTGGTTTAATTATACGAATTGTAAGGACTTTTAATTATTTCATTCGACGAAACAACGCCTCTCATTGGTAACCGTTACCATCTGAAAAGGTTCAGAAGCTACTAGATTGACATAAAAAATGTTATACGATATAGATAAGAAGCCTACATTATCTGTGATGAAAACATATTGGCAACTTTTTATATCTTAAACATTTAAGTCACGAGGGAGACTATTATGTAGTCTACACGTGGAAATTAAAATCTATAGGTGTAGATATTTCATCGTCGTCAAGACCTAAAGTTTAAGAAATTTACCTGTGGAATAAAGAGGTGATTATAAAATACTTTTTTGCTTACTATTCATATTTCCCTTGGTATTTCTAAGAGTATAACGACTTGATTGATATTTTCGGAACACTTTACCCTATACATAAAGCGTCTAGTAAACATAATTTTCCTTTGGCAAAAAGAAAATAACTTCTTAGACGTAACGTAACCAATTTGTCAGAGCGCGTTAGAGAAATAAAAACAAATATAATCGAAATTTCGAGACTCAATCTCCCGTCTTATTCCAATGTACTTAATACATTTATTGGTATTTTACTTCAAGATTTGCTTTGTAAGATAGACAGAAAATATGTTCACGTGTTAAATTAAAAAAGGTAAACCAATGTAACTATGCGAAAGGCTTGTGAAATAGCACTTCGTAATTGTTGTGCTATGTTTCTGCTGGTGAGTAAAGTCGCCAGAGCTCAGTTGGGGAGGCAAACGAACGAGAGGGTCACCTGATGGTAAGTGATCACCGCTGGCCATGAACATCAACAACCGCACAAGGGTCACGGACGCGTTGCCTGCCTTTAAAAACCCCATACCGAGGGTATGGGGTTTGACTTGGGGTCGACTGAGCTCTGGCGACCTTACTCACTAGCAGAATCATAGCAAAACAGTTACGAAGTGCTACTTCACTGTGGTCTTCTGTAAGGTGGAGGTACTTTCCCAGACGAACGGCTCATTAGAGTGGGAGTTCCACAAAGCTCTACCTCTTAACATTAACGCTCTTAACCTTCACGTCTTATAGTTAACTTCCTAAATATTTCACTTTGTCGTCCAAAAAATAATACTACCGAAAAAATCACCGCTTCCATATTTATCCGGGACAAACGCAATGATTCCCGCTTCCTTGAGGGCCAGTCTAACATTTATGAGATCTCTCATTTGCATATTTTTGAGTGCGGTTGAAACGTTGGCTTTAAAAATGTATCGGCCTTTGTGATGGTACTTCTGAATATTCAACCGTAACTGTTTGGTATACATTTAAAAAAATAAATAAAATAAATGCCTTGGACTAACACACCAATTGCCTAGCCCCAAACTAAGCTCGAAGCTTGTACTATGGAAGCTAGGGAACGGATAGACGTACTTAAATACTTTTATAAACATCCATGACTCGAGTACAAATGCCGATGTTCATCACACAAACATTTGCCCCTAGCGGGATTCGAACCCTCGACCCTTGGTTTTGTAGCCAGGGTCTCTAGCCACTCGACCAACGGGCCTGTCAATTTGGATCTTGTTATATTGCCGTTTTGTTCTTAGGTGTGATTACGAATTAATATTGGTATTTTCGTGACATATTGAATTTGGAGAATTCTTTAGAAAAAAAACATTAAGTCGTATACGACGTACGTTGATTTTTTTTGTCATGTTGTACAATAAAGATTAAAAAAAAATCGCTAATATTCAAAACCAAATGGATTTTAATGTTGCCATCAATAGCCTTTTATAAAATAAGCGGGATTAATCAAGTGGGTCTTGACTTGTACTACTTGTACAATGTACATACGTAATTTTATAGGCGTTAGTCGTATCATATGATACACAAGCTCAACCAATTCATTTTTGATGGAAATTTTGAGGAAATGTCAAATACAAATAACACACTGATTACAATGTCAAGTTCACCCGTGCATTTGTAACCCTACTTAAAACTTACCCGAAGGCTCGCATTAAACTAAGAATGCCCAGTTTATCCTTCTTATCTTTTTATATGGACCATAAAATGTTGGGTGAGGGTATTATTGTGTGAAGATAAAAGTCCCTTACCCGTACTAACATTATCACTATGTTTGCACTGCCGTGTTATCGGTTACGAGTTATTTGACACAGTTTGGCTTACCTGCGTGAAATGTGGTATATTAAGCAGGGACTAGATAAAAAAAAACCACAAAAAAGGATCCGTACCAATTTAATTTATGACGAATTAAAAAAATACTTCTTAATTTAGAAATACCAACGGGTTGGAGGCATTTTACCACCTTGGAAGTGTCACTCGCGCAAATTATTCACTTAAGAAAATGATATTATTATTTGAAACCTCAATAATATTGCTTTTGAAGACCTATCCATAGATGTCCCACACGTGCAGGTTTACCGGAATTTTGGGGTCACAATTCACAAATGACAGCATTCAGGATATTTTTATTCGTATTGACTGTTTGAGTGCAGACATATTTGAGTAAAACAAAACCAGTGCGCCCTTCGGGATAGTGAGAATAGCTGGTTTTAACCTTGCCTTACACCTTAGAAACGATAGGTTTTTTTTTGTTTATAAAATAATATTCTTAAATCTAGATTTTTAACTAAGCGAGTAATTGTTTCAAATTATAATACAAAAACATACATTTATCGATACATTTCGGATTAATACTGCGGTTCGTGACCTCCGCAATGAAATATGTACCTCAGTTAGCAGTCATTGCCCTTAATATTCCCCAAAGTGTATAAGTCCATTAATGTATTACTGCAGGCATATGCTGTATCAGTGTCATTGAAATTATAATTTGTTTATAGAGAAGAGATAATCTCAAACTAAAATAGGTATTTGATAATAAATTAGTCACTGGTCTGGGAGTAAGAATAAGCTATACTGAATAAAAAAACCGAATTTACTAACAATAGCTTAGTAACTCAGAAACAAGTTAGAGGCACAAAGTATTTGAAAATATAATGCATGATTCTATAGCGATAAAACTTAAACTATTATGTGTGCAGAAAACATACACGAAAAAGCCAAGTGACACCCAATTATTTTCAGCCAAAGTTCAACAAACTAAGACTCCACGAAACCTTTTCTACAAAAAGCAGAGGTCAGTGCCCTCAACTTCAATATTGTCAACATCTCCCACAAAAAAATGGTGAAAAATCAACGGATTCAGCAAACAGCCCCCGTACGTGGCCGGCATGACGTCTTCCTCACAATTTGGCTCCGTTTCTTTGGCACCGACGCCGTACCTACTTGTGTGCTTGATGTAATACATTAGTAACTTATTTATAGTTAATAAAAAAACTAAAAAAACCTTCCAAAGACGTTTATTGCAGAGATTTAATCCAAAAAAAAAGTGCTAACACTCCAAATACAACTTACTCCGAAGACTCAGCGACCAAAACTGAGTCTTGGTCTCCGATAAGAGCTCCCACTGTCTTTCCCGGGCTTGTACAGTTTCTCGCTACTGGGCCACTCCAAGGTCGGACTCCACACCAAGTCTATCCAGCGATAGCAGGGTCGACCGACTCATCTGCCGGTGATACGACCGAGATAGACAGTTAGACACCCCCTCCTCCTCCTTGAGTCGTAATGCTCATCACTGAGGGTTGTGATCATTGTAAGTAGACTACATCAATGTACAGTTAGACTTACATCTACGAAAAAGACCCAATTATTTTCCACCAAAGTTGAACAAACTTAGACTCCACAAAACATTTTCTCGGCAAAAAGCAGAGGTCAGTGCCCTTAACTTCAATATTGTCAACATCTCCCACAAAAAAATGGTGAAAAATCAACGGATTCAGCAAACAGCCCCCGTACGTGGCCAGCATGACGTCTTCCCCACAATTTGGCTCCGTTTCTTTGGCACCGACGCCGTACGTACTCATGTACTTAATGTAATACTTAATAGCTTACTTAGTTATTAAAGTAACACGCATAAACATCCAAGGATGTTTATTGCAGAGATTTAATCCAGAAACTATTTTTTTATCTCATAGCAACTTACTTCGAAGGCTCAGTGACCCAAAGTGTGTCTTGGTCACCGATAAGAGCTCTCAATGTCTGTCTATCCCGATCTTGTGCAGATTCACGCTACTGGTCCACTTCAAGGTCGGAGTCCACACCAAGTCTATCCAGCTATATGGGGGGCGACCGACTCATTTGCCGGTGAAACGACCGAGATAGACTGTAAGACACCTCCTCCTCCTCCTTGAGTCGTATTGCTCATCACTGAGGGTTGTGATCATTGTAAGAAGACTACATCAATGTACAGTTAGACTTACATCGACGAAAAACACCCAATTATTTCCCACCAAAGTTCAACAAACTTAGAATCCACGAAACATTTCCTGCAAAAGGCAGAGGTCAGTGCCCTCAACTTCAATATTGTCAACATCTTCCACAAAAAAAAGGTGGAAAATCAACGGATTCAGCAAACAGCCTGCGTACGTGGCCGGCATGACGTCTTCCCAACAATTTGGCTCCGTTTCTTTGCCACCGACGACGTGCCTACTCGTGTACTTAGTGTAATATGTAGCACTCTGAGTTGAACTATCTCCCTAATATGACACAATCCAAGCGTAGATCCCATAACGTATGTGACTTTGTCTCGTTCCGTACTGCATTTCTTAATAAGCAATATAACTTTCTTGCTCCGTTCCTGTACAACAAATTGAACAAAACATTGAATATTTATGATAAGAGTCGATATGAATGCAAAAAACTGGTACAACAATGGCTGCTTAAACGCAATTACGCTCAAACTGAATCATTATTAATAATATTGAAATAAATGAATATATGTGAATTTCTAATACCTCTTTACTTATTTATTTACTTACTACTTTAATTTTATATATTCACGCATGCTCACACTCACACTCATACACACAGACACACGCATGCACACACTCGAACATACGCATACATACACTTTAATTAATAGTAAATATTTGCACCTACCATGGAATGAACGTTTACGTTGACCTGCGAGTGAGACCTGGAGTCCTGAAACACAGGGTCTCCCTATCTTAGGCTCCAGCTTTCACACTACAAGTTTACTAACAACTAGATTAAAAAAAAAAAAAATACTATGTACTTCATTCATTTTATCTTGTGTGTGATCGAAATAAATTATTTTTCATTTCATTTCATTTCATTCAATATGTACATTAATACTCACTAAATAGGCAATAAAATAACACGCAACCACGTCCACGAATATTTGTTGCGGAGAAATAATCCAGGTGCTAACACTCCAAATACAACTCACTCCGAAGGCACAGCAACCCAAAGTGTGTCTTGGTCTCCGATAAAAGCTTTAACTAATGCTATCCCGGTCTTGTGTAGTTTCTCGCTGCTAGTCTACTCCAAGGTCAGAATTAACTCCACACCACGTCTATCCAGGGATAGTTTGGGCGACTGATTCATCTGCCGGTGATGCGACCGAGAAAGAAAGACTAACATCTATGAAAAACATCCAATTATTTTCTGGCAAGGTTCAACAAACTCAGAATCCACGGAACATTTTCTACAAAAAGCAGAGGTCAGTGCCCCCAACTTCAATATTGTCAACATCTTCCACAAAAAAATGGTGGAAAATCAACGGATTCAGCAAACAGCCGTCGTACGTGGCCGGCATGACGTCTTCCCCACAATTTGGCTCCGTTTCTTTGGCACCGACGCCGTGCCGACTCGTGTACAAATTTGATTATGTAAATGACAGAGAATTTAAAACAAGCCACTCCAAAACTTGAATACCAGATGCGGGAGAAACTATTCGTTTATCAGGGAATTCAGACAACTCCGCTTATTTGAGTGGTACAAGTGAAGTGAAAGCTTGATTAAACAAAACAGTTCTGTTGTATTGTGTCATACCAGCGTAGAATACCTCATATCTACTTTTGGTATATGACCATGCGGTCATATATATACGTCGGTATATGCATACCGGCATGAGGAAAAGGATGTGTGGCATGTTTAGAGAAATAGGGTTTATGTAGCTACATAATTCCTAACTTATTTGTTTACTCGCCATATGCCAAAAAATAGAAAAAAAATGCTCACCACAGATAAACTCTCAGAGTTTAGCCAAAAACCATTTTTGGCCTAAGGTTTCTAACTTTTTAAGCTACAGTAACCGCTTATCATATTATTGATTTTTTAAGATTATTCGAACTTACAACACAGTACAAATTAATATACCGAATAAATTGGTTTTAACCATTTTAAAATTTTCTTGGACCATTCTATAAAAATAAAGTCCGGTGTAAATACCGAAGCGAGACATAAAAAATCCATAAAAACTGTCATGAAGATAAACCAGCTTTTTACTGTTACGTATTTGTAAGTTTAAAAGCAGACGAGGTCAGTTTTGTTGTATTACTTTATTTGTAGTATTACATTAATATTAAATTGATGTTTCTTTTATATCCAAATTCTAATAAGCAAACAATGAGCAGATAAGGTTTGATCAGACGCTGTGGCTTATTCCATTAGAGGACATATAAATAAATAAATAATAGTATTTTTTCTTTTTAAATGTACTTGTCTTCAAATTAACATTGAGAAGACCTTTAACTGTCATACATATTTCTTGAGCTCATTTAATCAATAATTTATTTCATGCGTTATTTTATTTGTCATATTCGTTAGAAGAAGGTACCTAGTTAAATCTATAGAAAACAGTCTGGAAAATCCCAAAAATTACGTCTGTTTTCGCGGAGTAGATCGCTTTCACCAATAAAACTTGCAAGCGAGTCGACTTTATTGAGAACACAAATTCAGTTTGGTGTTACAAAGACATACACTGAGCTGAAAATTCCATGTAAGATTAAACCTCTCACAAACACACTAAAGTGGACACGGAAATTTTAAAAATTACCTTTAAAGGGAAATATTGTTGATTATCACTAATTGTGTGTGTTTTACAATATCGATCTAACCTGACTTAAGGCGGTAATCGGACTACAACATGATTTTGGCTGTTTACCGAAATAGTGAAACTACTTCATTACAAAGAAGATGTTCTCTTTATTATCGCCATAGTCTCCTTATGACCGAAATAACATTAAAGAAAGAAGTACTATTCTGGCGTCTTGCTAGACTCAGACCTAAGTAAAACCTCTATTAGACTTGAAATTCAACAAAGACATAAAATATTTAAGGTAATACATATTAGTATACACGAGATTATGACAATCCTGTTTGTTTTGTCTGTTTTCAGCTCCAGATTAGTTATTTAATTCTTAACACAATGACACAAAGTCTATTCAAGCATGTTTAATTATGCACGCCATTCAAACTCCGGAGAGTTAGCGATTTGCATAGTTTTAAGTTTTTGCTCTGTCTTAGTCAGGAACTTGCATCAATCAATATCTTACGCTGTTAGTACATATAAACTTCGTTTCGGTTTGAATAACTTAGGCAAAGCCGCAACCTTTTGAAGTGAATCAACATGACTTAAAGTGACGATGGATGGTCTGGCTATATACTTAGAACTTAGTTATCTTGTAAGGGCTTTGTTGTAGGAATATAAACTTCCCCTTCTTACTACGGATCTTAAGGTTGGTTGTTTTCTAAAGTGTTCTGACATTGAACCAAAATGATATCTCGGACATATGTCTAAGTATTGTAAGGACGAGGCCAACATGTCAAATGGTCGACATGATTATGAAAACTACAATTTTGTTTTTTTGTAGATCATTCTGTACGAGTACATTGCTGGTTAGCTGTCCTAGTTTGACACATAAATGCAAGGTGATTATTTACTACACTAGAGAAATATATTGCAAAAGCGGTATTAACATCCGTTGCGTAGTTGAAAGATCTAAGAGACACTGCAAGAGTCGACTTTGTTTATACTACCTACTTAAAAAATTGGACGAGCCGATTGGTGTAATGGTCGAGAAGTCTAGCCGACTTCTCGACCATTACACCAATCGGCTACACCACAGGTCACGGGTTCGATCCCCGCTCGGTACAAACATTTTTGTGCATGAACATGTCTGTTTGTATCGGTCAGGGTGTTTCTAGTACATACGAGAATAATATGTATGCATTTATAAAAAGTATATAAGTAATGCTTATCCGTTGTCTGGCACCCAGAGGAGCACAAGCTAATGCTTAGTATGGGGTTAGATGGTGCTATGTGAATAATGTCCAGAGATATTTATTTATTTTATTTGAAATACGCAACAGTCTTATTAACTTGTCTTTTTATATTGCCTTATCTACACGCTACATACAATTTAACGCGTCAACAAACAATCGTACTCCGACTATGAACCAACTTGCCCGTAACAATATAATTCGCTCGAATAATCCATAAATTGCAAGTCGATAATGAATGCTTACGGGATTAATTTGACAAACCAATAATCTGATTGTGGTTTCGAATTGCACGCTCAGTTACTTGCTTTAGGATTTTGCAGTTGAGTTAGTTCCGAACGTAATTGAAGTTTGATGCGAATGTGTAATTCCATAGAATGTAATGGTCAGGTTAGAATTTACGTAATTGTACGTCGTTTTCAGGTGAGGGATATTTTAAAATTGAAAGATGTATATTTGACTCAAAGGTATAACTGACTGATGTATAACTGACTGACCAACATAGAGAAAAATTAACGCATAACCCAAACCACAGGACGAATCGGGCTGAAATATGGAATTTTTGATGAAACTGTGGCAGATGGCTGGCAACAGATGGTATGGTGGGTATTTTATCATCTATTTAAGTCGCCAAATGATAGCTCTGACAAATGCACAATTCTCTTAATTGTAAACGGTTTGTTTTTATAGTTCAAGCAATATGCCAAGAAATAAAAAAATATAGTTTTATGAAAATGGCCGCACTAAATAAACTGGCTGAATTTTAACTTAAAAATTCGTCTTTAAAATGGTAGCGAACCTATCTTATTACCCCAAAAAAACTCCAATTTCCCACAAATTTCGGGTAAAAAGACACTCATTCCTCGACATTATCGCTCTGCAAATGAGTCAACAGCAGATATCGGCACATGTCGACATTCCCCGGGGAATGCTCGTTATCGGCCGCGTTATTACCTGCCTCATGAATTATGCAGAATCACCAAATGGGCGGATCGATGCCCGCAAAAGCGCCAGAGGAATCTTTAAGACTAACGATGCTATCACGTTTGAGGTGAGAATGAGTCTTGGAAATGTTAGGGATCTGTTGTAGTGGAATGCAATTAAGTATACAATATAAGTAGTTATTAGTTGATCAAACGAACTTACCTTAAGTGAAGTTCGATCTTAATTGTCCTGGCTTCGTCGAAGAGATTTATTTGACCATGTAGTAGCCCTGCTACGCGTTCGTATTCACCCGCACACAGGTTTAGCGCAAGAAAGAGACAGAAAACCGTTCCCTCTCTCGCACCTCACAGCGCCCCGTCCGAGCCTCATTCTTTTCAGAGCAGGAAGACGAGGTATCAGATACAACATTGATTAAATTTAAAGGGGGTAGTATTTTTATTAATTAATAAATTACTGCAATATTAGTAGGGAAGGGTCGGGACCTTAAATCTCTTCGACGAAGCCAGGACAATTAAGATCGAACTTCACTTAAGGTAAGTTCGTTTGATCAACTAATTGTCCTGTCTTCGTCTCTGAGATTTATTTGACCATGTAGATGTTTGGAGGAACTGATATCAATGTTGAAAGGAATAAAATTGATCTTAAGGAACAATCATTGTTTATTTGAACAAAATTATACATTTCTTGAAATTAACCAAACTAAACCACTTATTTACTAATTTATTATAAGTATAGATTAGTAAAATACACCTGTAACAAAATCATTATCCCCTATTAGAGGCCTATTATAATATTCAGCAAATACCGCGGATTGCTGAGACCAACCCGCTGTTTTGCGAATTACATCAACACTTATTCCGGCACGGTCTGCGGCAGAAGTTGCTGCATGACGCGTGCTATGAGCACGGAAGGTGTTGGTATCTATGCCACTCTCTTCTAAAACATCTTTTAACCATCGTCCTATAGTTTGGGATGATGCGGCACGATGAGGCCTTCTAAAGGTTACAATAAGTTTGTCCACATTCGGTGGGCGTAACTGAGACGTTCTCATTATATATGCTGATAAAGCACTAGCGGGACAAATATTTGGGTTTGTAAAAAATGGTAAATCTAATATAGGTTGTGACTTTCCTATGGCAGATGTCTTGACAATATCAGTTATTTTTATAATATATCTATTATTAAAACTATTTATATTAGGAACACGTATCAAGGACAAGGTTTGACATCTCTGTCCAGACGCTAGTGCCAGCAACATGACTAGTTTTTTACTAAGAACTTCCAAGCATAATTCGCTGTTAGGATGAAAATTTGACAAATAACCTAAAACTATCTGTGGATCCCATGTGAAGTCGTATCGAGGAAAGACTGGTTTCATCTTAAACACTCCCTTGAAAAAACGCTTGACTTGCTCATGTTTTCCAATTTTATTTAAAGAAATTAAAGATATTGCTGACCTATGGTTGTTCAGCGACCCATAAGATGCACCACTTTTGAAGGTACAAACGAGAAAATCAATTAGATCGTGACATTTGACATTAAAAATATCTTCAATTGCTTTAGATTTACAGTATTCCCACCATAATTTAATACTTGATGAATATTGTGATAACGTATTCTTCGACAATGAATTTAACATTATATTCATTGCTGCTGGAGGAACCTCTTTTCGCTTGAACGCTTCCCTGATAATACTGCGGCTGCCAGGGAAAGGTGGTGATGGAGTGGATGCAACTGTCTGAAAACCGATGTAAGAAGATCTTTACTGGGTGGAAATATAATGATATCACTGATAGTTAAAGACTTGAAAAGAGGAAACCATGGCTGGGATTCCCAAAGCGGGACTACTAGGACACCAGTAGCCCGATCTGCTATTATCTTTCGAAGAACTTTTAAGATAACTGCGAACGGAGGAAAGGCATAAAAGAAAAAGTTGTGCCAACATAAAGTAAAAGCATCCACATTATATGCGAAAGGATCTCTCTTCCACGAAACATATGTATGACATTTTGCATTCACGCGAGACGCGAATAAATCAATTTCTGGACTGCCAAAAGAAGACACAATTTTGTCATACACTTTTCGAGATAATTCCCACTCAGTGTCTACGTTTAATTTTCTGGATTCACTATCAGCATCTGCATTCAGAGATGATTTTATATATGAAGCAAAAACAAAAACTTGGTGTTTTTCACACCATATCCATATTTTTTGAGCAATATCATTCAAATGTACAAATTGAATTCCGCCCATTCGGTTAATATAAGATATGGCGGTAGTATTATCAATACGCAATAAAATTTCACATTGAAACATTTTATCAGCAAAGCTTTTGAGGCCTAAATAAGCAGCCATTAATTCTAAATAGTTGATATGTTTTGTTTGCTCTTCTGAATCCCAGAAACCTCCAGTCTTTTCTCTGCCACAGGCAGCCCCCCAACCGGTAGTTGAAGCATCAGTAAAGATCTCTAATTTGTATTCAAACGATCTAATAGGGTTTCTTGACTGAACAATATTATTTGCCCACCATTCAAAATCATGTGATAAAGACTGAGGTATCGTCATTATTTTATCGTAGTTGCCGCTATTACAATTGAGACCTAGGAACTTAGCTCTTTCGAGAGACTTTGTATGGGCCCAACCATATGGCACGGCGGGACAGGCTGCTATTAAGGTGCCAATTACATGTGAGAAATCTCGAATACTAACATTGGTTTTCCTAATGTATTTATGCATTAAACGCACAATTTTTTGTTTCTTTTCTAGAGGTAGTTCCAAACACATATTTTTTGAATCACATATAAAGCCTAGGAATTTACAGACTCTACTTGGGACCAGATTGCTTTTTTCGTAATTAATTAAAAAGCCTAATTTATTTAACAGTGCTATTGTTCGATTACAATTCTCGTTGCATTCAATATAACTTTGCCCAAAGCAGAGAAAATCGTCCAGATAAATAACAGATAAGAGGCCCTGAGATCGTAGCATAGCAGCCACCGGTTTTAAGAGCTTAGTGAAAATATAAGGGGCAGTGCAAAGACCAAAAGGTAATGCTGTAAATTCATATAGGTTATCCATAAATTTGAATCTTAGGTATTTTTTATAGTCGTCATGAATGGGGACTAAAAAATAGGCTTCTTTTAAGTCTAAGTTCAGCATATAGCAATTATGACTCATCAGCCTAGAAGCTGTTCTCAGATCCTCCATTTTAAAGTGATGAGTCACTATGTATTTATTCAGTTTTTTTAAATTTAATATAAATCTATTATCACCATTAACTTTTGGAACCAGAAAAACACTAGACAAAAATTGCCCCAATATTGGTTTACAGATTTTAACTGCGCCAATGTTTTGCAAATGCAATATTTCCTTAGCCATAGCTTTTTGCTCGGTGTCGGAAAATAACTGATTAGGGTACATATCAGGAGTTTGACGTGGTTCTACAAGAAAGGGGATACGATATCCTGAAACTGTCTCTAAAATAGCGGCGTCTTCAGTAATATTCTTCCATTCCTTATAAAAAAAAATTAAACGACCTGCATGTACCTCTATTTGGTTGGGTTCCGTCCGCGAGAAGTCAACGGTGCTGGTTGCAGTCGTTGACTCGCCGGAGCGTCCGATGGTTGGCGCCGTGACGTCGCAGCATAAGCTGGTGCCTGCTGAGGCTGCGTTGGTGGATGGTATGGAGTGCGTCGGCGCCCGCTCCACTGTGCTCGCGAACTTCCTATGCCGCGGGTTGGTACAGGCCGGGCCGAGCGTTGAGTTCGCATCTGAGTCGTCGACGGGCCTTTCCAGTTTAAATTAGTCTGTGCTGGTGTTGACCTGATTTTTTGATTCCTCTAGAAGACTTAATAAAGTCCTTAAGTTGATCGCCAAAGAGAAAGGCATCCCTTTTTCTATCCTTTATTGGATCGATAAACGATTTATCCAGCAGAGGCATGATAAGTGACCTTCTGGTGTCGGTTTCCATAAAATGTGAATCGGAAATAATTTTACCGACATCGTTTAGCACTTCCAGCACCTGAGAGGTCTCCATTGTTTTGGTCATAATCCCGGACATCGCCTTTCCCAGCGCTGTTAAAGCACGTCCCAGCTGCTCCTGTTTTTTTTCCACACGGCTATCCCTATTACGGCTTGAATCTGTCAAGACTGATCGGATTTCAGGATTCAGTAAGGGTGGCTTGCAGGAGGGGGTATTCTTAGGAAATAAATATTTTTTATGTAAATCGTCCTTTGAATCCTTTTTCATCCCAGTTCTCAGAATGGGCTCCCATCTGTCGGCTAAATGAATTAAGATGTCTTCACCCCACTCGGGGGTTACGACGTGGTCGTCGCCTAAGGCCTTTAAAAACTCGCTATCTATGATAGTCTCCGGAGTTTCATTTGAGTCCACTATATCTTCTGTAAGTGACGAAGGTTCACCTTCCGGTGTATTCGTCTCATTTTCTGAGAAGTGAGAAAATATAAAATAAATGAGGGTAAGATTTTATTTTTATTTTATTTAACAAATAAAATAATTAGTTGCATCAAGCATAAGCTTTGATAATAATTATTATCATTGAGAGGTTAATATCTGGTATTAACTCGTATTTGAAAGCCACGGATCAATATTCCATATTGATTCTGGGTGAAAATACGCCGCTCAGTCTCACGGACTTGAGTCAGTTTAAGAAAGAAATCTTAAAAAATGTTGCAAATAGATATGTTTATACTTAATAACTACAGATCAATATCCCGTATTGATTCGGAGTATAATTTTAAAATAATCAAGTAAAGCGGAAGAAGCTTGCTTATTTACTCACTATAACACCTTCACAGTTTCATAAATAACGTTTAAATTCTTATACATTTTACAAGAATAAGATAGGCAGTTACAGATCAATATCAGGTATTGATTCGGAACTTATTTTATAACGTTAGGTATGTATGCAATGTAGCAAGAAAGTACTGACCTTGTATTTCTTCAACGCTATTCGCATCACTGTCGGAGTAAATTATTACTCGGCGTTGCCTTTTTTTGCGATCTAATTTCTTTTTATATTTTTTCATTTTTCTTTCCCATTTTTCCTCATCTGAATCCTCATGAGGACGGTTAGGCATGACTAAGCCGTAAAGAAATGGGATTTTATAATTATTTAATAACACCTTTTTTTTTTGTGAATTCACTCTGCGTGCGTTAGCGCGCGCGCACGGACACGAATGAGGCTCGGACGGGGCGCTGTGAGGTGCGAGAGAGGGAACGGTTTTCTGTCTCTTTCTTGCGCTAAACCTGTGTGCGGGTGAATACGAACGCGTAGCAGGGCTACTACATGGTCAAATAAATCTCAGAGACGAAGACAGGACAATTACCAGAGGCTTTGCCCTCGCAATCAAAATTCCTGTTTTATCCCATGGGAGCAAGTTATCAGCATAAAAGGCATCCTATCACCTAAGGCAGTCCATACCCTGCCAGTATAACAAATTTCATCAAAATCCGTTAAGTAGTGTCAGCATGATTGACGGACACACATCCAAAGAAACAAATCGAAGAAATTATAGCTAATATTTTTTACGCGAATGCTAAGCTAATGCATATTAACGCTATATCACTTATTTTATCATGAGATAACTTCGGATGATATTAACTTTTACAGTGACATTAAAAATACGTGACCTATTATGTCTTGAAATTAATTAGAAACTAATGCGTAGAACTGCTATTTGCCTTTTAAAATTCAAACTCAAACTCAAAATGTTCTTTATTCAATTTGTGTTTTATATTTAGACTTATGAATCGTCCAAACAAAATGTACAAATAAAGACTTTTCCAACGATTCGGAACCTACATAGTTTTCTTTGTTGATGATAATAAATTTCTGTTTCACGAGAAAATTCTACATCGGTCTAAGATACTAAAACTACTTAACCTTTAGAACGCCAGTACTCAAACGCATCGGCGCCCTTCCCACGCCAAGCCATAAATTCAGAGCAAATACCTACAAATAAAATAGGAATGCCAACGATGTTATCGATAAGTTGTCAATAACCGATTTAATCTCTGCTATTCGTCACATATTTTTGAAATAAAATATATTATTTTGATTTCGTATTATTTAACAGCAGTTACAAAATTCTATACAAAGTAAAAGTAGACATTAGAACTACAAACGAATAAATCAGGTAATAATAAGAAGATACATCACTAATCTCGTTCGTGTAGGCATTCGCTGTCGGGAAGACCCGACTCTGGCGTGGTTGGCACGACCTTTGACAGCTTTCTTGCGCGCGAGGTAATGATGTGACATTTCAAGTAAACTTATAATTATTATTATAAATTATAAACAACAAGGTAAAGAAAGGGTTGTCTATTAGAGTACGAATTAATTACTTAGCTTTAGTTGATTTTCTCCGTTTTTACTTAAAGAGGCCTGTTACATCTCGATCATGATTTCTGCGTAAAATGCCCCTTTTCACATTTTATAGTAATTTTCCAGTTGTATTTATCGTTTTTATGGAAATAGGATAATAAATTCATGCTTAGTATATCAAATTTTCACTCTGCGAGAAAAAGCTGAGTTCGGACGGCCGGCACATATTTTGTAGTAATTTTGCAGTTGTATTTATAGTTTTTATCGAAATAAGATAATAAATTCATTATAAAATATTATGAAGAAACAATTATTCTGGTATAAATTTTGTTCAATAATATTATCGTATAGGTGAGATTCACAGCGATCTTAAAGCGATTTTCGACGTTTTTTGGTTTAGAATAATTTCTAAGTAAAATCAATGACATCTAAAAAATCAGAGGCCGCTACGAACTATTCGACTATTTAAGAGATAACATTCTATTTTTTTTAATTTCATTTGTTTAGAACAGTAGTTCAATCTAGGAGCTCAAAAGTGCCTTCGCGCACTTAATGAAATTTCTAATATAAGTAGGTATTTTGGTAACCCAATGAAACAAAAGCGTTCAGATCTTGAAAGTTTTATTCATCATCCTCTTCTACACTTCCTTACACACGAAGGAGTTCTTCGGTAGTCATTTGACTGCTATCCATTTTTATTCATATTACACTCCCCGTTATAAATTATAATAGGATAGGACATCACTAGCAGTCTCCCGTAGTGCTAATGACGTCACCGCTTGACGTGTCTTCCCGACTGTGGCGTACAGGTAACAGTCTATGCGCTGTTCCGTAGGGATGCGCGAGAGTGAACAGTTAACTATCGATCGATAGATATAAATAGTAACCATTTTTCAATAATTTCATAAATATTACGCATTAAGAATATTCAGATACAAATAGTTGCTATTAAAAAATAATTATCGATGTAGTAATAAGCTGCTTTCAATAAAATATTTCATAAATTCAAAATTTAATTTACCTAACTTACCCATCACTAGCTGTCGTGTCTTGCCGACTGTGGCGTGAGGAGAACACCATTTCGGTTAGCAATATTTAGTGATAATTTTTGCTAGTGAAATGTAACTGATGGATATATCTTCGTGCCATTTTACTATACATCATTAAAGTACTTTTAAATAATAGGAAAAAGAAACACAGAAAAGTTGATTAAGTATGTTTATTTTGTGTTTTAAAAATGTCGTTTTCTCGTCGGCCATACACGACGGTGGCGTGTTGGGCACTTTTTCATTTGTCGTCCAGTGCCGACCGTGGCGTTCAAAAGGTTAATACAGTTTAATAAGACTGCAAGAAACTTTGAAATAATTCCTTTATTACTGAGCATTCCTTTATTATCAGTAATTATCAGTCTAAGTAATTTCCGGTTTAACTCCGTCACAGAATCTTCAAAGTAAATTAACTTAGTGAAAAGATCTTTATTAAACTCGTATTTATTGGAGCATGGTAA
Source organism: Nomophila noctuella (assembly GCA_958496325.1). Taxonomy (NCBI): domain Eukaryota; kingdom Metazoa; phylum Arthropoda; class Insecta; order Lepidoptera; family Crambidae; genus Nomophila; species Nomophila noctuella. The sequence continues at coordinate 1,729,150 of OY292498.1, forward strand.
AGATGGTACATAACGGACACTAGCGCCACAATCAGTTTTTTTCTGAATTTTGATAAATCTACCGACTAATCTTTATTAATCTAAAAAAGCTGAAGAGTTTTTTGGTTTGTTTGAACGCGCTAAACACAGAAACTACTAGTTCGAATTGAAAAAAAAATTTTTGTGTTGGGTTCGATTCCCGGGTCGGGCCAACTATGTGTTGGTCTTTCCTCACAAAGGTCGGATTTATGATCACCAATCCGCATTTGGCAAGCGTGGTGAAAACCCATATTTTAACGAAAACAATGTGATTTCAAATGATGGAGACATTTGCCCTACAGTGGGACTTTAATAGGCTACTGTACTACAAAAAACACGAATGGCGGCGCTAGTCTTCAGTATATGCCTTTCTAAGCAGGTTGGAAGGTTGAGATTTGGGGACGCAATTGCGCGCATTCTAACCGAGTTGCTTCAGACAATGTCTTTCCGGTCTCCATTAGAGGTAATTCCTGTATCCCCTCTTGGGAGTAAGTGACTTTCGGCCTTATTTCACCCGGAGAAGGGAAGTTTGTATATTTATGGATCCTTGACGGATTAGCATTGCTTTGGAAGGTGATTTGAAAAGCGTCGTTAAAGGTGTCAATTTCTGTAAGGGTAAGGGTGAGTGGATAAATTTTCGAGAATTTAAAAAAATGCTTCATTGGTCATGGGTCAATTTTAGAATCGTTAATCAGTTATTTAAGACTTTTGAATTGAAGTAAATTAAATATCTAGAAGACCATCTAAATAAACAATAATTCTGTTAAAAATAGTAATATTGTATATGGGGCTTCACTGATGATCGGGCTGAGTGGAGAGCCTTTAAGAGGCCTTTGTCCAGCAGCGGAATTTCAATGTCCTTCATGTCAAACATTTCAATGTCTACCTTATTTCGGAACAATAACAGTCCACCCTTTACTGAACTCTTCAAACTCGATTGTATAAATACTGTCGTGTCACGTCAAACAGATATGACCTCAAGTTGTCCTCTTCAAGAGATTTCGTCCACCGTCGGCTCTGAGTGTCATAACACCCTTCGATATACGACATCGGCTGAGCACTTATCGGGCAAACATGTCGATAAAAAAAGGTTTTCGGATGAGACAATGGCAGTTAAGGCGCTGTCCGCACACTAGCGCCGGTAATCGTTTTTATGTAATTGTAATAAATTTAAGATATTTAGATAAAGCAACTCTCGGTCATGCCCTAATGAATAGCATTTATGATTATAATAAAAGTGATTTGTATTACATTGTTTATCATTAGCTCTTCTCATTATCTAAAATATGGCTTTAAGTGGTCATTTTTAGCAATATGTACATATTTTAGATTCTACCGCTCATTGCGTAAGAAAAGTATACCTGTAGGTAAGTAAGTAATGAAACTACGTAATTAAAAAAAACATAAATGTCATTATATTTTAATTCACTACAAAGAGTTATTTCATTTAAATATCTTAAATTCATTACAATTAAATAAAAACAATTGGCGGCGCTAGTGTGAAGACTGCACACTCTTAAGATATTGGACTGGAACTTGGAAAAGAAAAATAACAAAAGAAAATCGCCCGTGATTTTAATTTGACACAACGGATAACAATGGTAAGATAGTTTATTGACAGATATGATAGAGGTATTTTTATAACGTGTAGGTAAAAAGTATTTGCGATGTTCTTTGTCGTATCGGATTGATCAGCCGTGAAAGGAGTTGTCATGGTAACCATAATTCGTATAATCCAAGTATAATCACTGCAGATGAAACTGTAATAATACTATTACCTAAATACTCCTTAATAAAAATCACAGTGTATAGACAACTATGACTGATTTTGGCAATATGAAGAATTTTGGGTACTTGGGTACCACTAATTGAGAACTAGCATTGACAATACAAAAACATTCTACATGAAATAATGTATACACACTTAAAAAAAGTAACTCAGCAATGGATTTCAAAACATTCGTTTCGATATGTTAAAAAAAATCATTGCGATTTTGAGTAACAATTTTATGTTAGTTTGTAAACGTGTGTCTTCCTATTTCCTGTGCTGCAAAACTTTATATTAAAAAAGTGAAGGTTTTTTTAAAGGAATTTAAAACGGTTAGGTTCAACAAAAACCACTAAGAGTGCAATACATAGCAAATAAATAACTTCGTTCACATCGATTCTTAATCTCTATCCAATATCAGTCATTTCTGCGCCGTCAGAGGGCCGTATCACTCCCCTGGGTCGTTTCAGCTTTTCTCAGAGCTGTCTTAATTTGTTAGGAAATAAAATATGGAAGAATTATTGCTAACGAAATTAATATGGTTAAAGATTTGAATCTTTTAAGTTTTAATTTTGAGAGATGGTCAAAAGTCACACATTTTTGACCATCTCTGCACATCTACCAATTATTGACATCCTTCATTGACATTCATTGCATTCCTTGCATTCATTGACATTTATGTAACATCAATTATATTTAAAAAAAATTGGCCAAGTGCGAGTCGGACTCCCGCACTGAGGGTTCCGTACAATTTTTTGACGTATTAAAAAAACTACTGAATAGATTTCGTTCGAACCAATTTTCGTTGGTAGTTTTTATGGTAATGTACATTATATATTCATTTCAGATTTATCATCCTCTTACTTTAGAAGTTAGAGGGGGGGGGGACACACTTTTTTCCACTTTGGAAGAGTCTGTCACGCAAAGTATTCACTTAAGAAAAAAATGAGCTTAGAAACCTCAATATAATTTTTGAAGACCTATCCATAGATACCCCACACGTATATGTTCAATGAAAAAAAATATTTTCAGTTTCAGTTATAACTATGGGGACCCCCCGTTTTTTTATTTTTTTTTCTATTTTCGCGTGAAAACCTTGTTGCGGTTCACAGAATACATCTACTCACCAAGTTTCAATAGTATAGTACTTATAGTTTCAGAAAAAAGTGGCTGTGACAGACTGGCGGACAGACAGACAGACAGACAGACAGACATGACGAATCTATAAGGGTTCCGTTTTTTTGCCATTTTGGCTACGGAACCCTAAAAAAGGCTAAGTGCTCAGTTACTTCCGGCATTTCTTCTCAGCAGGCCTCTCACGTCGAAGTAGTAGTAGATTGAAAAGAAGTTGACGTGCAAAAGCATTTAATTCCTTGTAAATCAAATCGCTGAATAAATATCTTCTATATTATCTAAATCATAAAACGTTAAAAGTGTGTGTGACAATTTATATGAACTCCACAAGGTTCGCGGATGAGATTCCTGCCTTGAATACCTCATACCATCTCCTGAGCTCTGGAGACCTAACTGACCAACAAGAAAAACACAACTATCATCAAACGCTACTTCTAGCTTCAGTACAGTAGCCATCTTAAAATTATATTTACAATTAATAGTTGGCCTTCACAACATAAAAACAACAACACAGGAAAAACACACGATTCACTACCGTTTGGTCGTAACAAAGAGTTGCATTTCGCCCGCAGCATAAATTACGTTCACCAAATGCATTATCTTCAAGACCGCCCTACCCAACACGGGCTCCCTGCCAGTTCATATAAATACGAGATAAAATCATGCAAGCACTGCATGGTGGTATGGTCGGGCCGTTAAGTGAGCGGTAGTTTACGCTTGAGTGATAAATAAAGTTCTTTTCTTCTATTCATAATTATTTTTTTGGTGATATTTTAACTTCACAGAGTGGCATACAAGTATCGGGCAACTGCCTTCGTGGTATAATGGTTAGAGCGCTGTGATCAAAAACCACTAAGGTCGTCGGTTCGAAAGTAAAAAGGTACTTTCACTTTGTTGGTTTTCCAAGTTTGGTTAGGACATTGCAGACTTGAATCACCTGATTTTCCGTTAAAAATTATGATTCCGTTCTTCGGAAGGCACGATAAGTCTATGGTCCCGACTTTGTTTCAAATAGTTTGGTTAATCCAAGATTACTTGTTTATAGATAGTGAGTATTCAAAAAAATCCTAAAAAAATATTTCGGATTGAAAAAAAAGCTTGCCTATTAACTTTTAAAAGAAAAAAACACGTATTCACTATAAAAAGCTTAAAAAGCAGTGGAAGATTAGATCGAAATCTCTCATTTCCTGGCTCCAATAAAAGTAAGTTACCATGCAGTAATCTCTCGTATGAAATCTCTTTTCCATTCTAAAGTCTTACTTAAAAGGAATAACGTTCTGAATGGCCCGGATTCGACATGGCTTGCGAACCTTAGTTTTGGTGTAACGCTATTTACTTTGTAACCATTTTAATATCAAATATGCCTCATATTTGATATTAAAAATGTCGCCTTTTATATGGTGGAATTATGAAATAGGTTTAAAGGGTAGGTATTGACCTGACTGTAACAAGAAAAGGTTTTTATGCAACCATTGATAAATTTATCAATTACCTATATACAATCTAAGCTCGAAGAACAATCTAAGCACTATAGAAGCTAGGGAACGGATAGACCATCCATAAATCCATGACTCGAGTACAAGTCAATATACATCACATAAACATTTGCCCGTAGCGGGATTTGAACCCGCGAGTGACCTTTGGTTTTGTAGCCAGAGTTTCTGACGGCTAGACTAACAAGGCAAAAAGGCAAAAAGGGCCGTCATTTCTGAATGAAAATACGGAAAAAAACGAATCTCAGTAATTAAAATGATGTAAGGCGGTACTTACAGTTCGCTGGGTCAGCTAGTAATGAATAAATCTGTTAAAATAAAAGAAAATGCTGTGTCACTACTTCATAATTCATCAAAGCACTAACCTAGAAGTTTTATAGATAGGATCGTTATTACATAGCGTGAGTTTGCACTTAGTAGGTAATTTAGAAAGCCTAAATAAATTATGTTTGTTGTTTTTGAGAGAGGTTAAATCATTTAACAGATGAAAAGCATTTTTTCGAAGAACGTGCGAAATGTTTAGGGGAGAGTGGTCACCCTTCGTACACTTTTAATTCAAGGATTTTAAAAAAAAAAACTTATAGCTATTTCCCAAAAATACTTATGCTTTTGCATAAACTAGTTATTTGTCTTCAATAATAATATAGCTCAGTATTGATTTACTGAGAAATGGAAAAGATACGGCCTATTTTCCAAAAAATGGAAATAGTACGAAAGCTCCCCACACGTGAGGTAGCTTCGTACAGAGAGGCAGAGCTTCGTTAACAATTATTTATATCCAAACCACTAAATAAATCACCTCAAATGTCATTTTAACTAACAATATTATGGAAAACAAACAACTTTATAAAATTCACATTATAAAATCAACATTTGAATTTGACCATTTGGGCACTTGTTTGAAACATACATAACGAGTCTATTTTTGCACATTAATCATAGTTTGATCTATTTTAAAAACATAAATAATTGTTTTTCCTGCTGTAGCAATATGAATACTTAAAATGTATCCTAATTTTTGTTATTAGGGAACATAGCAATTTTTTTCTTATACTTTATTATGTACCAATCTACCCCATTAGAAACTGTACGAAGGTACCCCAACCATGATTTTTCATAAAAATATTTCAAAATAAAAAAACTATTCAAATGACAACCAAATTCTAATTAACATAGTAATATATGGCTCATATCCAATAGATTTTACAAATTACTTTAGCAATACGAGCAAAACTTATTGGGAATAAATGTTTTCAAAGATGGATCGAAAAATTTCTTATGCAGGCCATAAACTCATATCGACTTGTCCAGGCGAAGCTTATTGAAGCAGTGCTATTTCGTTTAGTTGTGAGTCTTTGGGCATGAGAGGCCTTACTTACACACAAATACAAAAGCATCAACATTTATAATTGTGGAGATATGACTACTGTACGAATGTTCCCACTGTACGAAGCCTGACCACTTTCCCCTACTAGTTAGAGCGCTGGGCTCAAAAACCGCAGAGGTCATGGCTTCACATCCCGCGTGGATCACCACTTTGTTTAGATTTTCTCAGTTCGGACATTGCAGGCTTGAATCACCTGATCGTCCGATAAGAATGATGGTTCCGTGCTTCGGAAAGCACGTTCCCTTTAGGGGTGGAATTTTTCAAAATCATTTCTTAGCGGATATGTCTAAATCATGATTTACATGCATGCCAAATTTCAGTTCGAACCGTCCATCCAGATTTGTTAAGTTTTCTCATATCTATCAACATAGATCACTATGTCAGTCAGTCACCTTTGAGTTAATCATCTATTAAGATGGTTACACAGAAATCTTTTTGTACATCCAAATTCAAACAACCATCTTTTTATATGAAAGAGCAATATTTGAATAGTTCAACATGTTCTAGTAAACTGTGCAATTATCATGTAAAACTTCTAGTACGGTAAGCAACAACAACAGTATACCATTTGATTAAGGTTCGTTGTTCCTCTGCGTCGCTTAGGATAAATAAACGCGTTGTCCCCATTCCTTAATATTAAATATATGTATTATGTAGATAAAAATAAATGTAAATTTGTCCCTAGCGGGATTCGAACCTGCGACCCGTAAAATGACACAATACATCACATGCATTGATATGAGCTCGCGGTAATTAGCTTGTGTTATAGACATCAGAATCAGCAGTGGTATTAATACAATACTCAAAAAGGTACATATTATGTATAGCACCCAAAAATAGACGTGTTCGTTCATGTATTTTTTTTTGTCCTATGTCGAGATCGAAACGGTGTCCTCTTGGTCTAATAGCCAACTTTGTCATACTGACCCTAAATAAAAATAAAAGTTTCCTAAATAAATTTTTAACATATTCGCCACACAACGGTTTTCCCAGAGTTTCGGGAAAATTAATCTCATTAATTATCCTTAGTAAAACTTAACCTACGCATTCCTAATTATAAATTACCCTCTCTAATTATAAATTACGCGTGGCTTTTAGCCCACGCTTTAATACTAACTTTGTGTTAACAAAAAGAGGTGAAGTTCGTATAGATAAATTTGTGTAGGAGCTTTACATACAATTGAATGGTATATGACCCGTTTTTCCCGAGTTTAGGCCCAGCTTTTGCTCATCCCAGTTCAGCTCAGCTAAGCTTGTTCGCTCCCCATTTTTGTTACACAGCTTGGATTTGTTATACTAAGTATCACAGAAGAAAAACTATCGAATTATTGGACTATGGATTGTTTTACTAACTTAATACAACCAGTTACTTACAGCGTTTAAACGGGTCGAGAAATATTTGCTCCACTAACAAGTCATAAATAGCCCATCCCGCATAATCACTTCCCAATACCCATAACCGCTTTCGCTCAGCCCGCTCAAGCCGCTTGAAACGGACAGCGCGCCCAGGGGTTTGTTCGGTCCCCTTTTTTATGACCATCACCTTGACGTTGGAGAACAGTGATCAGTGAGGCACTTGGAGGACTTTGGTTTTATTTGCGGGTTCGCGTTAGTTTTCTGAACACAGTCCAGATTTGTTAAGTTTTCTAATATCAGCCGCTTCCCACGTAAAGTTGCCGTACGTGGGATACAAACCTGAACTTTAAAAGATAATTATCATGATTTCAAACGATAGTATTAATCGATCACCACACGTTGCACCACAACCCGAGAGCAAAAGATTTGCTCCTCTTACTTTTCTTCTCCATTGTACAACGGCATGAGCAAACTTTCGCTTCTGTGGTTCAAGCGCTAGGTTAACAAGTCGTAAATAACCCATCCCGCATAATCGCTTCCAAATACCCGTATCCGCTTTCGCTCAGCCCGCTCAGCCCGCCTGTGACGGACAGCCCATCCGGGGCTCGTATGCTCCACATTTTTATGAATATCAAATTGACGTTGCAGAAGCAGTGATTAGTGAGGCACTGACAAGAACTGGGAATTTATTACCAGGTTCGTATAATTTTTTCCGAATACAGCTTAGATTTGTTTAGTTACCTAATCGCATTTTCGCGTGGGGATACAAACCCGTATTTGTAAAGATATTTATCATGATTCTAATCTATAATATAAGTCGATCACCACTCGTCGTTGCGTAGAATCTTTCGCTTCTGTGGATCAAGCGCTAGGTTAACAAGTCGTAAATAACCCATCCCGCATAATCGCTTCCAAATACCCGTAACCGCTTTCGCTCAGCCCGCTCAGCCCGCTCGTGACGGACAGCCCACCCGGGGCTCGTTCGCTCCCCATTTTTATCTCGCGAACTTTCCTCCCGACAGCCTGCGGTAATTTCCCGTGGGAACACCTCGTCATGAGGACATCAGTGGAAGGATCCTTAGGTGAATCTTTTACGGTAATGGCGATTATTTTACGCGCCCATTATTCATTTAGAGATGATTCGGGCCCAAATGGCCTAGTTAAGATGATTGGGTGATTTATTGATTGATTGATTGAACTTGAATTTGGACTACAAGTCAGTTTAGTCTTTTGAGAGATTGAGTGTGTGTAGTTAGAGGACAGAATTATTTAAACGTGATCTTAAATATTCACTTACTGTCGTAGGCTTGTGTTTGCTTGACTTTTCAAGTTAACATTCCTCGCAAAAAAATCGTACGAGTATTAAACTGATAGTTGTTTTTGTAGTAGCTTTAAAACAAATGGTTAAATAAATCGCTTTCAAATTGTTGTCTCACATACGAGCACAACTCAACTATTTAATTTAGCATATTACATAGTTTAAAATGTCTAGTGTGTCAAGTTAATTAATTCTTAAACCCTCAACAAATAATAATCTATCCCGAATGGAAGATTAAAAACGTGGATAACAATAACCCTATGCCTCTCGATTGGTATTTTCTGTTAAATATTTTCGGTTTTATTACACAACAACATACCTTCTACATTATTTATATCTCGTCAGATCCCGCTCATTATAATTAGTGCCGCATCGTTACTTCCACTTATAATATTAGCAGAGATTCGGCGGACTAGTTCAATAGTTTCCTCATAAACGATTACTCGGCAGTTCACGCTCGTCCGCGCGTGATAAACGTGACGAGGGTGTTAGCTCAACCTACCCTTCATATCACGTTGGAGGCGGAATCTTTTGGTTTGTTCTACCGCAATACTGTTTGTCCGAGTCCGCGTGATAGCTGCAGGGGATAGCGGCTTCCCATGTGAAGTGTCTAACCTTTTAATGCAAATGGTGTCCAATTTAGTTTCAAGGTAACCTATCATTGGAAATCATATTATTGTTACAAAGATGGATTTTAATCACCACGCTTGCCAAATGTGGATTGATGATCACAAACCCGGGCTATGTTTGGAAAAACGACACAAATTTTACTCGACCCGAGAATTGAACCCAGGACCTCAAGATCATGGCCTGATACTTAAATCACCAGGCCACCGAGGCGAGCTAGTCTTTTTAATAGTTTCTTCATAAATATTACCCAGCAGTTCACGCTTGTTCGCGCTGATTAACACGTGATGAACGTATGAGCTTAACCGACCCTTCATATGACGTTGGAGGCAGAATCTTTTGCGCTCCCCCGTTATACCGACGTGCTGGCGTGATGGCTGCAGGGGATATCTACCCACGTGAGCTTGTTTGCTTGTCTAACCTCTGTATTAAGCGGACTCTGGACTTCGAGGCAATGACCGAGGAAGCGATCAAGTTTATTATCTTTTGTTTCAGTGTTATGAAGATTTAAAGCATAAGCGATGTCTACGAAAGACCAACAACTAGCACATTCTGCATGTTATTAAAGAAATATTACAACGACAACATCCAATCATCTCTTTCTATTCAAAGAAAAATCAGTTGACCTACGTATGTCTTTTGAACTCAGAAACAATAACGCGCCGCGTCTATAATTTCACAGTAATCTTTAGTCACAGCACTACAGGAGTAATCAATCTATATCTACAAGTTGACAATACCCAGGTGGCAATCAGGTTATCGTGTGATAACTTGATTGTCGAATACCGAATGGTGTCATAGATCGAGGATCAACACGACATCTCAGTCTCTAGTACATGATGCGATATGTTGTTCGCTGCAGCGAGTGATTGTTCTGTTGACGCGCGTCCGGGCTTACGTGATTACACTGAACATGTAGATTAAGCGGTGAAAAGAAAACATCATAATTTTATATAATTTGGACTAAAACAGTTGTAGGAAAATGTAAACAACAATCTTTCCATTTACGGTTAAATATCAATATGCAAGGTGAGTTCTGCATGTCCCTAGTACTATGGTGTCTGTTGTGGTTGTACGTACTTTATTTTGTGATTTCTGCGTGACAATTGGGTTAACACGCCATTGATGCGAAATTTTTGTCGTTTGTATATTTCTGGGCTGACGTAATTTAAGTGAACATTTCGATTAAGCAGTGAGAAAAAAACCTACAAAATCACATTGAGCTGGAATAGAAATGAAACATTTTCCATTTCTATGTTTTGGTAAAATACTTCCTCACAATACGTGCTCTAGAAATCTGCATAAACCAATGTCCCCTGGATATTGGTTTATAGATGTTATCGTGTAGATACATGATTATATGGATTCCCGCGTGACAATTGGGCTAACACGCCATCGATGCGACATCTCACTCGCTTGTACATGTTGCGACATGTTGTTCGCTGTAAGTGATTATCTGTTGACGCGTCCGGCCGGGCTGACGTGATTTCAGTGGACATTTAGATCTGACTCAAATAGATGCGTGAAATCGTATTATACCAACGTTACTTTAAATTTTTATGTTTTGGTAAAATACCACCTCCCAAGGCGTGTTCTAGAATTCAGCATGTCCTCTTGGTTCATGGTTGCTATCATGTACAATACATGTTATATGGATTCCCGCGTGACAATCGGGCTGGACATTGGTTCATGGTTGCTATCGTGTACATACATGATCATATTGAATCCCGCGTGACATCGCGCCATCGATGCGACATCTCACTCGCTTGTACATGTTGTGACATGTTGTTCGCTGTAAGTGATTATCTGTTGCGTCCGGGCTGACGTGATTTCAGTGGACATTTAGATCTGACTCAAATAGATGCGTGAAATCGTATTATACCAACGTTGCTTTCAATTTCTATGTTTTGGTAAAATACCACCTCCCAAGGCGTGTGATAGAATTCAGCATGTCCCGTGGACATTGGTTCATGGTTGCTATCGTGTACATACATGATTATATGGATTCCCGCGTGACAATCGGGCTAACACGCCATCGATGCGACATCTCACTCGCTTGTACATGTTGCAACATGTTGTTCGCTGTAAGTGATTATCTGTTGACGCGTCCGGCCTGACGTGATTATATTTAACACTTAGATTGAGCATTGAGAAAAATCCTACAGAATAATATTGACCTCGAAAAGAAGTGGAAAATCTTTCACTTCTATATTTTGGTATAATTACCTCATCGCAAGTCGGGCTCTAGAATTCTATATGTCCCCTGGACATTGGTTTATGGTGATAAGGATTCCCGCGTGACAATCGGGCTAACACGCCAGTGGTGCGATATTTTAGTCGCTTGTGCATGTTTGGGCTGACTTAATTTCAATGAACATTTCGACTAAACCGTGAGAAAAAAACCTACAGAATGACATTGAGCTGGAATAGAAATAAAACATTTTCCATTTCTATGTCTTGGCAAAATACCACCTATTGATGTTATCGTGTACATACATGATTATATTGATTCCCGCGTGACAATCGGGCTAACTCGCCATCGATGCGACATCTCACTCGCTTGTACATGTTGCGACATGTCGTTCGCTGTAAGTGATTATCTGTTGACGCGTTCGGGCTGACGTGATTTAAGTTAACATTAAGATTGAGCACTAAGAAAAAACCTACAGGCAATTTCTACTCAAATAGATGCGTGAAATCGTATTATACCAACGTTGCTTTCAGTTTTGGTAAAATACCACCTCCCAAGGCGTGTTCTAGAATTCAGCATTTCCCCTGGACATTGGTTTATGGTTGCTATCGTATATATACATACATGATCATATTGATTCCCGCGTGACATCGAGCCATCGATGCGACATCTCACTCGCTTGTACATGTTGCGACATGTTGTTCACTGTAAGCGATTATCTGTTGACGCGTCCGGGCTGACGTGATTAGAGCTCGGAGCGACGGCGCCGGTTAATCATAGCGCGATTAGTCCGGAGTCGCGTTCTATCGCTGTTGTTTACTTAAGGCTGCTAGGATGTTTTTGTAACTAATTAACATGTCCTATCTTGTGCCTGTCGTACCTGAATGTGTTACGGTTATATAAATATTTTGTAAGAGGTTGGGAAACGAGCACAAGTAATCACTTCACTGGACAACAACAAATCAAAATAAATTCCTTGGACTAACACATCAATTTCCTAGCTCCAAACTAAGGTCGAAGATTGTACTATGGCTTCTAGGGAACGCATGTACAAACATCTAGACTATAATAAAAAGATATGTTCATGCACACAAGTGATTGTCCTGCGAGGGAATCAATCCCACGACCTTATAGATAACTTCTTGACTAATATACTAAGCGGGCCGTCTACACTTGATCCAAAAATTGATTGAAAAATTGCTTGATACAAAAAGCAAACAGTGACTACATTGTGAGAAAAAGTAAAGTTAATGATATTTTCTGCATTTTCTTTGTAATAAGATCTGAACGGCTTGTTGATTTAATAACATTATCACGTGTTAATCCCGTTAGCTCGGGCTTGAGACGGGTGTAAGAAATGTGGGGAATATTTAAGTAAGATTTTGAAATTTTCCCTTAATTTTGTAAATAAAACATCTGAAGGTTGAAGATTTGCTGCTGTTATGGTATAGCCGCATAATTAGAGCTTATGCAGGTCATCATTTTGGCGACCCGCTTGGTGTAATGGTCAAGTTGTTGCCTATTATACAATGTGTCGTGGGTTCGATTCCCGCAGATGACAAACAATTGTGTGCATGAACATGTCTGTTTGTCGTTGTCTGTCTACCACTGTTGATTCTGATTTCTGTAACACAAGTGCTTAAGCTACTAAACACGGAGTCAGTTCAATGTATGTGACGTTATGAAATATTTATTTATATATATTTATCATTTCATGCCAGACGTTCAAAAATAAATCTAAAAGCACTCATTAAACACCCATGTTATCCGAATATTTTCCTACCCTCGATCTCGTCAAAGAAAATATACATTTACCTTACATTTTGTCCGTAGTTTTTTGCAGTTGAATTTCCATAATTGTAATGAAACGATCTTAATTAACGCGAAAGTAATTATCCTGGATCCGAGGCGGGGCATGATTAAAATATATTTAATGAGACTTCAACAGTAATCTGATTGGAAATTTCATTACGTGAAAAACTTAATAGTAGGTACACAGTTCTCAATTTCCTTTGCCGTCCAAAGGGAAGATTAACGAACTTGGCTGGTCATAAAGTTTTTTGCATTTAAAATGCAGTTCGCGCCCCATAACTTAACTTGGAATGGGTGAAAATTCACATTTTTGGACAATGTGAAATTTTTGTATTGCCAGCGGGTTTCATAGTAGTTTTATATTGAACCTGCAAAAAGGGTTGTAATGTAAGTGAGTATTAATTATTGATAATTTAATTAAGGAATGAAAGTTGGTGTATACCCTCTACGCCAGACGTCTATTGGCTTTAAAACATGTAACTGATGTAATCCTCGTTTTCGAGTCCCATTCCTCATTATTAAGGGTCAAAATCATTCTATGTATGAAACACACAATGACTTTCTTTGCCCTTGCAAAGAATTATTAATTCATCATCATCAGCCTATCGCAGTCCACTGCTGGACATAGGCCTCTCCTAGGGCTCTCCACTCAGCCCCATCCTCGGCGTCTCGCATCCAGTTCCTACCAGCCATCTTGCACTTGCATCGTCACTTCACCTGGCTTAAGGGCGACCTACACTGTTCTAGGACACTCGCTGAAGCATGGTCTCCTCTTTCGAAATCGTTCTGTCACTCATGTTAGTTATACAATATATGTTGTTGTATAGTTTATTATTATTATTATTATGTAGTTTATGTAGTATATTATGTGTGTTAAGTAATAAACGTATATTTACTTAATTTTAATAGCACTACCTACCTACTATTCACTTTCTGTTTGACTCTAAGACTGACTGGTAGAGAATGCCATGAGGCATTAAGTCCGCCTTTTGTAAACTTTTTTCATCGTGAAATAAAGTTTATAATGTTAAATTTTTTCTTCTTAAAAAATTAAGTCATTGTATTTGGTAAAAGACAATTGAAGTGAGATATGACATTTTGATTCCCGCTTTTACACACACGCGAGCTAAAAAACATCGATACTTTTCTACTCACCAGTCCATCACTCAATCCATCAACTTCCTCAACTCTATCCTTGAGACTATTATTTCTGCTATCTCAACCTTGCCAATGTCATCCTATTTATCGTGAGCATGACGCGAGAAGACGTAAGAATGTCATTAACTGCATGACATGAAAGTCGCGATACCAACATGCGTGTACGTGCTTTGCTGTACATGATTTGCTACTGTGTAGTTTTTAAATGGAATGGAAAAAGACGTGATGGTTGATATTTATATTTTTCATGAGATTAGTCTTAGACGTCTTGTTCTTTGGTGACATTGCACAGGTTCGGCTAAGTTTGGGGATCAGATACTAGATCTCGGGTGATCTTTCCTTGGGGGGTCGGACAAGAGGAGCATACTGCGGCTGGCACCAACTCGGCCTCGGCCTTTTGGAGGGTGATAGAAGAAACTAGAGGGGTTTAGTGAGTAGTGGGCTTTTGATGTGCCCTAGCCACAGCTGCAGGCAGGATAGGCTGGCCAGCAGTCTGAAAAAAATACAAAGAAAAGGCCGGTTTATCTGGAGAAAGCAAATTAAAGAGAGACGAACTTCTTAGCTATCCATGGATTCTCCGTGCGGGTGCCAGGTTCATCGCGTGGAACAGAGAGGAATGTCAGTCGGCGCCTGGGACTTGCGACCCAGCGTGTAGGTTTAAGGGGCCTCTTTATAGTATACTAACGATCACCTCCACCGATGACATTCCTCTCCCTTCCCAACCATATTTGGTACGAGCCGAGTAAAGCGGCTTTAGTTGCTCTTTCCAGTAAGGAGCTAATATTAAATCTTGGTAATCCTAAGTCCTTCAGTAGGTTGTTGAGAGATTTCGCTGGTATACCTCTCGCACCCACTTCCACAGCATACAACCGTGCTATATAACCATTTTTAGTAATTTCGTTGGTCAGGTATACTTTTTATTAAGTATTACTAGGATACCGAAATTATGGGTCGGATCTGTGTTCGTATAAACTCACCTATTAATAGTGTTGGAAGCAATTTGCCAATTTATTGCCGTAGACTTTCTATTACCTGAGACGTTTTAATGGTTTTTCACAATTCCTATTAATTTTGACAACATTTTAACATAACCTTATTTCTTTACCCGACGAGAATGATTATGACGATTCTTTTTTTATCGATATAAAAAAACCGTGATAGAAAATAAATACTCTTGATATGAACAAACGTTTGATTCTCGCATTCGACAAAATCTGTTAAAGGGTCGAAAATGGAATTCTGTCCGACTCAAAAATTCAATTGTAGCAGCTGTGCTTTAAAATTAAATCGGTTTTTGCAATCGGGCGACGGAACATACCCGCTAATCCCTTTAAACATTTCCATTACTGGAATATTCGAACAGTTTTGCCTTCATTCGCTTTGCTTTTGATTCATAACATACCCACATTTTTGCGCAACTACATTGAGTAAAATGAACATTGAACAGCCATAAAATCATAGATAAATTAAAATTCAAATTAATTGGACTAACACACCAATTGCCTAGCCCCAAACTAAGCTCGAAGCTTGTACTATGGATGCTAGGAAACTGATAGACATACTTAAATACATTTTTATACATCCATGACTCGAGTACAAATGCTGATGTTCATCTCACAAACATTTGCCCCTAGCGGGATTCGAACCCGCGACCTTTGGTTTTGTAGCCAGGGTCTCTAGCTACTCGACCAACAGGCCCGTCAAACAAAGTACATACATTGTATGAAATCATGTTGAAACCTTATCAAGCGGAATACGTCCTGAACAGGCTGGCCAAAGACTTAATAAAAACTTAAAACTTTTTGTAAACAAATAGTCACCAAAGATGTACCATTTTTACCAAACCAAATGATTATACCTTTCATTATTCTCATTTACGAAGGTATTGTTAGAAATATCCAGCAGTCTTACCTTTAGCTTACGAAAACACCACCAATTAATAATAAATTTTGCTCAAGACAAAATTCTTGGCAAAACCGACGGTTTAAAACTTGGAAGCTGCAAAAGATGGATAATTGGGATCATATTCCGCTCACCTCTCGAACATCAATCGCTGGAAAAGTTGTTCAGATTCACCTTCATTACGAACTATGTACTATTTAATTTTTCCGCGTATCAGATTTCATAGTAGATTTTAACTTGTATTTAATGCCTTTTTTCCAGAGCTCAGATGGGGAGAATATGGAGTCTTAAATACAGGCAACGTATCAGCGACCCTTGTGGGGTGTCCATGGGCAGCGGTGATCACTTAGCATCAGGTGAATCAAATGTTCGTTTGCCTTCCTATAAAATAAAAAAAATGCTTCAATCAGACCAAAGATGAGTTCATAATATCGCTTGCCAAATGAGGTGAGGTGAATATTTAAACCGAGTTACTTAAAATCTTTGAAGCTTTTCAAATTATCTGATAGCTAAATAATTTATCCTTACAATAAATAATCGTTTTCACCTTGAAAAGGTTTTAAGTTTATGTAAGTAATTAATCTAAATTTTCAAAAACATTCAACATTTCACAACACTTGCAAATTTATTTGCTTATAATTTTTTGAAAACATTAGTACATTTCGAGGCAAATCCTTTGAGCTAGTATTAAGTACGATGTACTGCAAAGTAATAATAAACATAAAGAGTACTTTCACTAAAAGCATTATGAAATTATTCTTTAGAAAATTCTTGATTGACCTATTGTGTTCTAAGTGCGGTTAGGACGAAACAAAAGATACATTATATTTTAAGCCTTGTATTATACTTTTACTCCATACAAACTCTACAAGAAATCTGTGCATCTTTCACTACCTATCCCAAAGGTCTGCACGTGCTAATAATAATGCCCTCTTATGGAAGCCCTCCGTTTTCGGCCCCTGCGATCGAACTTACGATCAGCCAGATACGCTGTATAAATTCATGGAAATAAACATGCGCAAGCACACGTGCCCCCCCTATAGTCTCAGTCTTATATCTCGATAGCTTATGCCTAGTTAATAATAATACCCCTCCGGCCGTATTCGGCCATGGCGGCCGACCTTATGATCAGCCAGGTACGCAGGATATATTATAGTGCACAAGTGAGTGCGCAACCACAGGTGCACTCCCTATTCCCTCACTCTCATAATTCGGTGGGACAGCAGTCTGACACGACCGTAGAGAGCGCAGGACCAACGGCTTAACGTGCCTTCCGAAGCACGGAGTAGCTCGAGATAAAATTTTACGGTCACCCATCCGATGACTGGCAACTGCGAAAGGGATATAATTATGGGCGAATACGTATTTTTTTTCACAATTCACTTTATGAATACGACAGAAAATGCAAACACTGCTTCCAATTGACTACAAAGTACATTTCAACCCAATTCACCGAGCCACATGCGATTTTATTCAAGGTAATTTCAGACCAAACCAATTCATTCGCGGGCAAACTTCAGAAACAAATACAACTTTACGTTTTACGGTCGTAAACGTGATTCAGATCTCTTTGCCTTCGAAATTTCATATTGGAGAAGTTAAATAACGAAGGCTCACCCTTTCTAACACTTTGTTTATTTAACCGAATGTTTTGATTATAATACGGAAAGTAGATCGTCTCCCCTTCTTACAAATATTTGGTTACTTAAATGACGAAGTTTGGTATGTCGTCTAGTATAAAATCACACTAGGCAATGTATTTGACGATTAAATGGAAGTCGACGCACTGACTGTGCCGAAATTACGTTGCGTAATATTGTATAGAAAATGAACTTTGCCGAGCTTCGGTCATGCTTTTCCGCTTAGTGTGTTTCTACGTTTTAGTTATCTAAAAAGAAAAGTAAAGTATCAGCCCATTAATGTCCCACTGCAGGGCAAAGGCCTCCATCATTTGAAATCATGTTTTCGTTACAAAGATGGGTTTTGGCTTAATCACCATGCTTGCCAAATGCGGATTGGTGATCACAAACCCGGGCTGTGTTCAGAAAAGTCAACACAAAGTTTGCCCGACCCGGGAATCGAACCCAGGACCTCGAGACCAAGGCTCGGTACTTAAACCACTAGACCATCGAGGCGGCAGACCAAGGCCCTTTGGTTTGTGATCTACGTAGTTTATTAAAAAAAATGTATATAAACTTTGTATATTTAAAAAAAAACTAACAATCCCTACTTCTTTACATTCATTACTAACAGGGATCAGAACACTGACCTCTGCGTACTTGTATACTCGTATATAGAGGTCAGTGGATCAGACTATTGTTCTGATTCATTTTTTACATAAGTCAAAATTTTAACTAGCTATTCACTTGTACAAGAATAAAACCTTTGTTTTTAAATTAACACTACCTGGCAGCTCAAACTAAATCTCATTTCAATGACAGAACAGAACAATATTAAATTCAGTTGAATTCAACGGCACAGAACGTATTCGTGTAAATAATAAATTGTATGAGTAGACTTTGAAATAAAATATTATGAAAAACCAATAGCAATATAAAGCTTTATGGGAAAAGTTAGAACCTCAATAATATAGAGCCTTAGAAAGCTGCGAGGGACCGACTGCACACACGGATTATTGCTGCAAACCGCTTAAATCCGGTTTAATATTAAAATTACCGTTGAAAACCTAGCATCGTGGCTGTCAGCATGAAAATGTTGAACATATTGAAAATGTGCGGCGACTACACAATACATTTTAGGGCTACATTCTATGGTTGACTGGTTTTCATGAAGCTTCTGATAAATAGCCATTGAAATTTAGACTGATATACTTATATATACAGTCATCGTCAGATAGATAGTGACACTCAGGGTTATCAAATAATAATAAATAATACCCTCCGGCCGTATTCGGCCATGGCGGCCGATCTTACGATCAGCCAGGTACGCAGGATATATCATAGTGCACAAGTGAGAGTGCAAGCACAGGTACACTTCCGTAGAGAGATCAGGCGCAGGACTAACGGCTTAACGTGCCATCCAAAGGACGGTGGAGCTCGAGATTATTTTTTTTCGGTCACCTATCCGATGACTGGCACCTGCGAACGTTGCTTAACTTTTTGGAACCGCGGGCCGAGTGCGCCTGCGGTTGCTAAAAGCAAATCTCAAATAAAAAGACGCAACCAAATAGTCATTAATATCGGTACAAACGAAGTTTCCATTTATTGACAACATTATATTCGTTCAAAAAGTCCTTACATACAAAATCTTTTCATACAAAACGCCATAAATATGTTTACAGACATATCGCCAATCACATCATTGATCATGAAGAATGCTTCGATATTGGCGCGATGACTGTTACAATATTTTGACGGTTTGACGGAACCGATCTCATAGTGTTTTAATGTTGACAACTTCATGGAAACTTCGTAGCGATATTTTTTTTGACGACTCGCTTGGTGTATGTATAGGTCAAGATGTTGCCTATTACGCAAGAGGTCGCGGGTTCGATCCCCATTCAGGACAAACATTTGTGTACATGAACATGTCTGTTTGTTCTGATCTGGGTGTTATATGTATCTATTAATTTATATTTGGAATACCACTGTCAATTGCATGTCTGTAACATAAGTGCTTAAGCTACATAACACGGGGTCAGATCAATGTATGTAATGTTGTGAAATATTTATATTTATGTTTATTTTTGTCTGGGTACTCACCCTGAGTTTCACTATACATCAGATGCTGACTGTACCACGGTATTGATGTGATTATTGACTCGTAAAGTGATGAGTGATTGCGCATATTGTTGTAATAAACGGTTTTACAGAGTTTCCAAAACACGTGGTTAATTTAATTCACACACAAACATTTCCAGGAAACAGGGCTTTAAGTGTTTTCTTTCGAACGAAAATCTATTCACTTTCTTGTCCGACAAACTACTATTTTACGTCATAGGGGGCAAACGAACAAGTGGGTCACCTGATGTAAGTGGTCACCGCTGCGCATGGACATCAACAACCGCACAAGGGTTGCAAATGCGTTTGCTGCCTTTAAGACCCTATACCCTCCCCTGTTTTGGCGACCTGACTCACCAGCAGAAACATAGCACAAAAGTAACGAATTGCTTCTTCCCTGTGGTTCTTTGTCAGGAGGTACTTCTACAAACGAGCGGCTCACTCGAGTGGAATTTCCACTATACTCTACCTCTCTTAAAAGAACTGCAGAAGTGGTTAAAAGAACAACCCAGTGAAAATAAAAATAAAAATACTAAGCACACGCAAAAATTCTATTCTTATTTAAATATCCAATTTACATCATCGCAGTTTTGATTACAATGCAAACAATTTCCACGGCAAAGAACAAGATTCGAATACCAGAAAACTTAATGCGTTTTTCATTTCTCAAAACGAATGTTCTAACTTCATTATTCTTTGCGAAAGCATTTCGGCCAGACAATAATAAAAGTCCCATTATTCGCTCTGAATAGGAAACCGCTAAACACCGGAATCGAAAAGGGGACAGGAATTGTAACCTACTTGGTGGTTCGAAGGGAGATAACAAAACGTAAAAATTAAATAAATAAATATAAATATTTCACTACATCACATACATTGATCTGACCCCGTGTTAAGTAACTTAAGCACTTGTGTTATAGACATCAGAATCAACAGTGGTATTACAAATATACTTAAATAGATACATATAACATCCAGACCGGGACAAACAGACATGTTCATGTACACAAATGTTTGTCTTGTGCGGGTATCGAACCCGCGACTATTTATCGAGGAAGGCTTTAGGCTGTAGTATGTGTGTGGAAACCGTTATCCACGTGGGCGGAGGCGCTGACGGTCGCTAGTCTATACTTATAATAAATCTGTAGAGAGGTCAATTCTGTACATTAAATATTTTTCCAAAATAACTATCAGGGGGTGTTAAGTGATCGATACTGATACCAAAAATGCAATCAGTAAAATTTTTGTCTGTCTGTCTGTCTGTCTGTCTGTCTGTCTGTCTGTCTGTCTGTATGTTCCTTATAGAAACAAAAACTACTGGACGGATTTTGACGAAACTTGGTACTATTATGCTTCATACTCCTGAGCATATTATAGGATACTTTTCATCACGCTACAATCAACAGGAGTAGCGTAGTGAAGGGAAATGTGGGGAAAACGGGAGAATTTACTCCATTTCTTAAGCTACAGTCACGTGTGCAGCCTTAATGGTTAAAGTCACATAGAAATCATGTATGACGGTATTATTCTACATAAAATTGCCTAAAAAATATCCCCCAACAGCATATGTCTATCTTTTATGGTTGACTCACAATAACACGTGCAACTCAAGATCCAAATTGGTTTGAACGCGCTAAGCTCAGGAACTACTGGTTCGAATTGACAAAACATTTTGTGTTGGATAGTCCACTTACCACTTACCATTTGTCGAGGTAGACTTTAAGCTATTGTATATTCCTTTATTTTATCATATTTTATCATTGTAAATTGTGCTAGCGAACTATTTAGTTATAAAATGTGCCGATAGATGGCGCACCTCGCTAGAGGCGCGGCCACGGATCTGAATCGCGGTGAACAGATGATTTCTCAAATGTATAAGGTCTCCAGATTATTGTTCATAATGATAAGCGTTTTCAGTCACCGTAATTTGACTATTTATTATTTCTATGCTGAGTAATTAGTCCCATAAAATTGTGCAAATTGACTGTATGCATATAGACCGTTGTATTATTAGGGTTCCGTAGCCAAATGGCAAAAAACGGAACCCTTATAGATTCGTCATGTCTGTCTGTCTGTCTGTCTGTCCGCCAGTCTGTCACAGCCACTTTTTTCTGAAACTATAAGTACTATACTGTTGAAACTTGGTGACTAGATGTATTCTGTGAACCGCAACAAGGTTTTCACACGACAATAGAAAAAAAATAGAAAAAAATGGGATGTCCCCATAGTTAGAACTGAAACTGAAAATATTTTTTTTCATTGAACATATACGTGTGGGGTATCTATGGATAGGTCTTTAAAAATGATACTGAGGTTTCTAAGCAATTTTTTTTCTAAAGTAAATACTTTGCGTGACAGACCCTTCCAAAGTGGAAAAACGTGTGTCCCCCCCCCCCCTCTAACTTCTAAAATAAGAGGATGATAAAACTGAAATAAATATATAATGTACATTACCATAAAAACTACCAACGAAAATTGGTTTGAACGAAATCCAGTCAGTAGTTTTTTTAATACGTCAAAAATAAAATTTGTACGGAACCCTCAGTGCGTAATTCCGACTCGCACTTGGCCGATTTTTCAGCTATTATTAGTAAGACTGTGCGGAAATCGTACGTAACCCACGCGGACGGAGTCGCTGGCGGCCGCTAGTAATAAATATTCTTATTCTAATAAGGAATGCCTGCATTTTTGTATCGTACGGAACACCACTTCACCATCCACGTTGTTTGAAACCCAACCCACTGAGTAGGGTCAAGATCATTTGCACTGAAACTTCAATTTATTCCCGACTGTTATGATCAACGCGGGGTTTTATAAAAGAAAACAAAAGCGAAGGAAGCAATCAAGAATAAAGAATTGTTTTGCTCAGTTTCAAAGGAGATTAAATGGCTGGTTTGGTTCCAACAAAAAAGGGGTATTTCTTTGTTCAAGAGAGTGAATTCCGAAAGATTTAGAGCGGTCTTATTTCGCTCGCTGTGACGCTGGAGTTGCCGTAAATGATTATTTTATGAACTGATTTTTTATAAGCTTTAACGAGGAAATTACCTTGCTTCTTCTTAATTTATGCATTAAATTTTTCTACGGGCGATTTGGTTGAATAAATTGGGGAGCCGGCTTGCCCATTGAATGAGGGTTTTATTCCTTTCAGGTAGCACATATTTGTTTGAAAATAAATGTTATATTGAATTAACCCTGTATACCTATATTTTTGTTGGTTAGGCAGCCTTAATACTGAATTGATTAGTTTGGTGCTAGATATGACTGTCGTGATTCAGATCCTAGCTCTTGTCCCGGTTGCATCTTCGGCAATTGCCTCAAATACCTAGGGTACGTTACGACTATGATCCTGAATTGACCAGCCTGGTTATTACAAAGGAGCGATTGTCGGCTGACCTCCACCACCCTATCTTGCGAACTACGCAATTTGGATTAAAGACGAGACCAATGGAGTAACGTGCCTTTCGAAGCACGGAATCATAATTTTTAGCTAAAGATCAAGTGATTCAAGCCTGCAATATCCTAACGAAATTGAGAAAAATACACAAAGTAGTGGTTATCCCCCGCAGGGTTCAAACCCAAGAACTGTTGTGAGCCCCGCGCTCTAACCACTATAACACTGAGGCATTTTTTGTTCTTGATTATTTTAATAAAAATAGATGATATAAAGCAACTCGATAGAACTCATCCATTTATGCCCAGTTCTGGTATTTAACGAAATGGCTGTGGAATTTATTTCATTTCCACTAAGTGTGGTGGACGTACTAACATAATGGATGCGGTAATAAAGATTAAAAGTAAATGAGTACAATCAAAGTTACATTTTACCTTTATTGTAGTATGCGTTACCTAGGTAATAAGGTTTTTTTTATTATTTTGGTTCTATATACCTTCTTTTTAACTTCTGTTCAGTCCTAAGGTTGACTGGTAGAGAATGTCATTAGGCATTAAATCCGTCTTTAGTACAATATAAATAAATAAATCAACATCAGCCTGTTGTAGTTAACAGATAAACACAGATGAAGATTAGATGAAGGGTTTTATGTCTGTAGTCACAACCCAGAGTAGCAGTTACACTGTTTCATCGTTCACCAGGAGGTTTGGTAATCGATAACTTTGTGTAATGTCACTGGCCCATTCAGAAAAAGATGACGCATTACCATTCTATGCTAGCACTGAAAATAAAGTTAAGTATCAGCCTATTCATGTCCCACTGCAGGGCCAAGGCCTCCATCATTTGAAATCATGTTTTCGTTACAAAGATGGGTTTTGGCTTAATCACCACGCTTGCCAAATGCGGATTTGTGATCACAAACAGGGCTGTATTCAGAAAATCCGCCACAAATTTTGCCCGACCCAGGAATCGAACCTAGGACCTCTAAACCACGGCCCGGTACTTAAACCACTAGACCATCGGGGCGCTAGCACTACATGACACTTAATTTAAATTCTTATAAATTGCCACATCCACCCCATTCTACTCCTTCCGCCATGCCATTGCGGTCAGTACTCCACTGCTAGCCTCCAATTACTCAGACTTATTGATCACGAGAGGCGTCGCTCTAAACAGCCTGTCTCTTTGTAGACAAAGCCTTCCTTCGCTGAATTAGACAAAGTAAAAAGGCATTTTCTGGTAGACTTTACCCTCCAAATGTCTTTGGAACTGGTACTGAGATTGTAGGTCAATAGAAAAATGTTTTATCACTGATTTTCTTTGTAGGAGTTTATTTTTAGACTTTTACACGAATAATAATTGCTGCTATGCTTGCGCGATTACCTCGATGGTCTAGTGGTTAAAGTACCGGGCCGTGGTCTCGAGGTCCTTTTTTTTGTTTTTTTGCAGGAGAACGCTTTGACGCGCCATACAGGTTAGCAAAACCTTGCAGCCGTGTGTGGAGCTCAGTACTTTCTGTCCCACTACCCACTAAACTCCTGCGGTTTCCTTCGTACCCAAGCAGGGAGAGACCGGCACCCGCCTTGTGAGGCGATTGATTTGATCCCTGGATCACACAGCCCGGGCTTGTGATCACCAATCCGCATTTGACAAGCGTGGTAACAAAGAGAAAACCCATCTTTGTAACGAAAACAAGTTTTCAAATGATGGAGGTCACTGCTTTAACCGAAACTGTTGTCTATTGCTGGTAATAGGTTGCCCTTTTTTTGTTTGCGTGATGCAAACGAGTTTTGTTTTCAACGGATGGTAAGTGATCATTGCTGCCATACATCAACAACCCCATAAGTGTCGCTAATTCGTTGCCTGCCTTTAAAACACCATACCCTCCCCAATTGAGGACTGACTGAAGGGTCGAACCCATAGTTACCGCCCTGGGCAGACGGATTCTTGACAGAAGTATTGTGAACGGTTATTTCACGGGGTAACGCTTCTGCCCATCCCCCCGGAATATTATAATGCAGAATAATTATGTATATGTGATCGCATAATTATACAGAATAAACTGAATGTACTAAGTGTGCTCTAATGATGCATACAATTGACTAATGATGACGTCTGTTATTGATGACTCTGTGGTTAGGGATTCCGAGCGTGAGGGCAAACTAAGCTGTGATTTTAAGTTCATTAGTGATCAAATGATGAAATCAGTTGATAATTAAATTTTCGATCGGTTGTGAAATTATTATTAAACGACTAGCGGTCACCCGCGACTTCGTTCCCATGGATTGCATCTATCTTACATACTTTAGAATTTTTCATACAAATGTTTTTTCCAGCTTACTCCTGTTTCCGTGGGAATTTTGAATTTTGTAACTAAGCTTTCAGATTACTAAGGTTGGTAGTAGTTTTTTTAATACGTCCAAATTATTACGGAACCCTTAGTGCGCGAGTCCGACTCGCACTTGGCCGATTTTTTTATATTTAGATTATGAAAATAATTTAATAACAACAAAGGTCATATTGGTTTGAAATTCAACCTAGACAGTTCAAGTGCTTTTATTAAGTAGATAAGTATGATATCTGTAACACTAATTAACACATAAGTAAGCTCCTTATTGTTACTAATGATATCAACCAATATTCGTAACGCAGTGTACAATTATCATTAATTAGTTTTGTACCATCGCTTCAGCGCAACTCAACGCCTCAATGGTCTTGTGGTTTAAGTACCGGGCCGTGGTATCGAGGTTCTGGGTTCGATTCCCGGGTCCGGTAAAAATTTTGTTGATTTTTCTGAGCACAGCCCAGGGTTTATGATCGCTAATCCGCATTTGGTAAGCGTGGTTATTAGGCCAAAACTTATCTTTGTGACGAAATTATGATTTCGAATGAAGGAGGCCTTTGCCCTGTAGTGGGCAATTAAAGGACTGATATTTTTATACAATCAATGTTACTTAAGTTTAAATCTTGAAGATCTTGAGTAAATAAAGTCCAAAGATTATTATTGACTTAAAATAATACTATTCTTGACTTCTAGACCGCAGAAAATGTAATAAATTAGAATCGTGATTTACTGCACAGTCGTTAGGCTGGCACTAACTCCATTATGCAATTTAATTTTAAATCTGTTCATTTATTACGAACATTTATTATCAAATATTCGTTCTTGCTATTATAGTAAATTAAATCAAGCAATTTGATTGTTATTACAATGATTTCATAATCAAAATATTATTATTTGTCACAAAAATCATAACTTTACTTAATGTTATATTGTGGCACTTTAAATAAAATTATATTACTACATGAAATCTAATTAATTGAAATGTTTTAAATATGGTCGTAGAAACTTGCTACATAGCTTCCAAAGTAAAATCTTTGAGCTTGATTTAAGGCTAGGCAATTAGTGAGTTAATCCAAATAATTTATTGTTTATCATTTTATATAATAAACTACGCGACAAGGTGATTTCTTCATGTCTAAAACTTTTATGCGTCTTCTCCACATTGGCCCGACTCAAGAACAATGCCAATCCTAGGACAAGCAGAATCCGAACTTGCCTAATTCCCTCAATCTGAGACCTAGGATTAAAGCACAAGTGAGGTTTCAACTTAACAAACTTTTATGACAAGAACTGAAGTAATGGAATAACCCCCTTTACTTACAACTTGGTATTACTTCACAAACTATGCTTTTGAATTGGATTACATTCGGCCGCTCGAGCGAGGCAAGTTTCGTCGTTTGGATGGATTCTTTAATTGTTCAGGCGCACTAGGATTGTTCACAGTTGCTAGAGGGATAAATAAAATGTTTTTTTTTTGTATGTAATGTACCTGCAAACCGATGATGATTATAAAGTTATAAATTTATTTTAATTTACTGTACAAAAGGTAATCTGCAAGGCAATAAAAATACGCTCATTTTTTTTAAAGTTGTCATGAGAACTGTACTGAATGAAATCTGCATAATAATATGAATTTATGTATGCTAATTGATCAGTTGCAATAACAGACAAGAGCATAATTACTAGTATTACCATGACGATTGTTGATCATGAACCCAAAACCTCGGGTAAAATCGAAAAATATCACTTTACTTTAGAAATAGAACCTAAATACTAATAGTAGTGTTTACCCGCGGCTTTGCCCGAGTTATCAAGTTTCCTGGTTTATCCCATGGGAGAATTTAATCGGGGTAAGAAGTATCCCATCACCTAAGTCAGCCCATACCTTGCCTGTATACCAACGTTCATCAAAATCCGTTCAGTATTTGCAGCGTAAATGACGGACAAACAGCCAAACAAACAAACTGTTACATTTATAATATTTGTATGATTATTACAACCACTTTAGTCCAAACCATTTTCGAGACGCGTAGGAGGAGGTATAAATGTACATAGAAACTAAAATATTTAAGTTACAACAATATTACTTTACGCCGTTGTTGTTATACTACACAGCTATTTAATTGTAAACTTAACTTAACTTAAGTTAACGCAAAGAGAGGCGTGGGTGGGTAGAGTTAGTGAAGTTAATTGAATTTAGTTTTCCGTAAACCAAAGAGTTGGAATTTTCTATAGCCCGTTAAAAGTTCCTAAGTCAAAGTTGGCAATTCCTCCCTTTGATTTTATCTTAAAAGGGTGTCACAGTCCAGAAGTTCTAACAGTGATATAATAATAATAATAGTTATTTTCTTTGTTCCGAGAAACTCGGAGAACAATCACTCCTTGATTTTAAATTTGGCAGAATAATTTTTAGAATAACACAAAACAACTTTTGTTACATACCACAAATGTTAATGTTTAATGTTTTCTAGAAGAGTATACGTCAAGTTCCTAATATTAAAAGGCTGTTTGCTTTTTTTTTTGGTTTTCTGAACGCGCTAATCTTAAGAACTACATTATGAATGAATATGAATTAATAGATATATTTCCCGGCTATAGTATAACACTATGTGTGCGGGAACCAAAATACACGCAGAGTCGCGAGTGGTCGTTAGGCGGTAATAAAAGTACATTTCTAAAACAAAGACCATTTTTATATCTCCGTCTGATTTGCATAAGACCCCAGCCTAAATTCTGGTGAATTCTGGTAAGGCGATGGATTACACCGCGGCCCTTTGTTCTCCTTGATGACGATTTCTCGGAATTCCGGGATAAAAATGGATTTAGAGCTTTTAAATATGTAATTAAAATCTTAATGAGCTTTTAAAGCTAAGGAATTCTGGGAAGAAGTTCTTCAGTTTTCCCACCCAGTTTTATGAAACGTGTCTTTTTAAATTCAAAAAGATCGTCAAAGAGATCTTTGAATATTTAGCTCATTCTGAGAGATAGCTTTTTCACAGTCAGTCTAGATGGATGTGTTCAGTCATATTAACTAATTCTAGCACGAGCTTATTAATTAAGGCCAATGGTCTACTTTCGAAACAACTTTTTGAAATTAGTAAGTATTGTCATCATCATTATCCTGGCGCCTCTCCGGGTAACATCTTAAATCATAATTCTTATTGGACAGTCAGGTGTATTCAAGCCTGCTATGTCCTAATCATACTGGGAAAACCAACACGAAGTAAAAGGGTTCGAACCCACGACCTTTGGTGGACCTGAGGTTTTCGGCACAGCACTCTAACTACTACACCAATGAGGGTAGGTTAGTAATTATAATAACTCAATATTAAATGATTATGTATAATCGCAACGAAGCTTTATTGGTGATAAATCAAATCTGATACAAAATAAAGCCGCAAACGAGACGTAACACAAAAAGAAATAAAATCAAATTAAGGATATCCTCCATTTTTAAAGTCGGCAAAAGAGATCAAAAAGTAAGCCGAAACATACTCGTAAATATACATTCCGAAATAGTTTATATGCATGAAGATACCGTTGTAGCTCTATAAAACTATAAAACAGTGTGAGGACGAAGACACACCTGTTTCGAGACGCAATAAAAACAGTTCTATTGTGTGCTATAAATACTAGGAATGTACTACGAGCGTAAGAGACATACTCGCCGTCGGCAGATGGATAAAAATAAAATTTACATCTGAGACATACAGATCGTGAGCTTAAGAAGTGTTATTCTAAGTAATGAAGTAAACAATGAGCGAGGTAGGTGAATGGAACTTCCACTCGAATGAGCCGCTCGCCTGGGGAAGTACCTCCACCTTACAGAAGACCATAGTGAAGTACCACTTTGTAACTGTTATGCAATGTTTATGCTGGTGAGTAAGTTCGCCAGAGATCAATTAGGGAGAGTATGGGGTGTTAAAGGCAGGCAACGCATCTGCGAAACGCATTCTTTTGCGGTTGTTGATGTCCATGGGCAGCGGTGATCATTAATTATCAGGTGACCCTTTCGCTTGCCTCTCGCTAACATAAAAAAAAAACATTTTTCTAAAAGAATGAAAAAGTAAAAACGAATTGAATAATGATAACTCATTCGCCATAATGCTGTACTTAGTCAAAGCTAGACGTAGTTTTTTACAATGAAAAATATACTTAGTCAAATCACACAAACAGTTTCACACATACAAATAAGCTTTACAGAGATGACAAATTCTAAACCATTCCACGATATTTATCAAACAAGTTTGTTTACCCAATATCCATTTGCTACAAAGTTCGTCAACCGCCGGCCCACTACGTATCACGCCAAAATTAGCTTAATCCCTTGGCGCCGTCCAACGTTTTGTTCTCGTTGAAATATCTTACAGTCTGTACGGATTACGCCTAATTAATTATAAGCGATGGCTGACCGCTTAATAAACATGGAAGGTCTAAGTCCGACAAACATACGACGTATTTCCATCGTAAATAACCCTAAGTTGCTTGAGTAACAGTCCCGGTTTGGAGAAACCCGATGATTTTACAAGATAAAGCAGTTTAGTCGCTGTACTAAGCGTGAGGTGTTATTTTACATTTTAAGCCTCGTTAATGCGATTTAAACCTTCAATTAGTTGCCATGTTTTAAACAATTCTAGTCAACATTTCATGATATTTATTGTTTGATTATATTATAATTAGAGATTAGCAGAAAGTTTTAACGGGATTTAAAGTGGATTAACATTACCTGGAAAATGTTTGAAGCAACTCAATTTAATATAGATGTTTTAAAACAATGATATTATCACATGTAAACCTCAAATTTAAATGTGTAAAAAACACATTTGAAGTCTGTAGTTCAAAATAATGTTATTTAAAACAATGATAATATCAAATGTAAACATGTAAGCCACAAATCCAAATGTGTAAAAAACACATAATTTGTAGTCTGTGTTTCGAAATAATGTAATTTAAATTAGTCATAAAGCAAAACCGAATAGAACACTACATAAAGCTAATACAACCTAAAACAACTTTAGCTACGTTACACTATTTAACCAAACATGTCCGTCCATAGATGTCAATATGTTTAACCGAAACCGTCAAACTCGTGTGACAGCCTGCAGGCGAACCATTCCAGTGAATTTGTCGAAACCATTGACTTAAACCGGTGGATAGGCCCATGCCTCTGTGTCCTACAATTTTCATGGACATAGAAAAAAGTAATAGTGGGACAAGCGATATTTTAAATTTCTATTACGTCAAAATAATCGCCGTGTTAGATATTTGAAAGTTATACAACTTTTATTTTCATACCAGCTGTACGGTGAACAAGGAAAACACCGTGAGTAAACGTGCATACTACGAGACAGTGTGTGAAATGGAGAAGGCAATGGCAAACCACTCCATTTAATTTTCCAAGAGAGTTGTTGTGTGTTTCATTTCATACAATGATCACGACCCGCAGTAATGTGGAATATGACTCAAGAAGGGGAAGGACCACTTTTGATGAATAGATTATGCAAAATTAAAACTCGACTTCTCGGTATCAATCAACCTCAATCAAGAAAAGTAATTAAAACCTTATTACAACTATGATCAAGAGGTTTTATCAAGCGATAGAATCCGTTACGATATTACGTTTTTTGTCTCTCGAATAACCTAGTACCTAGTTTCCTTCAGGAGAAGCATGAAGAAGTATCTTGCGGGCCGTTATGGCAATGCCAACGGATAGGATACCACTAGGTCATGGTAATCAGGAAACTTCTTTTGCTTACCATCAGGCAGCGTGTAGTCAATAATATATCGTGCCAATTATTTATTATAAAACAAAAAAAAAAACAAAAAACAAAACCATTTATCTGGAGTCAGGGCATATCTACCGATTTACATCTGTGGTTGATACCCGCGGAATTTTCGCGCGGAAGTGCGATGATCCCGCCCAGCAATTAAGGGTTAACGAGAATGGTCCGTGATTCGATTATATTCTCTATGGTCGTGGCGAAAGGTTACGTATTTGACCACCGATTTATAATTAATTTATTTTGTAGTAAATGTTGATTGTGTATTAAAAAGCATAATAGGTTTTTACTTCCAGACTACTTTTAAATTTAAACTTTGTATATCTTATCATTTTTATGCGTCACTACTAAAATTCAATCGCAAGTAAATAATTGATTCCCAGTGTCTAACCATCACATTACTTTTAAGGTTTGCAATTCATTTCATCTTTATAACACCACGTAAAATTTTACAAATCGTCTTGTAGCAATATCTACCAGTCATAGTCATAGTATGTGTGCAATCCCGTAAGTTGTTAAATTTCATTTTGATACTCTTTTACATACTTGCAATAGCAGCACATCTTGTAAGGCAAATAAATACTGTTTTTCATGTTAATACGACGCCATGACAGTACGATGAGTCATATTATAAATGTGATTGTTTTGGATGTTTGTCTGTAAATCACGCTGAAACGTAATGGGCCACGTTTTTCGATGATATTTGGTATACTGGCAGGGTATGGGCTGACTTTGGTGAAAGGATACTTTCCATCCCGATTAAATGCTCCCATTAGATAAAACAGGAATGTTGGTAACGCTGGCAAAGCTGCGATTAAAAACAAGTATGTTAAATAATAGTTTTTGCCATCAAATGAACCGTTTTCTTACATATCTATCATAACACTGACCCTAAGACAAAGTGTCTAACTCTCGTAATTTGCATGCAAACCATAGCCAGGGTTGACTAGACAGCCGCAAGTTGGCTCAAGTTGCGCTCATAACTGGCTCAGCATCGGCATCCGGCGTCACAGTCGACTCTACAGTTCCTAATCACTTTGCTTCCTCTAAGGACATGTTCACAATCAACTTTAATCATTCGGGTAGTTGTTAGTGACTCTGAAGACTAAACCCAGGGTCGCGAGTTCAAATCTCGCTTGGGGGGAAATGTTTGTCTGATGAACATTGGAAATTTTGTTCTCGAGTTATGGATGTTTGTTTGGTGGAAAGCAATTGATGAGTAAGTCCAATGAATTCATCAAATAATTGTATAATTTAAATGCTTAAACCAATTAAACTGGTCACCTGTACGAAGCCAGGATGAGTCGCTAGTTGATATTAGTATACGAAATTATAGTTTGAGCCACCACATAACCTTTTTTTCCCATATCTGTCATAACACTGACCCTAAGACAAAGTGCCTAACTCTCGTAATTTGCATGCAAACCATAGCCAGGGTTGACTAGACAGCCGCAAGTTGGCTCAAGTTGCGCTCATAACTGGCTCAGCATCGGCATCCGGCGTCACAGTCGACTCTACAGTTCCTAATCACTTTGCTTCACTTGTTCACAATCATCTCTACTAATACAATAAAGCTGCAGAGTTTGTTTGTTTGAACGTGCTTATCTCAGGAGCTAATGGTTCGATTTGACAAATTATTTTTGTATTGGGTAGTCCATTTGACGAGGAAGGCTTTAGGCCGAAATCCACGCGGACGGAGTCGCGGGCGGCTGCTTTTTTATACTTTACTAATATAATAAAGCTGAAGTGTTTGTTTGTTTTAACGCGCTAATCTCAGGAGCTACAGGGCCGATTTAAAAAAAATGTTTTGGATAGTCCATTTGACGAGGAAAGATTTAGGCTACAGTATACATCTATGTTTGAGGAAACCGGAAACCAAGCCAAGCCAAAATCGATCGCAATAACGCCATCAATAACGCCTGGACCAATTAAGTCAATTCTTTTTTTAAATTGTTCTTTTATGTCCAGGGATGGTTTTTAGGCACGAAAAAATTCTAAACTAAGGGACGGGACGCGGACGAAGTCGCGGGCGTGAGGCTAGTATGCTATAAAATAGTGTTTGTTATCATAAATACTGTTTTCTTACACATCTAAGCGTGCATTATGGTTCACGATACTTTTTTTACACAACATCCTGCTTAGCGACTATTGAATAATGAGACTATGGAAATAACCTCTCTGAGACAAGCCTACGTCCAGAAGTTTTGCACAAAATGTTGGTTTATTCTCTTTATTTTCTTCTTACTTCCAACCGCCTTTATCTGCTTATTTTTATACGTCAGGGCTAAAATCAATACGACATCTTGACAGTAATATCAGTAAGCGCTGTTTACCAATGTTGCACGATCAATGTTCTTAACCTGACCAATAGATATTTTACTTATACTTTAAATTTTATTGTCTGTCGTTCGACTGAGGAACGACTGAGACAAACAGATATTTGGTGACATAACATAGCCAATTGTCCGTCCGTAAAGTACAGTACGTACGTACCTACAGTGATAAACGTATCCATGAAGAATTGAAATAAAATGACATGAATTTTAATGATTTATTTATTTCATTTGGCAAAATAAACATCGCCCATATTACTCAGTAATAAAATTGTTCATAATGATATCGCCCCGGTCCTTCCTCTCAGAGTCGCAACTTAGCCGTAACGTTATTGTCGACTCGTATCGGCTATTTGTTCCATTACATATCTCATGTTATGATGTTAGCTTGTTTTACTACCACAATATTGGATTTATTAGGATGTTTGCGTCGGATTTCGGAAGTAAAAACTTTTTTGGCCTGATTATGTGAAGAATTGGCTGGTTTGTTCGATTGGCTGGGTGATACGGTATAAAGTATAGAAAGTTCATCATATGCATCCAATGTGGACGAGGTTCGAGCTTTGTGGAACTTCCCCTCGAATGAGATAATCGCCTGTGGAAGTACCTCCACCTTACAGAAGACCACAGTGAAGTAGCACTTTGTAACTGTTGTGCTATGCTTCTGCTGGTGAGTAAGGTCGCCAGAGCTCAGTTGGGGAGGGTATTGGGTCTATAAGGCAGGCAACGCATCTATAACCCTTTTGCGGTTGTTGCTGTCCGCGGGCAGCTGAGACCACTTACCATCAGGTGACACTCTTGTTCGTTTGTTTCTATTACCTAAAAAATGGATGGATGGATCATAGTCGTAGCTTTCTCTGGGCTCCGAGGCTATGGCTGAGAAAACAACCAGGAGGAGCGCTAGCTTGATGATAATGATCATCGTCATACGCCTATTTTTGTTGCCCACTATTGGACGTATGCACATAGTGACCACGCTAGGCAGGGGTTATTAACCCTAGCATGGTGAATAAGGAACCACAGAATAATACTGCTGCCATGCTTTTGAATGTCCCTTAAGCGACTGAGGTTTCTATGTAAGACCCCGTAATTCGCGGCGTTCACTGCACGGCTTCTGAAATGAAGTTTTGCTGCGTGTCAGTTTGAAGAACCTACTTGAATAAAGAAAAGTGTCTCATATTGTACATACGTAATTCAATCAATATGAGAATGGGAATATATTAAGACTATTAGCAGTCTGAGAGAAAATATATTGTTATTACCAGAATAATTCCCACAGCCATATCAATGTTATTACTACAAGCCGACCTGTGAACTTCGTATCTCTGTAAGTGTCATAACCTTTGAGAGGTAGGACAGTTTGTGTTAGAAAACAAAATTGTCGTTTTCGATTATATACACGAAAATTATATTTATTTTATTAAATTTTTGTATTGTTTACTCTGATTGTACCTAAAAGTACATTACCACATTTTTAAGACCAAAATGAGCCAAATCCATTCAACATTCTTGAGTTTTAAGCAGACTAACGAACAGCAATTCATTTTTATTTCTATTGATTACTTTTCTAAGTTTATGTAGGTGCAAACTGTCGTATCATTAAAAGGTCAGAGTAATGTCAGACTTGTATAATGTGTGATCTTACGTTACAGATAATCGGGAAGTACGTCTTGTGTAGATACGTAAATTCAATATTTTTCTAGTAATTTTGCGATCTCCAACCGAAATTTATAACATATTTTCTGACTGCATATAGGTATGAAATGCTAGCATAAATAAATAAACATGAGACGGTATTGGCAGTTAATATACACAACTGCAAAGCCGAGATGAAAATTTTTTTTTAAAGATTTCAATCATCATAATATTATATGACATTATGGCGACCTGCTTGATGTACCTAATGGACAAGATGTTGCCTATTACGCAAGAGGTTGCGGGTTCGATTCCCGCACAAGACAAACATTTGTGTGCATGAACATGTCTGTTTGTCCTGGTCTGGGTGTTATATGTATCTATTTAATTATATTTGTAATACCACTGTTGATTCTGATGTCTGTAACACAAGTGCTTTAGCTACTTAACACGGAGTCAGATCGATGTATTTGATGTTGTGAAATATTTATTATTATTTATTATTTATATTATACGCATTATTGAAATTTTCATACTCAATTTATTTATTTTTGGCATCTTAAAACACCAAAACGTTAAACGTTATAATGACATTTCAAATTACCAAAACTCACCTAAAAACTTAACTGTGTTGCGATAATTCTACGTTCCAAATTAGGCAATACAATTTGAAAGTTCCCTTTGAACTTTAATTAGAAAAAACAATACTTTAACTATACGGAACCTTCAGAAGCAAGGTAACTAAAGATTTATGTATTTAAATGTTGCTTATCTGTAAGTAGAAACCCAGTTGATGTTACAAGTATTATAAATTCAGTGCATCTCCGTCCGTGGTATCAATATCTTCGTGCCACTCCGTGCTTATAACAAACAGATTTCATTATGATTTTGTTCATCTTACCGTTAATAATACAGCAGATTTATGCTGCCCAGTTTCCTTTCACGGAATATACACACGTGTCGCGAGCATTTGATGGAACCCCATGCCTAACTGGTTGTTCCCCTGAGAACGACTGTGTCATCAACTGGAAATGGGAAAAACGGGACTGCAGAAGGTTCGAAGTCGCTCCGATATACTACACGGCCCGACAGAGAGTCAGCGAAAAGAAGTATTGTCTCACCAACTGCGGCTACTTCGGAGAGAAGTACGAGTGGTGCATCGTCACAGAAGACTTACAATGGGATTACTGCAGCTCATACAAAAGTACCACATTCCTGCCTTCCCAAGAACCAGTTGCTTTGACACGGTTTGGTCAAACGTGTTCTGGTCCATGCTACTGGTATGATATCGGACAATCTCCTGGACAGAAGTATTATTGGTGCCACTACATGGAAAATAACCAGGAGAAATGGGAATACTGCGCCCCACCGACTCGGCCGAGAGTGCCTGTTCTGAGCGACAACTACTTCATAGGAAACAAGAAGAAGGGAAACTGCGATGGATTCCTGTTGTATGTTAACACATGTCCTGATAACATAACGGCACATGACGCCGCCGATGACTATGTTTCTGGCTTAGCCGATGCCATTGAGGGGAGCACTCTTAAGAACACCTTCGTACATGTTCATACAGTGGTTGATCCTACGGTGCCTATTGACAAATACTCCACAGTGGTTATAAGAAACATGACAGTTCCTGCTGTTATAAGAGCTCATATTACCAAAGATCACCTTGGTAAACCTGCAGCAGATATAACTGAAGGAGTTAAAAGGAAACTTCGAGAGATAATGCAAGGAACTCCTAGTAGATACCAGCCGGGGAGATTGATAGGCGCCCAACTGGGAGGCACAAACGAAGAGTACAACGTGGTACCAAGGAGCGTTCATTGGAAGTACACAGAGCTTTGGGATATAGAGCTAGCAATCAAGAACTGGATTGTGAATACTGAAGGCTCAGTTGATATGACGGTAGTGGTCTTTTATAAAGACGAAAATACACCAATACCTCTTGCATTTGGTATTTCCTTGATATACAGGAATGATGATAACAGTGTGTTTGTAGAGTGTAGAGATAAAATACATCATAATAACTTTTAATTAACAACAAATCACAATCTATCAGTGTGTTTTTATTGTTTGACAAGCGATCGTGTTTACGTTTTAAATAAAGATAAGATAATTATGTATAAACTTTAATAATGTTTCATTGATTATTTGTTTAAAAAAATATTTAATGCTAAGCTTAAGTCTCCCGGTATATAAGAAAAAATACATTCTTTGTTATTCAAAAGGCATGTCAAATAAACATGTCATTAAAAGTTTTTGAACTTCTTTACAAATTTGATCACAAATCACAAACGAAGAGTAGGAACAAATAAACACAGCATGAAATTTTCCTATCTAAAAGTTTACCACAGGACCTCAAAATCAGGTTCTGATACAATGACAAATTGAAGCTCGAATGTACAACGTTAGATAGCAAGATTTTTTAACCTGCACCGAAATAAGTAATGCATTTGTCTACCTGTCCCCGCACGGGTTTGTCGATCCGTTCCCTTTAAAACTATTGTAAAGATTTTCTTTTTTCGATATTTTTATTTTTTAGTTCTGTAAGAAATAAAATATTCTTCATCTATGTAGAGTTAGAGATTCTATTATGTAACGGGCCATGTGATAAGCCCGGGCCGTATTAGTAATTCCCGGTCTGTATTAATAATTCCCTACTCAATTGGGCAATGTGATAAAAATAGCGTAATTAATCACTTTTCCCGGCCATTATGATTAATTCCCAACCCATATTGGGCAAAGTGATAAAAAAGGTTATTTGAAGTGTTTTTGCTTATTAAATCTTATTAAACTTACAATATTTTCATGAAAAGTTAAAAGAAAACATCAATTGAACATAGCAATTTAAAAATTAAAACTTATAAAAAGCAATTATTGATATAAATAGCTTCCTACTTTTATTAAGATAAAAATATTACTTAAGATGAAAATACTGAATTTTAAAAGGTCATAAAAAATAACCCTAACCTATATCCATCAAATTAGTCTTCAGCTTCTTAGGTGGTCTAAAATAGGTTAGGTTTTTTTTTGAGACCCTTAAACATTTCTTATCATAATGCCCAGTCCAAGTGATAAATACAAGCCATCTCAAACACTGATTTATTACAATGGACCAAGAGGCGTCAGGAATTATTAATAAGGGCCGGTCAAAGTGATAAATTATTCACTTTGCCCAACGCTCTTGGGAATTATTAATAAAGGCGGGCCCTTATTCATAATTCCCGATTAATCACGTTGCCCGTAACATATATACAGGTTTTATTTATTTATTTATTTATTTATTTATTTATTTATTTATTTATTACACGAAAAAACATGTTTACATTATATACTTATATCTAATGGCTCTGCACTAAGCAAAATTTGCTTGTATCGCAGTAGCCAATACACTCCGTATACAATATTAAAGTAAACATGTTAATATATACCTTACAAACTAAAATATATAAAAATAATAAAACAGATTTTGTTAGTAAATACAACTTAATAGCTATGTTAGTTAAATTGCTATTTCACACGTATTGTCTCTGCCGGCGACGTGTGACGCAATCTGGTGTCAGGTAACCGACCTCTGAATCGCCGGTACATGACACCCTTCGGCCAAAACTCCTCCTTCATGAAGGTCGACAGATGTTCGGTCGGCACTCTCAGCACAAAAGAATTAAAATTCACATTGTGACGAGACTCCAACCGCTCGACCCTCAGGGTGTATTTGGTCTTTAATCGAATATACTCCACAATCTCCTCAGACTTCGTGGAGTAATGTAATCGCGACAGGTACAGCAGCGTCGTCGGCGCGGCCGGACGCAGCAGATGATTGCACCCTGTCGGTGCTGTGCCGCATAGGTTTTTGTTGGTGGTCTTCCTTCTCCTCTTCTCCACCAATGTGAAACCATCTGCGTCACATTTCTTCATCTGGCTCTGTGGCTCGGAAGGTGCAACAGAACCAGACACTCGGGACATGTTGATCCCCTTGGTTGGCTGCCGCTCGGGGTGCGGAGCGGTAGCGGATCGCTTGGTGGCAGCAGTGACAGCGGCGTATGCACGGGCAGGGGTCGCCGTACATATGTGTGACGTCTCCGCCGGGGCGGAGGGGCGCGCGGCGGGGCGGGGGGCAGCGCAGGCAGCAACAGAGGCGGCCGGTGACGCATGCTCATCGGCGAACTCTGAACTGCTGAGCGATGCATTTTGCGCCCCGCGACAAGTGTTCTCATTGCAGGCCGGCGGTGACCTACTTACCGAAGCAGCGTGTCTACCGTTTAGCGGTTGATTCCATCATATTCGAAAAGCACTTAATTACTGAAATAAAACTTCATAGCTGCTTTTTAGGGTTCCGTAGCCAAATGGCAAAAATAGGGTTCCGTAGCCAAACGGCAAAAACGGAACCCTTATAGTTTCGTCATGTCTGTCTGTCTGTCTGTCTGTCTGTCTGTCTGTCCTGGTTCGTTCTCCGCCGTTTCTGAACCGATTGCCACGAAAATTGGTGGAGAGATGTATAGTGATAATTCAAGAATTGGTTTTTAAAATTATCGAAAAATATTCATTTTTTACCCCCCTCCCATACAGCGAAAAGTTAATTCTAAAAAAAAATTCGACTTAACCCATCGTGTAGGGTATCGTTAAACAGGTATTTTTAAATACAATAAAACTCGCCTTGAAACCATGTGGATCAAACACCCCAGTCTCGAGATATATTAATACAAAGTTAAAATTAGAGCGTCCCCCCCCCCTTAACTTTTGAAATACTATTACAATAATTCTGAAAAAAATGTCCTGTATACCTCCAAGTAAGTACTTTCAACGAAAACTATAGCGAACTCTGTATCATACATAGTTATTTTTATACATTTCGACCAACTTATGACGTGCAGTTGCCCTTTCCAAATGGTGTCTTAAGCGGTCGGGCCATGTTTTAGCTACGGAACCCTTTCATGGGCGTGTCCGACACGCTCTTGGCCGGTTTTTTTGTTCATCGCCGAGTTTCTCTCATCATTTATTTTTAGTGATATCTTTACATGCACTTGAGTAGAATGAAAAAATATATTTTATGTTCTACTAGCGGCCGCCCGCGACTCCGTCCGCGTGGATTTCTTTTTTTCGAAATAAAAAGTAGCCTATGTTCTGTCTCAGGGTCTAAAGATTGTCTGTACCAAATTTCATCAAAATCGGTTGCGAGGTTTAAGCGGGAAAGCGTAACAGACAGACAGACAGACAGAGTTACTTTCGCATTTATAATATTAGTTGGGATTCGACGCATGTCTACGGGTGTGCTAATTGAATACTAAGGTGTGTTCCATTTGGGTGTGCATCGATCTGGTGCGCTTCGTATAACACCTCTCCAATGCGACTGTATCTTCGACATGGTTACTATGTACATACGTCCAATAGGGGGCAACGAAAATAGGCGTATGACGATGATCATTATCATCAAGCTAGCGCTTCTCCCTCTGCTTTTTTCTGCCATGGAAAGCTACTACTATGATCCATTTTTTTAGGTTAAAGGGAGGCAAACGCACAAGAGTATCACCTGATGTTAAGTGATCTCAGCTGCTTGCGGACATCAACAACCGCACAAGGGTTATATATGCGTTGCCTGCCTTTAAGACCCCATACACTCCCCAACTGAGTTCTGGCGACCTTACTCACCAGCAGAAACAAAGTAAAACTGTAAGCTTAAATTGTTAAATTAACAGGCCTTGTTATTACAGGCCTAGTTCATTATTCACATAATAGGACCAAAAAAGTTTTTACTTCCTAAATCCGACGCAAACATCCTAATAAATCCAATATTGCGGTAGTGAAACAAGCTAACATCATAACATGAGATATGTAATGGAACAAATAGCCGATACGAGTCGACAATAACGTTACGGCTAAGTTGCGACTCTGAGAGGAAGGACCGGGGTTAGGGCGATATCATTATGAACAATTTTATTACTGAGTAAAACTGGCTATGTAAACATAGCCAGTTTTACTTCCACCAAATGAAATAAATAAATCATTAAATTTCTTTTCTTTTTATTTTAATTCATCATGGATGATTTTATCACTGTAGGTACGTAGCCACAGTACAGTTTACGGACGGATAATTGACTATGTTTATTTCACCAAATATCTGTTTTTCGCGGTCGTTCCTCAGTCTGGCGACAGACAACAAAATTTTAAGTGGTAGTAAAATATATATTGGTCAGGTTAAGAACATTGATCGCGCGCAACATAGGTAAATAAATAGCGCCTACTGATGTTACTGTCAAGATGTTTATTGATTTAAGCCCTGACGTATAAAAATAAGCAGAAAAAGGCGTTTGGAAGTAAGAAGAGAATTATAAGAATAAACCAACGTTTCATGCAAAACTTCTGAACGTACGCCTGTCCCAGGGAGGTTATTTGGTTATTTTCATAGTCTCAGAATTCAATAGTCGCTAAGCAGGACGTCGTGTGAAAACAGTATTGTCAACCATAATGCACGCTTAGTCGCTTCTTCGAATTAACAGCTCGGTAGTATAGTGGTAAGAACGCCGCTGCACATGCGTGATGCCGGCAGTTCAATTCCGGTCAGGCGCACCTCTGGATTTTTTTAAATAAATGTGCGTAATTTCATACCAGCTGTACGGTGAACAAAAACATCGTGAGGAAACCAACACTACGAGTTAGTGAGTGAAAGGAGAAGGCAATGGCAAACCACTGTATTAAAATTGCCAAGAGATTTGTTATATGTTTCATTTAATATAATGATCACGAGCCTCAGTAATGAGGAGTACGACGACTCAAAGAGGAGTCGCTTCTTACAACATCCACGGGAAGAAATGAGGTTGTACCATTCTATGTCGTACAGGGGTCTTAAAAGTGACCAAGTTGATTGTGAACATGTCCTTAGAGGAAGCAAAGTGATTAGGAACTGTAGAGTCGACTGTGACGCCGGATGCCGATGCTGAGCTAGTTATGAGCGCAACTTGAGCCAACTTGCGGCTGTCTAGTGAACCCTGGCTATGGTTTGCATGCAAATTAAGAGAGTTAGGCACTTTGTCTTAGGGTTAGTGGTATGATAGATATTTGAGAAAAAAGGCCATTTGGTGGCTCAAACTATAACTTAGTACACTTATTTCTAGCGTCTCTTTCTGGCTTCGTACGGGTGGCCAGTTTAATTGGTTTAAGTCAATAAATTGAAGATATCATTAGACTTACTCATCTATATTGCCTACCACCAGACAAACATTCCTTACTCGAAAACATTTGTAATGTTCATCAGACAAACATTTCCCCCCAACGAGATTTGAACTCGTGTCTTTTTACTCACTTAATAAAATAAATAAATGTTATATTTATTACTTATATTTACTTTTCGACGATCACCTGAGTAATTATTATTTTATGTTTAAAAAACAAAACATTCAAATTAAACCTTAAAAGTTTAAAACCTAGAAAGTTCCCTACCCAAATATCATAAGACTAAATGGACCTTTTCATTTAATATCACAGCAACATAGAAACTAACCTATTAGTCGTACCACCAAAAGAATTCAACAATAAACTACTTAACCGAAAAACTAATTCCTGCCCGGAGTTTAGCGTCCGTCCGAAATAGCTTGTTTACCCGACGGCAGTAAATCTGAGACGGGCTAATAAACCAGACACGTACATTTGTCGGAACGATTTGAATTATGACGGACATATGCACATAGTAACCATGCTGCCAGGGATTAGTGACCCTAGCATGGTGAATAAGGAACCACAGAATAATGCTGCTATCCATGCCCTGGAGTGTCCCTTAGGCGACTCAGGTTTCTTTATAGAACTCAGTCATTATTCGCGGCGGTCACTACATGGCTTCCTAAATGAAGCAAATGCTGCGTTTCAGCTTAAAAAACCTACTTGAGCGTAGAAACGTAGGATCTCATATTATGTGATAATCAGGTGTTTCAAAAATTTACTACATAGTTAACCGTATCATAGATTCCATGAACATAATATTATACAAACTATATTTAACTTAATATGGGAATATATAAAAATTAATTGGTTTCTGAGTTAAATTAATATAATGTTATTACGAGTACAATTCCCTCAGTTTTATCAATGTTATTATTAACAAGCTGACCGTGTGAACATCGTATCACTGTCAGTGTCATAACCTTTGACAGGTAGGACAGTTTGTGTGAGAAAACAAAGTTGTCGTTTTCAGTTATTTTCTCAAAACTTTCATTTTTTTCTTATTGTTTAAACCTTCCCTGATGGACTTTTCCTTATGATTCCTTAAGACCAAAATGAGCCTAGTCCGTCCGTTCTTGAGTTGTGAGCAGACTAACAAACAGCAATTCATTTTTTTTAATACGGTTCCGTAGCCAAATGGCAAAAAGTGCAACCCTTATAGATTCGTCATGTCTGTCTGTCTGTCACAGTATTT
Organism: Nomophila noctuella; assembly: GCA_958496325.1. Classification (NCBI taxonomy): domain Eukaryota; kingdom Metazoa; phylum Arthropoda; class Insecta; order Lepidoptera; family Crambidae; genus Nomophila; species Nomophila noctuella. Next base: position 1,772,947 of record OY292498.1, read on the forward strand.
TGTGAACCGCAGTGAGATTTTGACACGAGAATAGAAAAAAATAATATTTTAAGGGCTCCTCTTAGGAAAAACTAAAACACATTTTTTTTTTTCATTTAACCGATACGTGTTAATACAAAAAAAAACATATTGAGGTCTCTAATTTTTTTTAGAATATGTAGTTTGCGCAAACGACACTTTCAAACTGGTAAAATGTTTGTATCCCCAACCCCTCCCCTCTAACTTCTCAAACAAGTGTTAAAACTAAAAAAAATATGTAGGTAATGTAAATTACCATACAAACTACCAACAAAATTGGTTTGAACGAAGTCTAGTAAATAGTTTTTTAATACGTCATAAATAGAATTTGTACGGAATAGTGCGCGAGTCTGACTTTCACTTTGCCGGTTTGTTTATAAATACTTTTCCAAATAATGTTTTCTTAAGTTTACGCGACTGTTACTCATGAAATAAAACTACTTTTAAACGGATATAGTCGCGGTATATTCTTAAACTACATGTTTACAGGAAAAAACCCGACGTTTGGAAACTTTTCCAAGTTTGTAGAGATGCAAATTGAAGTATCAATAAAAGATCAGAGCAATGTCAGACTTGTAAATTGTGTCATCTTACGATACAATAATCGGGAAGTACGTATTATGTAGCTACGTCAATTAATTTGATTCATGTCATTTTGGGATCCGGTATTGTAATTTATAATATATTGTCTTAATAATAAATATATGACACATGACCGTTAAATATTACACTAATGCAAAGCTGAGCTATAATATTTTATTAAATTTGGCTTAAGTACATACGTTCTGACTTTAATTATTTTTGTAAATTTTAAAACACCAATATGATAATTGATTTTTATTTTTACGTTGAAATATACCTAAAACCAACTGTGATCTGATAATAATTCTACGTTGCATATAAGGCACTACAACTTGAAAGAAAGTTCCCTTTAAACTTTAATTAGAAAAAACAATACTTTAACTATACGGAACCTGCATAAGCAAGATAACTTAAGATTTATGTATTAAAATGTTGCTTATCTGTAAGTAAAAACTCAGTTTATATTACAAGTATTATAAATTCAGTGCATCTCCGTCCGTAGTATCAAAATCTTAGTGTCACTTCGTGGTCATAACAAACAGTATTCATTATGATTTTGTTCATCTTACCGTTAATAATACAGCAGATTTATGCTGGCCGGTTTTCTTTCACGGAGTATACACACGTGTCTCTAACAGTTGATGGATACCCATGCCTTACTGGTTGTTCCCCTGATAACGACTGTGTCATCAACTGGAACTGGGACAAACGGGACTGCAGAAGGTTCGAAGTCGCTCCGATATACTTCACAGCCCGATATAGAGTCAGCGCAAAGAAGTATTGTCTCACCAACTGCGGCTACTTCGGCGAGAAGCACGAGTTTTGCATCATCACAGAAGACTTAGGTTGGGATTACTGCAGCTCATACAAAAGTACCACATTCCTGCCTTCCCAGGAACCAGTTGCTTTGACTCGGTCTGGTAAAATGTGTTCTGATCGGTGCCGTCAGGCTGATATAGAAACGTCTCCTGTACTGAAGTATTATTGGTGCCACTACATAGAAAATAACCAGGAGAAATGGGAGTACTGCGCTCCACCGACTCGACCGAGAGTCCCTATTCTGAGTGACAACTACTTCATAGGAAACAAGAAGAAGGTAAACTGCGATGGATTCCTGTTGTATGTCAACACATGTCCTGATAACATAACGGCACATGACGCCGCCGATGACTATGTTTCTGGCTTAGCAGATGCCATTGAGGGGAGCACTCTTAAGAACACCTTCGTACATGTTCATACTGTGGTTGATCCAGCGGTGCCTATTGACAAATACTCCACAGTGGTTATAAGAAACATGACAGTTCCTGCTGTTATAAGAGCTCATATTACCAAAGATCACCTTGGTAAACCCGCAGCAGATATAACTGAAGGAGTTAAAAGGAAACTTCGAGAGCAAATGCAAGGAACTCCTAGTAGGTACCAGCCGGGGAGATTGATAGGCGCCCAACTGGGAGGCACAAACGAAGAGTACAACGTGGTACCAAGGAGCATTCATTGGAAGTACACAGAGCTCTGGGATGTAGAGCTAGCAATCAAGAGCTGGATTGTGAATACTGAAGGCTCAGTTGATATGACGGTAGTGGTATTTTATAAAGACGAAAATACACCAATACCTCTTGCATTTGGTATTTCCTTGATATACATTTATGATAATAACAGTGTGTTTGTAGAGTGTAGAGATAAAATACATCATAATAACTTTTAATTAACAACAAATCATAATCTATCAGTGTGCTTTGTATTGTTTGTAAAGCGATCGTGTTAACGGTTTAAATAAAGATAAGATAATAATAATATAATTATGTTTAAACTTTAATAATGTTTCATTGACTACTTGTTTTAAAAAATATATTTAATGCTTAGTTTAAAAGTCTCCCAGTATGTATAAGGATAAATACTTTGTTATTCAAAAGGAACGCCAAATGAGCATGTCATTGAAAGTTTTTGAACTTCTTTACAAATCTGATCACAAATCACAAACGAAGAGTAGGAACAGATAAACACAGCATGAAATTTTCCTATCTTAAAGTTTAGCACAGGACCTCAAAATCAGGTTCTGATACAATGACAAATTGAAGCTCGAATGTACAACGTTAGATAGCAAGATTTTTTAACCTGCACCGAAATAAGTAATGCCTTTGCCTACCTCACGGGTTTGTCGATCCGTTCCCTTTAAAACTGTTGTAAAGATTTTCTTTTTTCGATATTTTTATTTTTTAGTTCTGTAAGAAACAAAATATTGTTAATCTATGTAGAGTTAGAGATTCTCTTATGTATATTGAAATACAGGTTGATTCCAGCATATTCAAAAAGCAGTAATAGAAACGAAGAGAAATTTACATAATATTCTCTTTTTCATCTCCGAGTTTTACACAACATTTATATTACTATGTGAGTGATATCTTTAGATGCACTTTAGTAGAATGGAAATTATTCTAATTTTCTATTTGAAGCTTTTCTAAGGGTGCTCTTAGTCAACGACTTAAGGTGTGTTCCATTTGGGTGTGCACTGATCTGGTGCGCTTCGTAGAACAACTCTCGAAAGCGATCTTCGACCAATTCAAATCGTTCCGACAAATGTACGTGTCTGGTTTATTAGCCCGTCTCAGATTTACTGCCGTCGGGTAAACAAGCTATTTCGGACGGACACTAAACTCCGGGCAGGAATTAGTTTTTCGGTTTGGTAGTTTATTGTTGAATTCTTTTGGTGGTTCGACTAATACGTTTGTTTCTATGTTTCTGTGATGTAAAAAGGACTTTTACGGTTTTATGAAAAGTACATTATGGAATCACTCACTAGGTTTAACACTTTTAAGGTTCAATTTGAATGTTTTGGAGAAGTGTTGTATATCGCAGCCATCTGGTTAAATCGGCAATTTAGTTAAACGGCTAGCCTATTAACTAAACGCCGGCTCCTAGTTATAAGGCTAGGCCCGCTTGAAAAATGAATTGGAGAAATAAACATATTTTTAAGGGTTAAAAAAACCACAAAGACCAAATATATTTTAATAGATACATAAAATATGTATAACGCCCACAACAGGACAAACAGACATGTTCATGCACACAACTGTTTGTCACTTGCGAGGATTAAACCCGCGACCTCATCGTCTAATAGGCAACTTATTGTTCACTACGCCAAGCGGGTCATCAAACTATTTCTCGAAAAACATCACTTGAAAAACTCTTTAATGATCTATGAGTCCTATCACACACAACTACTAAACTAATAAAACTTTTACAGAATATCACCCAAAACGATTAACATCACCGATAACAATCGACACATACTCGTGTGACTAAACTTCTCTCGCAATTACTTCGAATCGTAAATGACTACGTCCGTAAAACGCCTTGTAATAAACCTAGGACTAATTTGAATTACAGATTGAAGTGTTTAACGGAGTTTTCGGGTTTCCCCGGGGTACAGTACTAGACCCAACTTTATTGTTTACCTCACGTTGGGGAATAAAGTGGAAATTACGTTTTGACTTCGTTATTAAATTTTTGCTACGTCATCCGGGCTTGCATAGTTAACATATTTTAGCGGAGGTGTTTACCTAGGATGTTATGAGAAAGAAGGCTATTTTTAGAATTTTACGAGATAAAATATAAACAAGTAGACTGAAGAAAAATTACAATAAAAACAAATTTTACCCTAGAAAAAAAGTATCGGTATAAATCCGCTTAAAAATTGCCCCTAGCAGGATTCGCACACGCGGCCCTTGGTTTTGTGACCAGTCAAAAAAACTTAACTTCTGTTAAACAATATTATGAATGCAATAAAGTTTAAATAAATATTATCTTTCGATTTTAAAAGTTGTGTTTTCTGAAACTAACATAAAACATTTTGAGTAAGTGGGTTAGGTACATACTTTAAAACAATGTTTGCCTATGAACTTTGATTGATCCATCAGCCATTTATAGATTAATTAATCACCACAATAAAATAAACATTACAACCGCCCAGTAAAAGTGTTAAAACCCTAATTCAACAACGGCCCAGCCAATTAAAATCCAGTACACTAAAAGCGATCAACGCAAACAAAACCGTTTCGGAGTCGTTAAAAAACCCCACGCCCAACTTTCCCAATCAAAGCTTCGCTTGAACAAAGTAAACAACAGCATTGGAGCATAACACTTCGTTTTTACGTGTTGTTACATTTAAATCGGCGGCTTGAAAATCGAAATATTAAAATTAATTCGAATATCGAACGGCCGACATCGGCGCACGCGGAACGCAATAACCGTAAAAGATAATAATCGTGGACAATATGGCCGCCAATATGGCTGCCAGTTGTAATTGGCGGGAATTGCGAGTTTTGTTAATTTGTAGTTGAGCTAATTGTTTTGGGATGATTTTAATTGGTCGATTTTGTGAGGGTTGTAATTAGCGGCCGGGATGTCTGAAGTGCCGTAAATTCAACCGTCTAGTTTTAAATTGGCATGTCTGAAGTTTTGCGTGTAAATGTGTACGTTTTGGAGTGGTTGCCCATTGTTTCTGGGACCTCGTTTATTTTGATTGTTTGTTATTTTGATTCATTTTGTTTGCGAAAGAGATTGTTATCCAGTTTTATAGCACTTACAATTTGAACAATTATAATTAACTGTGATTCTTAAATATCAATTTTTGTCTAACATAAAGTGTGTGGTTACTTTAAAAGCTTCCTGGGATAGTGTAAAGATATAAAATTTCTTTCTTGACGACCCGCTTGGTGTAATGATCAAGATGTTGCCTGTTTGTCCTGGTCTGGGTGTTATGTATCTATTTAAGTATATTTGTAATACCACTGTTGATTCTTATATCTGTAACACAAGTGCTTAAGCTACTTAACACGGAGTCAGATCATTGTTCAAAATTATATCAGTTGTGAAATATTTTTTCTTTCTCTGGTCGCCATTGTCACATTGCTGATTACTATTTCTGCCAACGCCAATTCCTCATTTCCCAATAACCGCCGACACAAAACTAATTTGACATATTACAAATTAAAGTTTAGTCCATTACTGACAATAGCCAGTAATTGCGTGCGTCTAGTATCGAATTGCATTCTGTTGGTATTGCAGCCACGTCCATACCTATCAGTGTCCATTCAATCACGTTTCGTTTCACGCAAGCAAGTGCCCAACAAGCGGTTATGATGGTTCTCTTTGAAAAGTTTACCTCGGGTATTTTAAAGTATCACAGCGCTATAAATAGTAAATGAAACGAAAAATTAAATTAACTATTAGTGATTAAAAAAACGGGATTATCATGAGTTCACAGGATAAAGATACCCAGATAAAAAGCCTTTTGGGGGTTATACGCTCGAGATAGTGCCTAAAATTCGAGCCTAGATTTGTTACTATTAATAATTTGAGTACATATTAGATAGGTAATCCACTTTGGAGCACTCACTTGAGCCCTAAAATAAGTCTCGCTTAGTTGAATAATCTTTAAGGTTTTTGTTTTTATGTCACCTAAAGTAGGAAGAGTTGAAATCATGTAGTACCACTATATTTCTTTAATATTTCTAGTATCTTCCTTATTGCTTTTCAGTTAACCACAAATGCGCAAGCAAACAACAACCTAAAACTTCACATGTCATTAGTCGTCAAGTATCGTTATTTCGGTCCATAAAACCAAACGGACCGAATTCCCTCCGAACGTTCGTCATGTTGTCGATCCATCATGGCCGGTGCGTATGCGCAGCGTCTCTCAAATGTTGATTTACTGCCCCCACAGAACAGTGGGATCCCCAGTGATCGCCGTCTGCATTTAACAGTCCAAGACGAAGTGTCAGGGAATAAAATGTGATGTTAAAACGGTGCCAATGATGTAGCATGCTTTTAAATTCAGTAAAAGTACAAAATATTGTGTTGGGAAATTTAATAGTCATTCAATGTCATGATTTAGCAAACTGCTATTTTTCATTATAACTACATTGTAAAACTTTTGCCATATTTTGTTATAATTGTATAATAACAAAGATTAGATGCATAAAAAACTAACCATCATCTCCAAAACTTGAACTTTTTTATTTGTTTATACGTCTATTTGTTTTATTTGTTGTTGTAGTTGTCGATTCATCACAGTCGCCGCACACGCGTCAACGCACCGTCTCTCAAACACCGGTGATTTACCGCCCCCACTCTTTATGCCATCTGAATTTTACCAGCCGTGTCGGAGTGTCTGGTGATGAAACAAATGTGTTCTAAATAAAGATTCCATTGAGAATTGGTTAAATTGGTGTTCGATTTTTTTTGGCCCAACATTCATTTATGTTTTGTCCAAGCAGGCTACTAAATTCCTTAAAATCTACAGGTATTTGAGTTGGCAATAGATTTAAAATCGTACTTTGGCGAATTTCCGATTTTATTATTGCCATACTTAGTTACGTTTATTGTTTAATTACTAGACGTAATTTGTACAACAAACAAAATCCAATAAAAACTTCCCAAGTAAAATATTGACAAATGTTATTACTCATAGCACGGTCGTTTAGTTGCCGATCCACCACAGCCACTGCGCCCGTGCACGCGTCAACGCAGCGTCGTAAAAAGGCAATTCCTAGGTAAAATAAAAAAATACCAATAGGATCGTCAAAACAACTTACTCACAAAATTACGGTGTCACCTAGTTGTCGATCCATCACGGCCGCTGCGCCCGCGCACGCGTCAACGCACCGTCTCTCAAACACCGGTGATTTACCGCCCCCACTTTTCATGCCGTCTGAATTTAACCGGCCGTGTCGGAATACCACATTTTAAAATAAAATTAGAGTGGCTTGTTTGGTTTAATGATGTTTACTGTTAAGTCTCTTGAGGTTAAAGAAGATATAAAACATGTTTTCTTCATTAGAAAGGTTTATTGGTGTCAATTATATTTGTTTTGAATGTCAACTGGGAATAATAATGCTCTTGAGATCTGAATTGACTACCAGATTAAACGAAAAGTGAAAATAGAGCATCAATAAAAGCGAAAATACTAAAAAAATTGTTAGAGATGGTTTAGAAATGAAATTTGACCGAAAACTACTTCTTGCTACTACGAAAACTGTATTTTTATCATAATGATTCGATGCAGAAATCATTACAAGATAAAAAACTCAAATTCACTCCCGGTTCCTAATCATCATCATCAGCCTATCGCAGTCCACTCCTGGACATAGGCCTCTCCTAGGGCTCTCCATTTAGCCCGGTCCTCGGCGGCTGTTCTCAATATTTTTTTAATAAGTTCTGTTCTTTTGTTTTGTATCTAATATTATTGTAAAAATTTAATTTATTAACATAACCGTCTACTTTTTTTCGGCGACTCGCATCCAGCTCCTGCCAGCCATCTTGCGCAAATCGTTATGGTACAACTTATTTCAGAACTTCAGTTTACTTTTTAACTAAACGTCATTGTTACCGCCGACGCTACATCTGCGCACACGCAGTCTGTCACAAACCACTGTGATTTATCACCCCACTCGTCTCGCTGTCTTTATTTGTCTCCCCAAGTCGTTAACTGTACGACTCACTTAATTTGGAACCAATTTTAGAAGTTATTTCAGCTTTGGTATTCCAAATCTCTTGGGTTGTACGCTGATTAATTTTATGTTGAATCAATCCACGTCGGCTTATTAGTAAAGTTAAAGGGCAGTTAAACTGATACTGAATTAGATTTTGGGTGTTATTTTGTAATAGTAATTTAATTTGGGGGGTAATTGGTTCGTTTTATGATGATTCGTTGAATAAGTGCATTATTGATAAGTTGGTTCAATAAAAATTCATTGGTCCGTTGGTTGGAAATGGATAGTTAAAATATATGTGTGTAGTTGATTAGACTGGGTGCTACTATTTAATTAAGATAACATCGCAAATCAATACATCAGTTTAATCGCTTATCAAATTGAACATTGTATTATGGCTGTAAAACAAACTGTTTGAAATTTTAGTAGGTGAATAGTTTGCAGTGCCATCTCGAATTCTTTAATTTGAATCACTTCATTTAACAAATTTTGAGCAAGGCTAGCCTTTGTTTATTAATACCAAATATCAGCAAAAAATGCAATTACCTTATCGTACAGGTATTTCCACTTAAACAAAATTTAAAATATTTTCATTGTCACTTCCCGTTTTATAAAAGCTTTCCTGTCTTGTAAAATTTAATATAACAAAATTCCACATGCAAATTGCTTGAACCTGTGAACTATTATCACGCATTCGTTAGTACATTCACCACGAGTACGTAGGATGCTTCTAAAAACACAGCAGTAACTCTAAACTTTATGATGTAGACTTAAGCACTAAAATGTAAACGCGTTTTGTACATGTACGTGTCTTGGATCACAGTTGATGGTAGGTTAGTGAGGAATCTCTGCGCTGTACAGAAACCGCGCCTTACAAAAAATATCTTGGACTTTGTACTGCCCTTATGTCAGGGGAAAAAGTGCCATTATTGCACTAAAAGTTTTTTATGTGACGTGAGGCTGACCGTGATATTTGAAGACTGAAGCCGACTGAGGTTATTTTTGTGTCGAACACGGCTTTTTCTCTAATTCACATATTGTGTGCTGTAATAGAAGGGGTTTCAATGACATACTCGTCTGTAAACTTTATATGCAAATATAAGACAATCTTGTACATGCCGTGTGTTCTTGTTTTTATTTTAATTTATCGATAAAGTTACATTATGTTTCTACTTATTGTAAGCACAGCAGGCCACAATAACCATATCACACGTTAGTATCTTACTAAGTGAATAATAGCTTATAATACAAGATTCTTATTTAAGTTGGCAAATACAAATGAACTCACTGGCATGTTTTATAAGCTGTGCCATTTCTACAGAAATGATGAGTACACGAGCCGGCATAACGGATGGAATTTGAATTAAAAAGGGTCTTCTGGTATATCCATTAAGACATGTAAATTATGATTGCGTGTCACTTGTGTATGTGGGTTACTCCGTCTCTGTTAATAATGTCAGATGATTAGTGGTTCTATGGCTCTTTACAGTTCAAAGGTTACATTTTCTAACCTTAGCCGTAATGTCAAGGCTGCGTGCTTAGTTAGTAATGCGCAAGACAACGACTGAATCATATTAGTTTAAAGGTAAAGATATTGGTTGGAACTAAATAAAATAAAGAGAGAAATTTTTTGACTCACATATTACCTAGGCCCCGAACTAATCTCGAAGCTTGTATTACGGAAGCTGGGGAACGGATAGACATACATAAAATACTTAATAATTCCGATTTTCAGCACATAAACAATTTATTCTAGCGAGATTAGAACCTGCGACCCTTTGGTTATTTCTTTTGGTCCATGTTCGTAACTGATCTTTCGTAACTAGCTACGAACGCGGATTTTTTTTCTTACTGTCGTAACCAGCTACAAAAACGACAGTTTATTTCCGTTTTCGTAGCCGGTTACGAAGGTAAGAAAACAATTCCGTGTTCGTAGCTAGTTACGAACATGGACCAAAGGGGTTATTTGACTATTCTTAAAGTTCTGTTATTTTTTTCAGCTTCGTTGATAACTTTGATAACCTCAAGACAATGTACGTTTGACATTATAAACATATTTAGTATTATCAAAGTTGAAAAAACCTTCTACATTTCTTGAAGTAAATTGTAGTGTAATTTGTCATCGGCCTGTGATTACAATATGCAAATTACTAGAGCTAGCGTGCCGCTAACTATTGGCCTGCCTAACAAACCCGATGATATTAATTATTGATGATTTGCACTAGACATTTTGATTGCCTGTATTCAAGAATAGAAGCTTGTATTAAATGGCCTGAACTTGTATAATTAAGCTCAGTGTTTTATTTACTTTATACTGTGAGACGATGAACACTATTCAAATAATTTTCAAACAGTTTTAGATTGGTAAAAGATCTTTTGAATATTTATTTAAATTAAAAATTAAAGATGAGGCTTTCAAAATGCTGTTTAATTTTTGCATTGGCACCCTAGGAAAAAACGTACTTAAAGCTAATATTTTTATACCTTTTATCTACTTCTTCCTAGCGTTTATCCCGTTTCTATACGGGGTCCGCTTTGCCATGAGCTAGGATTTGGCAAGTCTGGTTATTACAGTGAAGCGACTGCCATCAGACCTTCGTAACCCATAGATGGGTACCAGACAGATTGGATCATGGTTACACATTCAGATTTAACTGAACTAAATTAAGAAATCACTGAATGTGCAGGTTTCCTCACGGTGTTTTCCCTCACCGCCGAGCTAATGACACAAATCCACGCATAGATTTCGAAAAATCCAGAGGTAAGGCCCGGATTCGAACCGCGGACCTCATCATCGCTATAAACACCTACCTACCTTTTATAAACACTCAAAAATGCCTGGGAAGATAAAATTTTCTTATTAAATCTTAAAGGTACAGTTCTCACCACGCTGTCAAACCAGGAAGCAATTAAATAAACCAACAACCTTGTTAAATGAAAACTTTACAAGACCGTTCTAATTAAAAGGCGATCTAAATCTTAATAAGCAATTACAAACTCCTTGAAACACTTCATCAAATCGATTCTCAATGCAAACCTGGTGCTTATTACGATCTCGGAATTTATATGAGCTCTCACAAAGCCGTCTCAAATGAACACTTTCCTGTCAATTACATGGTAATTTAATTTTCATTTTGCTGAGACGGCGCCAAACGTTGCAGAGATGAAGTACTGCTATATGTCATAGAGTAAAGTACAGAGTTGACGTTGCATTTGTAATAATTAAAGTGTAATATAAATGCACTCTTATAGAAAGTGTTATCAAACTATGAATACTTAATTACTTATTGGCAAATAAATCATTCAAAATACTTGCTTGCCTTATTTTTTATAAATCGGTTGCTTACATTTAAGTGCTTTTGGCCTATTAAAATAAAAGTCAATGTCGCAAAAAATCTACTATAAGCCTATTAATACCACACGGCAGGGCAAGGGTTTCTATCATTTGGGATCTTGGTTTCGCAGCAAAGATGGGTTTTGGATTAATCAGCACGCTTGTCAAACACGGTTTGATGATTTAAAACGCGGGCTATGTTCGGAAAAATCAACACAAATTTTTCGAGACCTGGGATTCGAACCCATCCAAGGTCATCGAGACCAAGGCGCGAGGCGTTGTTTCTAACGAAGAATTGTGGAAACTGAAGAATTGTTCAAAATTAAGAAAGATTTCAAAGTGCCCAGCCGAATTATAATTTATATTTTTAATTTATATTCTTGTATAGCTTTAAAAAACCAATCAACATTAAATTATTCTTTTGTATCAAACTTACAAAACGATTCCCCACTGGCTGAAAAAAGCGGTTTCCATCGTGAAAAACCGTCTATAAAACTTGATAATTGCTCTTTTCAATCGCTAAAACTTTTACAATACATCAATCAATACAATCTCGATTTTGGTACAGATTACTCATTCAAAGCGAAATTGCCTTAATATAATGGCGGGGAAGACTATGACCAAACTCAGCAATCGAACTTCTAATTAAGGGAAATTTATCTCAATCAGCTAACGCCCCAATAACCTATTGGTTAAAGTGCCGGCTCGAGTGGTCTCGAGGACCTGGGTTCGGTTCACAGATCGGGCAAAAGGAGACTGGGAACATTAGTATGAGAAGTGTTCCGTGAACCGATAGCGACAATGTTATGTTATTTATGGCATCAAAATCTGACACGGCGGTGTTGAGAAAATTAAGATTAAAGGGTGGACGGTCACGGACCACTTTCGCCCAGTCTCCTTTGTGTCGGTTTTTCCGAACACAGCCAGGATGTCTGATCACCAACAATTTGGCAAACATGGTGATTAAGCCAAAACCCATTTTTGTAATGAAAACATGATTTCAAGGGAAGGAGGCATTCCCCTGCAGTGGGAAATTATTAGGCTGATACCTTACTTTACTAGCCTCGGCCATTGCCTCGGAAGTTAAACCTTTCTTTACTTTATAATATTATATCGTAATGAGTTTAGTTATTAACAAAAACAAGAGTGGTCTTTCATTATATCCAACATCAGCGTTGGTAATGGAAATTAATTATGATTTATATTTATGACACACAAATTACGTTGAGTTATGGCGCGGATAATGCATTCTATTAACAGTAAATTAGCCAATCAAGTACATTTGCTACCTGTTGTTAATGATTTCGAATACGTACGTGTTTCTGTTATAATTAAATTAACTATAAGATAAGTGACACGATAATGCCATGTTAGTCTAGTAGTTTGGTTTTTTGGCCGTGGTATCGGAGCCTAGATTTTATTCCGGGTTCTGGCAACTTGCCTTGGATTTCTTGTTTGGCGAGGGTGGTAATTCACTCAGGTTTTTTTTTATGCTATAGAAATTATATTGCAGTATGATAATAAAAGGCTAAATTATTTAAAAAATAGTTCAAAACCGATATTTCAAAAAACAACTATCGTCAGCACGTTAACTCACACCATCAATGTCGAATGCGTAAAGACACGTTAAAATTATTAACATGGATGACAGCTGTCCGTTAAGTTTGATCTTTGTTTTAATTTAAATGACAGATGTCATGCAACTGCCAGTGGTGATGAAAGGCTATTTAAACCATGACAGCTTTAGAATATTTTCTCAAATTACTATTTCTTAATATTTCAGAAATTATTGTGTCTTCACAAATCATGAACTGGAGGAGAATACTCGTAGAATAGTTATGTTATTTATGATAGTGTAATGTTGTATTATTAATCACGTAGTTTAAAACCATCTGTGTCCATCAACATGACTGTTTGTATTTTTAATAGTTTGACTGTAAATTGTAGAATAACTTGAGTTAAAAGTATGCTTGTTAAGTTCTATAGTCAGATTATTCAATATAGACCTATAGAAATCAAAAGACAAGTACAAAAACAGGCAACACATCTGCAAAACTTGTGCAGTTGTTGAAGTACATGGGAAGCGGTGATCACGTACCATCAGGTGAACCTGTTATTTGTTTGCCTCCCTATAACATAAGAAAACACTTTGAGTCCAAGTAGGCATAAAATCAAAAATATTCTTCGGCGTCTCATCTGTGCATTTTATGATTCACTGTAAGCACACTGAATTGTTGGATATGTATGAGAGACATTTGTCTCTCTGACAAAGTACTTTCATGGCCAAAGGTATGCCACGGCCTACTGCTTTCTTACCACAGAAAACTAGCCTTAACACGTACGCGTTAAGTCTGATTTTTGTCTAGCAAAGTATTTTTAGGTGTCATGTTAATAAAATCCGAATGTAATGCTTGGCATTAATTACAAGGAGAGATTTGTAGCGAAACTAGGGGAGTTTTAATGTGTTTCTTTTAGCTTTTTGTGTCACTCTAGTTAATGAGGTAAACTGGGACTGAACGAGCTTAATTAAAAAGCACGTGGGGCGTTCGTACATATTTTGTTATCATTAGATCTGGAAAAGAATTTCCAAGTTTTACGTGTGTTAAACTCAGATTTGGGTATTATTTAAAAGTCGTGGATACATACATAGTTATTTCAAAAACTGACTTTTTAAAAAAAAAATTAAACCGACTTCAAAAAAACCGTGAACACAAAAGTAAACTAAAAATTAAAAAATAATTCCTAATATCTATTACCTCATACTGTAATTTTCCTAAACTATGTTAAAGTAATCTTAAACATACTAACTGAAGTCGGTGCTTCTTCTCTTCTGTTTTTAGGCAGGCATAACCTCCTCCTTTTTTTGAAGTTGGTTAAAAATGCCATTGCGTAAAGTGTAAAGCTATATTAAGTCTTTTCTTTATTTCATTCGTTAATGTAATCTTTACTGCATACCATCTAAATTGATCAAAAGACGAACCAAGTAACTCATGGCATGCTCTACCAGTCAACTTTAGGGCTAAGCAGAAAGACAATAAATGGTTGGTAGCGCTCTTACAACAAATATTAAAGTTGTTTTATTACCTTCGTGGCAGATAATCTTAAGAACCATCTACGCTGAAAGTATTTTTTTTTTAAACTGGACATTATTCACACAGCGCCATCTAGCCCCAAACTAAGCAGAAGCTTGTGCTATGGATGCCAGACAACGGATAAACATTACTTATATACTTTTTTTTTGTAAATATATACATATTATACATAGAAACACCCAGACCGACACAAACAAAGATATTAAAGTGCACAAGTGCGTAAGCACAGGCACTTTCCTCTCTCTCATAGTTCAGCTGTTCCACAATCAGGCACGACCGTACAAGATCAGGTGCATAACCAACGGCTTATCGTTCAATTAACAGCGAAGGCAAGCAAATCCACGTGTCGTAGCTAGTACAAACACGCCTTAGGGATAGAAACCCTCCGACAATCCATCACTGCATAGCAACTTGCGTTGACGTTGATGTATTAACTTATTTAATAACGAATGTATTTTATTTTATTATATCATTATTTGTTGACAAATTTTATAAGCAATTCTCGGGTTAGCACATTTAGAAGAGTTTAAGTGACCTAGAAATGGAGTAAGTATGCTTTACTGTACATAATCTTAGAAAACATTTTTTTTTTTAAAGAGCTTTAGGAGCATAATGAAAGTTTCGAAAAAATATTATAAACTGACGAAATTATTAAAGTCCTTTTGAAAGATAGTCCAGAATATTATACTTGATATTTGAATCTCTGAATTTAATTTTTTTTCCAAATATTTTACAAGCCACGACTTTCATTTGATATTAAATAATTATTGTATAAATATTTCATGTAAAAAATAGTAGAGAAAGGTTCAAAATATGTAGATACTTTAACTGTTAGTTACTGTGGATATTTAGTAATTAACGCCTTCAATTAATGAATTTATTTGCTTTGTATTTTTGACCTTTATAATATCGATAATATTTATTAGAATAGCGACTGTTATGCTCGTAATATAAGAACACAATAGGAGAAAAAAATAACGCGTCCAAAGTTCGGTGTGACAACGCTAGGTTGAAATTACGTCGCGTAATTTTAACTTTGTGTGTTTCTACACTAAGGATATTACATAATAAAACATATAAGTAGTATATTGTACTATATAATTAAATATCACGTTAGCACTGTTAACCCATGTAAATATAATAGAGCTTCGTTTTTCCTATGTATGTGAATTCGTCTCGATATTTCCCATTTCCAATTATTATGAAGAAAATTCCGCCCGTCGATATGGGCTAATGTTCTTTTCAATTAGTCCCTGGCAACTATCCAACTGGTTCAATGTTAATTTGTTGAAAGTGCTCCTTCTTAAATACTCGTTTAGTTTCAGAACGAAGTTTATTAAGGTTCTTATAAAAGAGAAGTTTCTGGAAAAATGTATTAGTAGTAATAATGCCGTCTTCGTCTTAACGCAAAATGATGCTTCCGGGAAGCGCTAAACTTTTTCCTACAAAATTCGGTAAGATATATTTTACTTCAATAGGAATTTGATCACCTACGCGGAAAATGGCTTTGTTGCTAAGGCACAATTCGATTGTCATAATATGATCCGTGTTTTTTTTTAGGTAGCAGTCATTTCCTTAATATTTTAAATATTAAATAATTTTTGATGAACGCAAGATGCCTCGAGGGTCTAGTTATTTAACTCTACAGGTCTCGATGCCCTGGGTTCAATTCCTGGATCGGGAAAAATTGTCGGTTTTTTCGCCCTGCAGTTGGACGTAAATAGGCTTGACACTTTATAGTTTTGATGCTGGGGTACTTACTTACGATTCATAACCGCAGGCTAGTTAGACCTACAGCCGTGTGTGGGACTCGGGATTTTCATCCCACTATTCCCTAATCATATTATGGAGTGAAGTATGTTGGACGAAGCAAAGAGACAGCAGGGTATTTTAAAAAACTTACTACGACAATCACGGTACAAAACGAAGTAGTTCTATTCTAGTCTATAAAATTCTAGTTTTGTCTAGTAACACCTATTTATATTCAAGTTTTTCGATAACCCAGTTCATTAATTGGCTTATTATTATTTAATGAGATCAAAAGTTTATTTCACCTTGAGAATAACTACGAAACGTGCCTAAAAGTACAAATTTATATTGCTTTATTATTTTTTCCAGCCTTTCGTGAAAAGTTTTCGCTTTTTGATTATATTCAAGTAAGTTTGTGGACTTAAGTGTTTTTCTTTGAAGACTTTCTATTGCTGTTTGTATTTATGTTGCTTAATTACCAACTTCAAAAGAAGGAGGTACTATGTTCGAATAATTGTTTATTATTGAGAATTGAAAACGAGACATACTTGTTTATTTTTTTAGCATAGTAGAACGCCGATTATCCGATTGCCGACTATACGAATAACTAGTTCCGAATCGATTGATCGAGATGTTCAGTTGAACTGAAGTAATTGTAGGACTAAAACGTAAATCTGTAATTTTAATCATAACACAGTTTATTATATGTGTGACAGATCATTTTCCTTTGATGTCCGATTATACTAAAATTCGATTATCCGAATCGAGCTCGATCTTAATTAATTCGGATAGTGGGCGTTCTACTGTACTTAAATTTTCGA
This sequence comes from Nomophila noctuella, assembly GCA_958496325.1. Classification (NCBI taxonomy): domain Eukaryota; kingdom Metazoa; phylum Arthropoda; class Insecta; order Lepidoptera; family Crambidae; genus Nomophila; species Nomophila noctuella. The sequence continues at coordinate 1,790,036 of OY292498.1, forward strand.
GTAGGAACCTTAAAAAAAACAATTATGTATGTTAAATTAACGCAAACAATCGAATCTATTAATCAACGGTACTATAAATCAGGTATATTATAAAAAAACCGGCCAAGAGCGTGTCGGACACGCCCATGAAAGGGTTCCGTAGCTAAAAGATGGCCCGACTGCTTAAGACACCATTTAGTAAGGGCAACTGCACGTCATAAGTTGGTCGAGTTGTATAAAAATAACTATGTATGATACAGAGTTCGCTATAGTTTTCGTTGAAAGTACTTACTTGGAGGTATACAGGACATTTTTTTCAGAATTATTGTAATAGTATTTCAAAAGTTAAGGGGGGGGGGACGCTCTAATTTTAACTTTGTATTAATATATCTCGAGACTGGGGTGTTTGATCCACATAGTTTCAAGGCAAGTTTTATTGTATTTAAAAATACCTTTTTAACGATACCCCACACGATGGGGTAAGTCGAATTTTGTTTTTCGGATTTACTTTTCGATGTATGGGAGGGGGGGTAAAAATAATTATTTTTCGATTATTTTAAAAACCGATTCTTGAATTATCACTATACATTTCTCCACCAATTTTCGTGGCAATCGGTTCAGAAACAGCGGAGAACGAGCCAGGACAGACAGACAGACAGACAGACAGACAGACAGACATGACGAAACTATAAGGGTTCCGTTTTTTGCCATTTGGCTACGGAACCCTAAAAACCGGCCAAGAGCGTGTCGGACACGCCCATGAAAGGGTTTCGTAGATAAAAGATGGCCCGACCGCTTAAGATACCATTTATAAGGGCAACTGCACGTCATAAGTTGGTCGAGTTGTATAAAAATAATTATGTATGATACAGAGTTCGCTATAGTTTTCGTTGAAAGTACTTACTTGGTGGTATACAGGACATTTTTTCAGAATTATTGTAATAGTATTTCAAAAGTTAAGGGGGGGGGGGGGCGCTCTAATTTTAACTTTGTATTAATATATCTCGACACTGGGGTGTTTGATCCACATGGTTTCAAGGCAAGTTTTATTGTATTTAAAAATACCTTTTTAACGATACCCCACACGATGGGGTAAGTCGATTTTTTTTTTCGAATTTACTTTTCGCTGTATGGGAGGGGGGGTAAAAATAATTATTTTTCGATTATTTTCAAAACCAATTCTTGAATTATCACTATAAATCTCTCCACCAACTTTCGTGGCAATCGGTTCAGAAACGGCGGAGAACGAGTCAGGACAGACAGACAGACATGACGAAACTATAAGGGTTCCGTTTTTTGCCATTTGGCTACGGAACCCTAAAAACCTTCTCAAAGTTATAAACAGGAAGACGAAAAACATATTCCCATCGTGAATATTTGCAACAGATGGCAATAAATCACATTGATTGATTTGCTTAAGATGCAGTGTTATGACTGCTATCAATTTACGTTATTCCTACTTACTTCAACATAACAGATATTTTTATGTATGAACGTGACGCAAACTGGCTTCGAAGTTACCTTCCCCACAAATCATACCTACTTTAATTTAGACTTACTTTTACACTTCAGCCAAAGTCAAAGTCATTTATTTTGCAAATTAGCAGCCGCCCGCGAGTCAGTCCGCGTGCATTTCAGTTTTCTTAAGTGGAATATAGCTTAAAAGCCTAAACGCGATATTATTGATATAAGTACCAGAGTACTTAGTCCCGTTGTAATGTTAAATAATTGTAATGCAACGCGAAAGTTTAAAGTTAAAGCTTAAAAGCCTTCCTTGAAAAATGGAGTATCTAACTCTAAAACAACTTCAATTCAATACAGTTGTTCCTTAAATTAGCACGTTCAAACAAAAATCTTCGGCTTAATTATATTGGTATTAGTGACCGCCCGCGACTCTGTCCTCTTGGATTTCGGTTTCCAATACATCTTCAGTCTGACGTCACATCTATGATGTACCTTGTAATTTAGTGTGGGGTAATCCATGCGGAACGATTAATTAAATTAGGTATATTATTGATTACAACTATGTTTGGTTCATTAGTAAACAGTTGACCCGACAATGGACGACCCCAGAACTGGCAACTAATTAGTATCGTGTTAGTTTTAGTTCAATTGAAGTTGGAAATGAAAGTTCAAATCAATACTTGCTATTAAAGTTGATTTTATGAATTTTCTAAAGCATCTTACTAACATGTGGTTAATCGTAACTAAACACTGTGATTTACAAATATGTAATATTCTTTTTTCAAAAATTTTGGTGACTCTCGTACTGAATACATAAAAGAAACATGTTGCTCTTTTCATCAAAACCATTTCATTAATATTGCGAAACTTGGCACTCTCTCCTCTCTCAACCTGAATTCTGATATTGGCCTATTTTTTATTCGCAACTGTGGCTAGGCATTTAGTGTTATTGGTAAAGTGCTTAGAAGCACATTACAAGGTTGGTTTAGGGATGTTATCCACTTTGAGCACCCAATTTTTATGATTGTCAGTGTCAAGCACAATTACTGGTGGAGATATTTATTTGAATAGTTAAATACTGTGTGTGGTTTTCAATCGTGACCCACACCTGGCTACGCACCTTGCCTAGTCGGATTTGAAAACCTATTTACAGTTTTCAAGGTTTACTAAACTTTTATGGTCAGCCAAAAATGTTAACAATAAATAAATTCATTGGATAACACACTAAAACCCCAAACTAAGCTCAAAGCTTGTACTTTGTCTGCTCGGGAATGGCAAGATAGACATTCTTAAATACTTTCATAAACATCCGTTACTCGAGTGCAAATGCCGATGTTCATCACATAAACATTTGCTACCAACGGGATTCGAACCGGCGACCCAAGGTTTTGTAGCCAAGTTCTCTGACTAGTAGACCAACGAACCGGCGACCCAAGGTTTTGTAGCCAAGGTCTCTGACCATTGGTCAAACGGACCCGTAAAAGGTACTCAAACATGACTAAGCTAGGTGCTCAAGTTGCGGGTGCTCAAATTAGGTGCTCTAAGTGGAATGCCTCGGTTTAGGTTTAGGTGTGAGTAATAGTGCGTCTAGAAGACTTAGTACTCGTCTCGGCGTTGACGAGGGTCGAACCTTCAAAACTTAGGAACTGCCTATTTCATTCCGTCTTCAGTGGTCAAGTACTAATAGTCATGCTTTCAAGTTATGATGCGTATATTTAGTAACTTGGAATATCAGTCAGCTTTTACCAAGATAGTTGTAGTTGGAAATGTAAGTAATATTAATGAAGTAAGAATAAATAATTTCAGTGAAAATCAAGCTGTCAAATACGTTTATTTGACTTCGACTTTGAATAATAAAATCCTGGAACTGTTTTTACTTTGTGACTTTCAAGTGTTGACCGTTTCAAAAGCATTATTCATTGACTTTTTCCAACAATTTGTCAAAAAGTACAAAAAATCCTGTTTCTAAAATATCCATCAATCAAGTATTAAGGAAAACATCGCACATGTCTTCAAACAAAAATTTAATGTCATACCCCACGAACTGAACCAGTTGTCTTAATAGTCAAAATGTTAAATCAAAACTTACACTCCAAAAAATACCCCAGAAGTGTTCAATAATAAAATTATGGGGATCTTGATTGACAGTGAAAGCCACCCGCAATCATAACGCGCCCCACCTCGGGAGTTACGAAGGTGCGGTGATGAGGGTCCGTCATCAAATACGCCGTCAAACATTTTATATTTGAATAGTTAAATAATACTGTGTGTTGATATTTCGTTATGCAGCTATCGTCTATATTTTGAATAATTCATTATTTATTGTTGATATTATTTTGACAAAATTTTAACAAGCGTGTGGAAGTCATCAAAATGTTAAATCAAAACTTCGAACATTACAAAAAATAACCCAGAAGTGTTCAATAATAAAAATATGAGTTTCATGATTGACAGTGAACGTATCCCGCAATCGGCTAGCGAGTTACGAAGGTACGGTGACGAGGGTCCGTCATCAAACACGCCGTCAAACATAATACTGGCTGATATTTAAATACTGATATGTTGATGCTTGGTTCTTTAGTTGTTTCCTATTTTATTATATTATATTAGCTGTTTCATTGATTATTTCTACGTGCAATTGTGCAGTGGTGTTGCTCCATGCTTTATGTGACTAATTTATAAGAAAAAAAATCTCTTGAATTATTGTCTTTTTTTGCAAATGATATTTTCTTCAAAATTAATGTACCAAAATAGGTTCTTTTACAAATATGAAATACCCAAAAGATCAATAACAAAGAAGTAATCAAAAGTATCTCGCAATCAAAGCACCTCGCGTCAGGTTCTCGCAAGTTACGAAGGTGCGTTGACGAGGGTCCGTCATCAAACACGCCGTCAAATATAATACTGGGGTAAATCAAATAAATAAATATAAAAAATATATTTTTTTATTTGAAAAGTTACCTATATACTGTGTGTGGATAATTTTGTTCTTAAACTATTTAATTTTTGTATTTAATAAACTTTGGATTAGTAAAAGCTAATAGGTATGTACATAATTAAATTGTCGAGTTAATTTTTTATGGATTCTCTTGCTGCCCAATGCCCATGTTTATGCCATGAGTAATTTGTTACAGTAAAATTTTCCTATGTATAAATAGTACTGCCATTTTATATCTATGTGTTTTTTTACAAAAATTAAGCACCAGAATATGCTATTTTTATAAGTAAAACATTATTATCTGCATTACAACATCTCAAAATAAGCGAAAATGTAAAATCTCTTAAAGCACGACAAGACAGCATGTTTAAATTCAAATTACATGACTTTAGAAACGAAGTACTTTGCATAAAACATACATAAATCCGGTAACCTATCACGGCATGAGCGATATCACACGATATAAGCCTAATGTCGCTATCTCACGTACCGCAGTAACTTGTTCAGATAACTAGTATTGTTGTCAAATAATTGTTTATTACATACATAGCTGAATATGACGACCAGTTTGGTTTATGGTAAAGAAGTTGACTGGTTGCGGGTTCGATTCCCGTACAATACTAACATTTGTATTTGTACTGTTCTGGGTTAATAGATTACAGTAGGTATATTTTATAATGTCTTTTGACATTCGAAAACATCCAAACATAAAACTGTCTCGAACAAGTAATTTAGCTTTTTATCACCCAGCCAGATCGATATTCACAATGTAATGTTGTAAGAAAGATATTTATTTATTACTAGCCTTCGCACGGATAAATAAATAAAATGATCAATTCTACTCAACTATTATAATCCATGTATTATACACATTACCCTTTCTTTTAAAACACTATTTAAATATACATATTTGAATATTTAATATTTGAATATTTATTTATATTGACTATCTAAAAGAAACAACCTTATAATAATCAGTTGCGTAAACTACGCAAATAAGGAACTAAAGACAGGCAAAAAAATGCGACTTAATTTTATACTATGCAATAATACGAGTAATACATAGACAAGTAAAACGGAGTGTTCACCGTTCATATTTTGCCATAAAGGTCGGCACAATTTCAACAGTATTGTCCAGAACATTCCATTCCACCTCACCGGTCCAAAGGTGTTTGACTTCTATTTCCGTGCTTAAATGTTACAGGCGGCAAATATTCGAAATGTTGGACATTTGTGATGAGAAATAAACAATTCTTACGAAATATTGGACATTTACTTCACAAATGTACGTACATTTGTGAGAGGGAATAGGAATAAAACAATTCTTACCTAAGAATAGCTTTATTTCTTACCTAAGAATAGTTAGTTCTTTTAAAACTTCTTGTGTATTGTTCACAGAGTTTATATTTCAAAAGACTCAGTAACTATCTTTCTTAACTATTAATTTTAAACTATGTATTGTTTGTAACGGAGTATTTTAACTGTACCAGGGTTTTAATCAGGAGTTGTCGATTTCCCCTGCCTTAGTTACTTATATTTATTATTCCCCAGTTAAAGCTACCTTTTATATTTCTAGCGACCGCTTGCGACTTCATCCTCGTGGATTTCGGTTTCTGCACACATAGTGTTATATTGAAGCTTAAAACCTTCCTTAATTTGTGGTGTAATCCTTCCGCTCCAACAATTTTCCGGTTATTAAGCTGTGGAGGTAGCCTTCAGCCGCTCCCAGCGATGTTTTCCGAAAAAAAACCTTCCTCAACAAATGGACTATCCAACACAAAAACATTACGAACCAGAAGTTCCTGAGATTTAGCGCGATCAAATAACCAAATAAACAAACTCTTCATCTTTATTATAAGTATAAATACCAGGGTTCCGCCTCAAATGGTGAAATAGCAACTCTTATAGATTCCTCATGTCTGATTGTATGCCTGTCTGTCACTATTTATTACCCAACCTCAACATACAATTTTTTATGTATGATGAAAACAACTCCTTATTTTTCTTGTGTACTATAATGAAATTTTTGATATATTTCAATAATCAAAGAGCCCCACTCATCGCACTCATCCTGTTAGCAGTTATCGACTTTATTGCTTGGGTTGTTGATTGTTCATCGTTCCAACCGATACGGGTTTGAAATGTAAATATAGGTATAATCGAACCCGTGCCGAGGAATTGACTCATGTATTCGGTTATAGGAGACGCTGTGGACACCGTTGCGTAATGTATTTTGAATATTTGCGAAAATTGATCCTGCTGGCTGAGTGGAGGAGAGCCCTAAGAGAGGCCTTTGTCCGGAGTGGAATGCGATAGGCTGATGATGATGATGATGATTGTATAGTTCCATGTTGTCCTGGTGTGTGTAACGCTAACGTAAAGTTACACATATACAGTTTACAATACAGTTAAGTAACACGTATACAGTTTTCTATTCTTAGTTTTCGAGTCTGGAAATAGATTTTGGTAGAAACCATTATTTTAGTTGGAACATTTTTTGCCTTTATTATTGACTTAAGTAAAATCACTTAATTGATGTGGAATGTGCAAACAATTTTTATTTCAACAATATGAACATAAAAAAACATATGAAAGTATGAAACGATAATTGGAATAGATTCTAATTAAATCGTCTTCTTGCTCTTTACTATCCCAGAAAGTAACCGTTCGCTTCGGTGTGACACTGTGCCATCATAAAACGAAAGTTAGGCGTTTCGCCGAACGATCGGATTGGCGGCGCAAAGTATTTTAAAATTGCTCCCATACCGTTTGAGGTTCGTGATTACTAGTTAAATTTTCTATTAGGATTTCATATTGCCTTACCTGTTTTCACCCGTTTCGTCGAGTTCACTTGAACATTCGTTCTAATGAAATAGAAGTCAATTCTATTGACTACCTACCTCCTTGGTATAGTGGTTAGAGTGCTGAGCTCTGAAACCTTGGAGGTAGTGAGTTTGTGTTTCCAAGAACACTTTCATTTTGTAAGGTATTCGTAGTGTAGTTAGGACATTGCAGGCTTGCAATTTTTTTTTAAAGAATGTTGCTTGCTCCAGAAGGCACGTAGAGCCAAGCCAGAAAAAGTCTGGTTTACCTTATTAGGGTTACAGAGGTCAGATGGCAGTTGCCAATTACTAGACTTGGCTACTTAAGTAGATATTTAAAACACCCAGACCAGAACAAACGGCTGTAATCATGAACAAATCCGCGTGTACCCGCGACCGCTTTGTCTAATAGGCAACTTCGTGACCATTACAGCAAGCGGGTCGTCGAAAAATGGAATAAATCATTTTCTAATGGAGTTTGTCTACACCGAACATCAATTTGTGGACAGTGCCATTGGCGCGGTCATGTACTCGTATTGAATTCTATTTGTATGAGGCTATGAAAATACTAGTATTTTGATAGTAAAAAGCGACGGTCCTATAACCATTTTAGTTTGATGCTTTAGGGACTGTTAATGCAAATGGTCGTGTTGAATTGAACGAAATGTCGTAATATTTTTCTTTGTGTGACAGTAGACGAAATTGCACTGATTCTTTCAATCATGTAACATGTTAAATGATATTGTCTGTGTATCATCATCATCATCCTAGCGCCTCCCCTGGTTTCATCCTTGGACATTGCTTCTGAGCCCAGGGCACGTGTTATGATCCTGTATTGGCCAACCTGGTTATTCCAATGCAGCGACCGTCGTCTGACCTCCGTAACCCTCACAAGGGAAACCAGACCATTTGGACCATAATTGGCACTAGCAACGTAACGTGCCTTCCGAAGCACAGAATCAAAATTTTTATCGGACAATCTGGTGATTCAAGACATTGTACCTAACTTTACCGGGAACTACATAATATAACAATATAATATAGAACACATATTGCTTAAACTTGACACACTCATAGGTGAACTCCTGAAGAAAACAAGTAAATTTTAAATACGACCGCGTCGTTCTTCTTTTTCAGAACTAGAGACGTTCGTCCCATTACGGTCCCCTGGAATAAATGACCTTCTTTTAACGCTGAGAAAAACGTTTTCACTTCTCGCCTGTGCAACTTATGGGGGTCAGGGTGGTGTGTGAGACTCCCGAACCTAAAAGACCTAGGAAACACCCCAAAAGCACCACACTCATGTTTTCGGCAAAGTTCATGAAGCACTACGGTGCACTTTTCTAGCAAATTTGCCGCAACAGAGTCATTTGAAGCCGACTGCATGCGAAGTTGCGGCCGCGGAGTGCAGTTGCGTACATATATTGCGCAGCTTAACAAGTTTGTCTCTGTTTGATGACCCTGTTTTTGTGGAAATACCTTTAACGTACGAGCTAGCTATTTTAAAATGCTTATATTAATAAAAAGAAAAAACGTTTTTGATGACTATATACTCTTTTATAAAGTTTGCTGACAAAAGAAGCGGACCTTGCGAAGAAATGGACGTCGCGTTTATCTACCAACCACAGAAATATATCGAGATAGAAGCAATTTGTATGTAAATAGAGTGTGTAACATTATTAAGGCAGGTTTGACACAATGAGAGTAGGTATAGAAGTTAATAGTTAATGCAAAACGTATACTTAGAACTTAATTGGTAGTATTTTAATAGTAAATTGATAAAGAATTTACTTGAGTTTTAAAAACCAAACGAATTTATCATTCAGCGATCAAGATTGACTTAGCTTTGCGGCTGGTAATCGCTACAATTCTGGCCTTATCTGGGCATTTCTATCAATTGAAATCTATGGGTATTATTATGTATTTAATCGGGTATAGGTATTGCAACTCGTCCAGCTGCAATAAAGCACACGCAACAACACTCTCGGTGCACCCGGCGAGTGCAGTTAGCTGTTCCGAACACCGCTGTTGCGGGGGATTTACTGTCATTAGTACCGCTATCAGTGTGCGGCTGCAGAGGTTTCTTTATTGATCAGCTAGTGTCCAGCTCAATCCAACTAGGAAGAAAGAAAGAAGGAAAGAAAATTCACTTATTGACAAAAACATAGTTACATAAACAATGCAATAATAAGAAGAATAAAATATAACAAAAAATTATCTACAATATAATAATGAATCGCAAAATGTGTTGGTAAGCGCATAACTCAACAACGCCGGGACCAATTTGGCCAATTCTTTTTTTAAATGTTCGTTGAAGTCCAAGGATGGTCCTTACGGCGAGAAAAAATCGAATAATTGCCGGGAAAATTCTAAAACAGCCCTGCCAGATTACAATTTCTTTTGACAGTACAAAGTCTGTCGGGTCAGCTAGTGAAAAATAAAAGAAATAAAAAAGTAAACGAATGGCAAGATATATTTGTACAAAGCAGCTGTTGTGTTTGTGTGTGTTATGCCAAAACTAGGGTCGATGATAAGCGGTCACTTGGTACGGCATCTATTGTCATGGCAAGCAGGGCTCTTCTTTTGGTTTCCATCAGGCAGAGTGGAGCTACTATAATATCGTGCCAATATAAAAATAAATAAAAATTATTTTATCAAACAATATGAGTTAATCGTGGAACAGTCTATCTTAATCATAACGGTTGTTTGAGCTTCTTTTTTAACCTCCCTACGTCCAAAACTCCTAGGAAAAACCTAGGCAGGTATTTCTTTTTTCTTAATCATAACGGTTGTTTGAGCTATAATGTTCAATCTTCCTACGTCCAAATATCCTCGTAAAAACCTAAACAGGTATTTCTCAATCACAATTAATTGAACGCGAAATCGTCGGTCGTGAACCAAGACAGATGCCTTCACGCGTCGCGGTCGAGACCTTAAATTAATTAAACGCGGCTTGTCTCCAACTAACGCCAACTATTCTCAACAACTCGTGTGGTTAATGCAACATTCCTCAACTTGCTTGAACCCTATATTGCTTACCCCCTACGCGGTTCTGTTTTGAATACAAGATACAACAGTTCTTTGGTCATGTAATTAGAGACGCAATTAATGAGGTAGGTGTAGAACTCAGCAGTCAATGGCTTCACCGATCAAATCCAGGCCCATTGCAAGAACGGTAGAGGATTATTGAGAACGAGACAGACCGTGGCCTCCAAATGCACACTTAAGCGCCAGACGTTACAATAATTCTTCGTTCATGTAAGTAGAGACGCAATGATGAATCTACACTATTATAATACAGCGAAGAGTTTGTTCGTTTGTTTGAACGCGTTAATCTTAGAAACTACTGGTCCGAATTGAATAATAATTTTTGTGTTGGATAGTCCATTAGTCGAAAGCTATAAATAACATTACAATTGATTTTTTGTTATGATTTAATTGACGCAATCATACTCAGTTTTAATTGGTTGTTTGAGTTGAATTTATTAATTCATCTAAAATTTCTATCATAAATATAGAAATACTCTCATAAGGCAGGCTTCTAAATATCCGTCAAGTATTATTAAGATAAGTTAATTTTAATACAAATTTTAAAGCCAGCGTATTTACTAAGGTTCTTAATTAATAGTATTAAGCATAATTTTGCCTTGCGTGCTCAATTTACTACACTAATTGAGTTACTTTGGCCAAATATTAATTTTCTTTTTAAGCTTTCCGCACAAGAGGTTTATTTTATTTCGAAATAATATAAAAAGTATTATAATATGAATTTTTTGGTTATTTTTGCAAATTAGCAGTATTCAATATATTTTCGATACGTTTTGGTTCTTGCTAAGGAAATGGTTCCATCAAATTTTTCGTTTAGGTCACATCAATTTATTGGTATTTTCATATATTTTTCTATCATTCATAAAAACTTTTCAACAGCCTTGATCACAGAATGGATGGCTGCTGAAAAGTGGCCAAAACGTTGGGTTTTTCTTTCCACATGATGTTTACAAATTATACCACGGTTCTGTCCGTTTCTTTGAAACTTAAGAGGGCTCTTCCCCTGTAGGTGCCTGGTACTTATTAAATATATTTTCCCCCACATTTCAAATTTAGTGAAACATCAAATGACAAGTTTTGTTCCTCAAAAGCCCATTGTAACCGCCGTCATCAGGCAAACCATCGCATATTGAGCCTGCCATTAGTATTCCACCATCGATTCGGCTAAATAATTGTGGTGAGCGCCGTAGGGCTGACAATGACCCATTCAAGGATTATTTCGACTGTGGAATATTAAATAGATGATAATTATAATGTTCATTCTGAAACCGATAGTCTTCAGAATGTTATCAAAGTTATACAAACTGTATAGTCCAGGAATTTTAGATTTTATCTGCGGAATAATTCCTAGTGAGCTGAATTTTTGTATACACCTTTATTAGGATATTGTAATGATGATGTGAAAAATCGACATTGATATCGTGCCGGCTAAAAAAGTTATAGGGGTCCAAACGTCACGAAAATCAGTTTTTCTCAAATATCTCGCGATCTTTTGCTCAGAGGTTAATAATGGTTTCATAAAAGTTCCTCGTCGTAAAATTGTCTACAAAAAAGGTCTCTTGCATTTTTCTGTACAATTAACCGTTTTTGAAATAGAGACCTAGAACGCACTCACATATGGTATTGTATACCGTACGGCGCATACCAAGGCATAAACCCTATTGTTTGTTTTTTTCCCTTTTTCGTTTGTGTGTTTTTTGTTAGTATGATGATCTACATATAGAAATATAAAGGACTTGTAATACTAGTACAGTCAGGAAAATAGAAATATCAACTATAAAAAACTAAGTGGCAATTTTTTTTGTCACTTTATAACTCAAGAACGGGCTCACCGATCCAAAACAAATTTTCAGGGTTTGTACAGACTATTTAGTAGATGTTTTATGTGAAGTTTGAACGAAATCGGTCCCTTCACTTATACGTAGCGAAGCACGTACCGGGCCGCTAGTAATGATATAGATATGCGATGTGAATTTTAGCAATTTTGATCCACGATCTGCGGAAAAAATCCTAGTGGGCTGAATTTTTGTATACGCTTTTATTATGATATTGTGATGAAGATGTGAAAAATCGACATTGATATCGTGCCGGCTAAAAAAGTTATAGGGGTCCAAACGTCACTGGTCATAGCATATCTATATCATTACTAGCGGCCCGGTACGTGCTTCGCTACGTATAAAAAGAACGACCGATTTTGTTCAAACTTCACATAAAACATCTACTAAATAGTCTGTACAAACCCTGAAAATTTGGTTTGGATCGATGAGCCCGTTCTTGAGTTATGAGGTGACAAAAAAAATTGCCACTTAGTTTTTTATAGTTGATATTTCTATTTTCCTGACTGTACTAGTATTACAAGTCCTTTATATTTCTATATGTAGAACATCATACTAACAAAAAACATACAAACAAAAAAGGGAAAGAAACAAACAATAGGGTTTATGCCTTGGTATGCGGCGTACGGTATACAATACCATATGTGAGTGCATTCTAGTCTCTATTTCAAAAACGGTTAATTCTACAAAAAATTGCAAGAGACCTTTTTTGTAGACAATTTTACGACGAACAACTTTTATGAAACCATTATTGACCTCTGAGCAATAGATCGCGAGATATTTGCGAAAAACTGATTTTCGTGACGTTTGGACCCCTATAACTTTTTTAGCCGGCACGACATCAATGTCGATTTTTCACATCATCATAACAATAGCATAATAAAGGTGAATACAAAAATTCAGCTCACTAGGAATTATTCCGCAGATCGTGGATTAAAATTGCTAAAATTACTGGACTAGTATATAATTTTGATAATTATTAAAGTTATTTACATCTTTATCTTGATAATTATCGAGATAAAAAGTGAGAGATGATTAAATAAAGAAGCTATGTGACAAAAATGTTTGATGATAAACAAACCAGCAATTAACTTTTTTGGAGGATTTTTTGGTACACTAAAATATTAGAAGGCTTAAATTCCTTACGGGTTTGCAGCTGTATATGAGAAACCTGTCCGAGAGAAACGATGAAGGTAAATGTACCAGGTGTTATGGGCGCGAGCTTAGTCACAATGGGTCAGAGTAATGCGCTTAGCACACCCTGTCTCCAACCTGTAAGCCTAGGGCGTACCAAACAACAAACAAAAAAATACCTAACCATATTTCCCTTTGTAAAGTCCACGTTAAAATCTATTGTGACAATACACAAGTACATTCTCGCAGCCCTACGCTGGACGCACGCAATAATTCAGAGGACATCGCGCTGCGGTCGGTGCGCTGCCATTATTCGCGTTGCTCGCACCGCACGCGTGTTGCTGGTCCTTCGATGATACGGATAATATGCGTAAGCCTTACTTACATATATAAATAACTATATAATTGACTTTTATGTTTCCATGTGGCTGCGATCTTGAATCATTTTTGTCAGTCTTGTATTTTTTTTGTTATTCAAAATGGATTCCGACGTTTTTTGTGACCTGCCTAAAGCAACCGAAGATGCTGCGCTGGTAACCGACGCGAGAATAATAGAATTTTATGGCTTCTAGATTCAGAGAAAAGAGTGTTGCATTGTATAATGGGAATTAGCTAGTACATTTATTATTCTCGCAGCCCAACGCTGGACTGCACGCAATAATTCAGAGGACATCGCGCTGCGGTCGGCGCGCTGCCATTATTCGCGTTGCTCGCACCGCACGCGTCTAGCTGGTCCTTCGATGATACGGATAATATGCGTAAGCCTTACTTATAAACACAAAATGATAATCTACATTTGTGTTGGTTCCTACCGTTCTTGATGCTCTGCTGAAAGCATCCCATGCTGATAATTGCCGCTAGAATGATTGTATTTTACCGCTTATTTAATTAATATGGATACCACCTTTTTTATGCCCTTCCTGTGAAAAATAAGACTTCGTGCTCTCTGGATCCCGATAATATAATGGTGTAGGCTACTACCTAAATTGAGAGGACCATAAAAAAACAAAAATGTGTCACTCAGTCACTGCGCTATCGTAATAAGTAAGTAATAGTGTTGCCTAGTACATATGATGGGGATTTACTTATACACTAGTTATTTTCTCAGCCCTAAGCTGGACTGCACGCAATAATTCAGGGGACGTCAAGCTGGTCCTTCGATGATATGGATAATATGCGTAATCCTTACTTACTAATAGAAATAACTGCATCAACATTAACGATCATACAAGGGTCGGGTTGCCTGCCTTTAAAACCCCATACCCTCCCTAACTGAGCTCTGACGACCGTACTCACCAGCAGGAACATAGCAAAACAGTTACGAAGCGCTACTTCACTGTGGTCTTCCGTAAGGTGAAGGTATTTCCTACCTTTGGTAAACTGCTTGTAACTACTCCTATGACTTTGTAAGGGCGTATCCGCCACATTGATTATGACACTTAATAATCTAAATAGTATTTCTCGTACCTCGGGACCATGACGTTGTGTTTATCGGAGTAAATACCTGAGTGAATGTACTCTGTGATTTTACTTATTAGGGGCTGGGATACTCGCCACCAAAGACTCTAGACATTCCCATAGGCCTGGATACTCATACCGTTACAACTTTATGTTGTTCTTCATTTCGCGTCAGTGGTCTGCAAAACCTGTATCATCACTCATTATTATTACTTTTCACTCATTATTCTCACAACCCTACGGTGGGCTGCACGCAATAATTCAGAGGACATCGCGCTGCGGTCAGCCGCTACCACCATCCGCGTTGCTAGCCGTGCTTGACCGTAAATTTGCTGCATAGAGTATTAGAGGTAAGAGTGTACTTGTAGTTATGGACCCTACATTTATAGAAGAAAGTTGTACACGTTGCTGATAAGTTACAAGACTAAGTTGCTAACAAAGTTTCTCTGCTCAAAATAGCATGTTTTTGTCGGTCTAGACTTTTTCTACTTATAATAATCGCCATCGAGCTCCAATTTTTCCTAACTAGCGGTCCCAAGGTTAGTTCACAGACACCGACACTAACATCGAAGACGCAGTCATTATCCGCAGGCTGCATTATCATATATTACTCGGAGCTAATGTTGCTAAAGAATGGTGAAAGAATTTTTAAAATCGTACCTGTAGTTTTAGGCCTATTCATTACAACAAAAATTTCCATTTTATAACATTAGTGTAGGTAGATTATGATTTGTGGTTACGGAACCTCTCTAATTTACGCTTAAGCTAATTAAATATAAAAACCTATACTTAATTATTTTCTATATTATTATTACTTTTACACTCATTATTCTCACAACCCTACGCTGTACTGCACGCAATAATTTAGAGGACATCGCGCTGCGGTCAGCCGCTACCACTATCCGCGTTGCTCGCCGTGCTTGACCGATGCTGCATAGAGTATTAGAGGTTAGAGAGTTGCGTTCTTATATGTAGTTGCAAAACCTGAATTTAAAGAAGTAAGTTGCTTCACGTTGCTGACAAGTTACAAGACTAAGGTGCTAAAAAAGTTTCTCTTCCTACTTATCACTATCACCATCGAGCTCCAATTTTTCCAAATCAGTCGTCCCTAGGTTAATTCACAGACACCCACACGAACATCGAAGACGCAGTCATTATCTGCAGGCTGCACTATCCTATGTTACCAGGAGCTAATGTTGTTTTTGAATAGTGAAACAGTTTTTAAAATCGGTCCTGTTGTTTTAAGCCTATTAATTGCAACAAAATTTTCCTCTTTATAACATTAGTGTAGGTAGATTATGATTTGTGGTTACGGAACCTCTCTAATTTACGCTTAAGCTAATTAAATGTAAAAAACCTATACTTTACTATTTTCTATATTATTATTACTTTTACACTCATTATTCTCACAGCCCTACGCTGTACTGCACGCAATAATTCAGAGGACATCGCGCTGCGGTCAGCCGCTACCACTATCCGCGTTGCTAGCCGTGCTTGACCGATGCTGCATAGAGTTTTAGAGGTAAGAGTGTACTTGTAGTTATGAACCCTACATTTATAGAAGTAAGTGATTTTTATGAGATAGATAGGCAAGGGAACGAGAAGATCTCTTGATCACCGCTGCTCAATAACATCGACAACTATACAAGGGTTAGCTTGTCTGCCTTTAAAAACCCCATACCCTCCCCACCTGAGCTCTGACGATCCTACTCACCAGCGACATTCAGAGGACATCGCGCTGCGGTCAGCCGCTACCACCATCCGCGTTGCTAGCCGTGCTTGACCGTTGCTGCATAGAGTATTAGAGGTTAGAGAGTTGCGTACTTATATGTAGTTGCGAAACCTGAATTTAAAGAAGTAAGTTGCTTCACGTTGCTGACAAGTTACAAGACTAAGTTGCTAACAAAGTTTCTCTGCTCAAAATAGCATGTTTTTGTCGGTCTAGACTTTTTCTACTTATCATTATCACCATCGAGCTCTAATTTTTCCTAACCAGCGGTCCCAAGGTTAATTCACAGACACCCACACTAACATCGAAGACCCAGTCATTATCCGCAGGCTGCATTATCCTATGTTACTCGGAGCTAATGTTGTTATTGAATAGTGAAAGAGTTTTTAAAATCGGTCCTGTAGCTTAAGCCTATTTATTACAACAAAATTTTCCTCTTTAATAATAATAATACCGTTCGGCCGTATTCGGCCATGACGGCCGTTCTTACGATCAGCCATGTACGCAGGATATATTATAGTGCACAAGTGAGTGCGCAAGCACAGGTGCACTCCCTATTCCTTCACTCTCATAATTCGGTGGGACAGCAATCTGACACGACCGTAGAGAGATCAGGCGCAGGACCAACGGCTTAACGTGCCTTCCGAAGCACGGAGGAGCTCGAGATGAAATTTTTCGGTCACCCATCCGATGACTGACATCTGCGAACGTTGCTTAACTTTAGCAACCGCAGGCCGAGTGCGCTAACCACTGCGCCATCGAGCTCCTCCACTGAGGAGCTTTTAACATTAGTGTAGGTAGATTACGATTTGTGGTTACGGAACCTCTTTAATTTACGCTTAAGCTAATTAAATGTGAAAAACCTATACTTTATTATTTTCTATATTATTAAGACTTTAACACTCATTATTCTCACAACCCTACGGTGGACTGCACGCAATAATTCAGAGGACATCGCGCTGCGGTCAGCCGCTACCACCATCCGCGTTGCTAGCCGTGCTTGACCGTTGCTGCATAGAGTTTTAGAGGTTAGAGAGTAGAGTAGAGAGTACATGTTG